>LR812522.1:34524284-34884164 GCA_903798195.1 Danio kyathit
CACAGGGATGCGTTCTCTCTCCGCTGCTCTTCTCCCTGTACACCAATGACTACACCGCAAAAGACCACTCCATTAAGCTCTTAAAGTTTGCTGATGAGACTACTGTTATCGGCCTCATCCGGAACGGTGACGAGTCTGCATACAGACAGGAGGTGGAGCGGCTGGCTTTATGGTGCAGATACAACAACCTGGAGCTGAACACGCTCAAAACAGTGGAGATGATAGTGGACTTTACGAGAAACCCCCCTGCACTCCCCCTACTCACCATCATGAACAGCACTGTGGCTGCAGTAGAGTCATTCAGGTTCCTGGGCACCACCATCTCTCAGGATCTGAAGTGGGACATTCACATAGACTCTATTGTGAAGAAAGCCCAGCAGAGACTGTACTTCCTTCGTCAGCTGAGGAAGTTCAACCTGCCACAGGAGCTGCTCGTACAGTTCTACTCAGCTGTCATCCAATCTATCCTCTGCACTTCAATCACCGTCTGGTTCAGCTCAGCTCTGCTACCAAAACTGACCTCCGTAGACTACAGCAAATAGTCCGGACTGCTGAACGAATCACTGGCACTACCCTTCCTACACTTCAAGAACTGTACTTATCCAGAGTGAGTAAAAGGGCTCGCAAAATCACTCTGGACGCCTCGCACCCAGCACATTACCTGTTCGAAATGTTACCGTCTGGTCGGCGCTACAGACCACCAAGCACAACCACAACAGCCAGACAGGAAAAGTTTCTTTCCTCAGGCCATCTACCTCATGAACAGTAAAATATTCCCCTACTGGGCAATAAACGTGCAATACTTTCTCATACGCACTTGTACACAGCACCTTATAACAACATACAATGCAATACTTTCTCCATTCGCATTGGTACACAGCAGCTTATAACCTGTATATTTACAACATATCTGTACATACAATTCAACATCCAGATCTTTTTGACTAACTGCATCTCTGTTTAATGTTTAATGTCTATCGCCTTTTTTTCTCATATTTAATTTTGTGTTGTCACTTGTCACTTTATGTACACTGGAAGCTTCTGTAGCCAAAACAAATTGCTTGTGTGTGTGAAGCACACTTGGCAATAAAACTGATTCTGATTCTGAATAGCTGGGACTTAGTCGGTGACAATTGTCTAACCTCTCCTCTGTTTATTTTTTTTCTTTTTATTTAATTTCTTTTTTTCTCATTTATTTCATTCTTGTTAAGTTAAAGTGGTTTTGTTGTATAAGAAAACTACATGCTGGTTCTTGTTGATAGAAAAAATTGTGTTGTGGTAACAGCAGTGTGTGTGTGTGTGTGTGTGTGTGTGTGTGGGCTGTCGAATACACAGGCAGTCTTGAACAGAGAGCTTGAGGTCAGTCTTTCTGCTCATCCAGTAATTTATAACTACACTTAGCGTCTGAATCTTCCTTAGCAGATCAGCTTTATCTGTCCTCGTCTGCTTAATCTCAGCTTTCAGCTTCACTCACAGCTCACAATACAACACAAGTGAAAAGAAACATCTGCACAGTGCACACACAGATCTCCCTCACACACATATTTCAGTAAATGCTGAATCTGCAGTAATAATCAGCTGCAGTGTAATTCAGTGTTCAGCACATGACTCTGATGTGTTCATCAGTCTGACTGACATTCCACTGCATTTTCCAGTGTTTTATCACTAAAAAAGAGCGGGACATTGAGCTTCTGTTGTCTGTTATTAAAGTTGAGTTTTCATCCGTGTTTTCTGCTACAGGAAGTGCTGAGAAACATCAAGAAACCTATTGAAGAATGCACAGCACTTTCTTCCACTGAATACTTGATCCTGAAGCAGTGAAAATGCACACTTATGAAAACACATCACTGATCAACACAAACATCACAGTATATATATATATATATATATATATATATATATATATATCAGAATCCTCAGTGAGCATTTGCTACACTATTATTCATCAAACATAATCAATCCTGTCTGATTCCACATCCTCTGAGGTGTAAAATTTGCAGTGTGTTTACATGATCTCCAGATTTGTGTTTGTCTTATATGTCATTATCTCTGCTTCTACAGGCACATGATAACCCTTACTGTACTCTGTAATGTTATAATAAAATACTGTAAACCATAAGAACAGTTTATTTGAGCTCATTCAGACTACATATAGCAGCGAGTGGTTTGTGTTCATCAAAACATCATCTGACAGGATTAACATTCAGTAGAAAGTCTGATTTCCTTCAGCATTTAAAGAGTTTTCTAGAGTTGACCTAATATTAAAGTCAGATTCTCATCTGTAATGTGTTTAATTCATTTAATAGAACAGAGAGATGTTCACTGTGAATAAATAAAGTTAGCAGATCAGTTACAGACAGATATTCTCTTCAGTTGTAACCCACACCTCAGCAGAGGTTAACCTGAGAGTCTCTCAGATTATTGAGTCTGTTAGGAATTGAGTTTGACACCCCTGACGTAGATCATCCTTTATGTGTTTTAGGAATTTCACCAATGTTGAAAAGTACAAAACAAAAGTACAGGACAGGACAACTGAGGAGGAGGTGCAGGTGTCAGCTTTACAGCATTCTGGAGTTTACCCTGGAGGCAGTAGTCATATAATCCCTGTTAATGCAGACCGTAATCCTCTTGCTTTTCTGGATGAGGAAATTTTAATCAGAATCTGATGATGATGAAGATTAGACCTTGAAGATCCAGTATACTGTAAAGGTTTAAACATAGTGCAGCTTTTGAAACATTATTGTGCTGTAAACAGATAAATAGGGGTATTTGGTTTGTATAGACCTTTTATTCCCAAGACATTGGTTGATGCTTAAAAAGATATTGGTGGTGGTTGTTACATTGCGTGGTTTGTTTTATATATTACACTGTATATTTTCCAGAATCTGCTAAATATACAAGCTGTGTTTGAATTACACACAACTCACACTACAGCAAAATCCTCTGAGTAACATTTCCTCAGCTCAGAGTCTATCTGGTCCCTTTCTACATTGAGTTAAAGTTATTCAGACTATTAAATGATGATTGAGCACTGATGATGAAGACCTGCTGTTCATAAGCAGAATCACTGAAGAGAAACACAAACACTTCAACTGACTCCAGTCACAGGCTTAGATGAAATAAGCTCAAAAGCTGAGCAACATGTCTGCCATCCTGGAGTCTGATGGAGAGTGATGAAGCTCTGTCTGGCTCTGCTGTAGTGTTACAGAGATCAATACTGTCTGAAACTTATCCAAGATACAGATTAAAGCCTTTGAACAGCTTCACCATTGTTGTTGTGCTACTTTTACTCTTTTTCTTTGTTTAACTCTTACCCTACACACTTCCCATCAGGGACAATATAAAACACATGACTTAACTGGGGCTAAAATTCATTCATTGAAACTTGTGTTATTAAGATTATAATAAGTACAGTGTATACCACATTTGGAAAAGTGACCTGTTATATTACTGTAGTACAGAATAAGACTGTTATATTACAGTAAATGATTTACTTTTGTACTCTCAACACTGCTATTAACAGCTGAACAAAAGCCTCCATTTCTATCTACATTCTTGTCTACTTGTGTGTCTGTGTTTTTCATCTGTTTATGTCCTCATGTCTCAAACAGGTTGTGACGTGTTTTCCAGAAGTGAAAAAAATGTTCAGATCTGCTGTTCAACTCAACCGTTCAGAGGAGGAACAGAAAGATCTGCAGGCATTATTTGAGGTGAGAGTTTGCTCTTTCTGTGCTTTATATCATCTACGAGTGTCGTCTGATTACCCATTGATCATCTCTTTGTGTTTCTGAGACTTTACTGCTGAGCTGAAGTCATTTTGAGGATTTCATTTCCACCTCTTGATACCGTGATCAAACAGATGATCAAGTGTGTTTCTGGACTAAATCACAGAACCAACAGCTTCATTCTGATGTGCTACTGTGTCTACATGATTCATTACAGACTCTTTCAGTAAAATGAGCAGCTTTTCTACTTCAGACAGGAACGGTCTATTATTAATGCATTTAGTTTGTTTTATGGGTGTAGATTTGTGAAAAAGAAGAGCTGAGTATCTTTATATGACAATAGTGATTGACAGTACAGTGGATTCACACAATCTTATTTGTAGATACATGAGCTGAAAACCCTGAAGAGTTTCGGCAGTCAGACCGGTTTCATTTGTTTTTTCTGAAGTGCCTCTGGTTTAACTGATTCTGATGATAAACAACCTTCTGCTGTGGCTACAACTGTCACCTGTTTTACATTATTTATACAGTTTTATTTTTCTACTATTAAGCCTATACATTTCAGAGATCATGAAATTTCTCACAACAAAAGCAGAAAACAACTAACAGATTCTCCTCTAAAATAAGGAAAATTATTTTCAAAAGTACATTCATTCATTTATTTTATTTTCGGCTTAGTCCCTTTATTAAGGGACCGCCAACTTATCCAGCATACGTTTTACGCAGTGGATACCCTTCTAGCTGCAACCCAGTACTGGAAAACACCCATACACTCATACACTTCGGCCAATTTAGCTTACTCAATTACCCTATAGCGCATGTGTTTGGAAACTGGAGCACCCACACAGGAAGCCTTACCAACACGGAGAAAACATGCAAACTCCACACTGAAACGCCAATTGACCCACCCGGGGCTCAAACCAGCGGCCTTCTTGTTGTAAGGCAATTGTTCAAAAGTACAATAAAATGAAAATAAATACAAATGGTTTTCCCAATTAATGGAGATCAAAATTATACAGCCATTGTTGGATTATGAGTAGGGCCAGACAGAATCTGCATTTTTTGCTATTTCTGTGCAGAATTGTTGAAAAATCTGCAGATTTATGCGGAATGATTTTAGGAGTATCATAACTAAAGCCTTAATATATGAAATGAAAAGTAACACCTTTATAACTTTTATTTAATGTTTACAATGCAAATCCAATTAGATCCACATATTTGGTAAACAAAGCAAGTCTCTCATATAATATCTGTACTAAAATACAGTATTACTTTAAAATATTACTTTACAAACTGTATTGTAAATAAATTAGGTAACACTTTATTTTGATGGTCCATTTGAGTATTAGTAGACTGTCTACTTAATATCTGTTGATACTGACATTTAACAGTCCTTCAACAGACATTTAACTGACTATAAGAAACTTTGCAAGTACATGTCAACTTACACTAACCCCAACCCAACAGTCTACTTATAATCTAATGAGAATTAATTGACATGTAGATGCAATGTAACTTATATTTAACAAACGGACCATCGAAATAAAGTGTGACCATAAATTATATTAATATTTTCATATTAGTCAATAACATTAGTGAAATTACTTTAAAAACTGAATATAAATATAAATTTACACACATTTACACATGTAAATAAACAGAATCAATGACACGCAGATTCTGTGTGGGCCTAATTATGAGCCAAGGGTTCAGATTGACTTTATTGAACATCTCAAAGTGTCCATGATTGCATGATTGTGCTGTGTTCCGTCATGAAAGATCACCCCAGGATTCCTGACTGAATGAGTTCTTTGTAGTTAATTGTAGCTGACTCCAGTTTGACCATGAAGATATGGTGTAGTCAGAGTTGTGGGCAGGACTAGAAGTTTTGCTGGATTGAGCTGCAGGTGATAATCTTTCACTCAGGTGGAGAAGATCTAGGTCATTGCCCTGAGAAAGGTTTGGAAACGTCTGTCTGTCTGTCTGTCTGTCTGTCTATCTATCTATCAGCAATGGAGACTTTTACTCTGCATTTAACATTAGTGTTGAGAGTAACACATTACAAAAGTAAAACAATTACTGTAATATATTAGGTTTTGCTGTAATGCAGAAATATAACAATTCAATTCATTTTTATTTGTATAGTGCTTATACAATGTGGATTGTGTCAAAGCAGCTTAACATGGAAGATTATAGTGAATTGAAACAGAGTCAGTTCAGTTTTCAGAGATTAAGTTCAGCTCAGTTTAGCTCAGTTCAGTGTGGGTTAATAATCACTACTGAGAGTCCAAACACTGAAGAGCAAATCCATCTATGCGCAGCTCTACAGATCCCGAACCATGCAAGCCAGTGGCGACAGCGACGAGGAAAAAATTTCACCAATTGGCGAAAGCGAAGATTTAAAAAACCTCGAGAGAAACCTGGCTCAGTTGGGCACGACCATTTCCCCTATGGCCAAACGTCTTGTGCAGAGCTGCAGTCTAGGCGCAGGAAGCTGGACCTCAGCGAAGACTCGTCTGTCCTTGGAGCATCACAGGAGTCAGCCTCATGTTCTCACTCCACGATGACCACCACAGCAGCTGCTCAGGATACGGCCTGGTCCAGAAAACCTTGGGATCATCTCGTCGCTGGTCTCGGATCGCGTCAGTGGCACTGCATAGTCTGAGGGCCTCGAGATGAGTACCCCCAGGTGGAAATACAGAATAAGGAGAATAATTAGCGTAGCTGCTGTTCATAGTGTATATAAACAAAAAACAAAATCATGTATGGGGCACATCATGCGTCATACCGCTATGTACTGCACTGAGTGTATGCTTTGCTAAAAGATAGGTCTTTAATCTAGTTTTGAAGAGCGAGAGTGTGTCTGAGCCTCGGACATTATCAGGAAGGCTATTCCAGAGTTTAGGGGCCATAAATGAGAAGGCTCGACCTCCTTTACTCGACTTTGATATTCTAGGTACTACCAGAAGCCCTGAGTTTTGAGATCGTAAAGAGCGGGTTGGGTTGTAGCGAGACAGGAGGTCGGTTAGATAAACAGGAGCTAGATTATTTAAAGCTTTATAGGTAAGGAGTAATATTTTAAATTCAATACGAATCTTAACAGGCAGCCAGTGTAAGGAGGATAAAATTGGGGTGATATGATCATATTTTCTAGATCTGGTAAGAACTCTGGCAGCTGCATTTTGCACTAGCTGGAGTTTGTTAATAGAGGATGCTGGGCAACCAGCAAACAGAGCATTACAGTAGTCTAGCCTAGAAGTCATGAAAGCATGAACTAGCTTTTCTGCATCTGATATGGATAGCATACTTCGCAATTTAGCGATATTTCTCAGATGGAAGAAAGCAGTTTTTGTGACATGGGATATATGATTTTTGAAGGTTAAATTGCTGTCTAATATCACACCTAGATCTTTTAAAGTTGAGCTAACGCTGACTTTGTATCCCTCTAGTTGCAGGTCGAGTTGTGAGAACTGCTGTGTACAGGATTTAGGCCCAATAAGTAATAATTCTGTTTTGTCTGAGTTTAAGAGAAGAAAATTGTTGGTCATCCAGTCTTTAACATCTTTGATACACTCGGTTAGCTTAGACAGGTCAGACATCTCATCAGGTTTAGTTGAAATATATAATTGAGTATCGTCTGCATAGCAGTGAAAGCTGAACCCGTGTTTTCTAATAATGTCCCCCAGGGGAAGCATGTATATTGTAAACAGCAAAGGGCCTAAAACTGATCCTTGAGGCACCCCGTACTTTACTGGCCTTACTTGTGAAAGCTGTCCATTAATATTCACAAACTGGTAACGATCAGCTAAGTATGACCTAAACCATTGAAGGGCCTGTCCCTGGACACCTGTAGAATTTAAGCGGTCTATAAGAATATTGTGGTCAATGGTGTCAAATGCGGCGCTAAGATCAAGTAGAACTAATAGTGAGATGCACCCTTGGTCAGCAGCTAAGAGTAAATCATTGGTTATTTTTACTAATGCGGTTTCTGTACTGTGATGAGGCCTGAAACCTGACTGAAATACTTCAAAAATGTTGTTTGTCTGCAGAAAGGAGCATAATTGGGTAGAAACAACTTTTTCTAGTATTTTAGACATAAACGGAAGATTTGAAATAGGCCTATAATTAGCTAAGTTGCTCGGGTCCAGTTGTGGTTTCTTAATAATAGGTTTAATAACAGCTAGCTTGTAAGCATTTGGAACATGGCCTAAAGATAAAGAAGAGTTGATAACATTAAGGAGAGGTTTTCCTATAATAGGTATCAATTCTTTCAGTAATTTTGTTGGAATTGGGTCTAACATACATGTAGCTGATTTAGAGCTATTTATAACTTTATCTAGCTCTTCCTGTTCTAGGATTTTGAAGCATTGTAGGTTATTTTGATTCAGTTGAATGTTTACTGGATCTGGAGTATAAGGTGGTGCAGAAAGTTTAACATCTTCTATTTTCTGTCTAAAGCCTTCTATTTTATCACTGAAAAAATTCATGAAGTCATCACTACTAATTTGCGGTGGGACATTTTGTTCCAAAGATGATCGATTATTTGTTAGTTTAGCAATGGTGCTATATAAAAATCTCGGATTGTTATGATTATTTTCAATCAGTTTGCGGAGGTGCTCGGCCCTGGCAGATTTAAGAGCCCTCCTATAGCTGGACATACTGTCTTTGTACTCAATTCTAAAAACCTCTAAATTAGTTTTTTTCCATTTACGTTCCAGAGCACGGGTTGCTGTTTTGAGAGCGCGAGTATGATTATTGTACCATGGTGCAGTTTTATTCTCTCTAGCCTTTTTAATTTGATGGGTGCCACTGTATTAAGTGTGCTAGTTAAGATGGCATCCATACTGCTGGTTACTACATCAAGGTCATTTGCGTTTGCGGGTGTATTTCGAAATAAAGAAAGATCAGGTAAGTTATTTATGAATTCATCCTTTGTGGATGGAACGATAGTCCTACCAGGGCGGTATATTGGTGCAGATCTGCTAATTTCAGGTAAACACAGCTTATATAGCAAGAGGTAGTGGTCCGTAACATCATCACTTCGTGGTATAATGTCTACATCAAAGACCTCAATTCCATAAGACAATATTAGATCTAATGTATGCTTTAAGCGATGGGTTGGACCAACAGCATTTTGTTTTATCCCAAGTGAGTGTAATAGATCCATAAAGGCGAGCCCTAGTGTATCATTGGAGTCATCTACGTGGATGTTAAAGTCTCCTACAATTAGTATTTTATCAGTTTTAACTAGTAAGTCAGAAATAAAATCAGAAAACTCTTTTAGAAAATTGACATAGGGTCCTGGGGGTCTATATATGGTGATTTATAGCAAGAGATAACATAGGTTTTTGCCTAATATCCGGTAGCATAACATTAAGAGCTAATACCTCGAAGGAGTTAAACATAAGTCCATTTCTCTGATTAACATTAAGAATATCACTAAAGATTGCTGCAACTACACCACCACGACCGGTTTGACGAGCCTTATGCTTATATGCAAATCCTGGAGGAGTTGCTTCATTTAAGCTAATATAGTCATTTTGTTTCAGCCAGGTTTCAGTGAGACAGAGTGCATTTAGATTGTTATCTGTTATTATTTCATTTATGATAAGAGTTTTAGGTGCTAGTGACCTTATGTTTAGGAGACCAAGCTTTACGAAGTTTGTATTATCATGTTTTATTGGATTTTCAGCTTTAATTTTTAATAGATTTTTTCTAGAGCGCACAGTACATTTAATTGTTGATCTAATAACACGAGGAACAGAGACAGTATCTATGGGGTAAGCTAGACATGTGTTACTGTAATTTAAGTGGGACAAACAAGAGTCTATATGGATAAAATGTGAATTTTTACTTACTAGTCAGTCAGAACAAAGCATCTTAGAGATGTTGTCCGACAGCAGTTCAGCTCCAACTCGACTAGGGTGCAGGCCGTCCGGACGGAAAAGCCTAGGACGCTCCCAGAAGAGATTCCAGTTATTGGCAAAGAGCAGTTTCTGTTCATTACACCATGTTAATAGCCATTCATTCAGAGCAAAAAGTCTACTGAACCTTTCATTTCCTCGGCGGTAGGTAGGAAGCGGTCCAGAAACGATGATCTGCGTGGCGGGCGAGGTGTGTCGAACCGTCTCGATGAGGCCCCTGAAGTCCTCTTTAGGATCTCCGACTGGCAGAGCCCGGTGTCGTTCGTCCCCACATGGAGGACAACGGCACCGAGGCTCTCGCCAGCGCTCAGGATACTCGGAATCTGTGTAGAAATATTCTTAACGTGAGCACCAGGAAAGCAGAATGTGCATACTTTATTACCTGAAGTGGTAGCAGGACGGATGTGGCGGACGATGGAATCACCAATGATAGCCACATCGTGACCTGTCTCGCGGAGAGGGGCGAATCGGTTTTCTGTGGACATCTCGAACGCGGGAGGAGACTCTCTGGCCCGGGTCTTCCTGATCACCCTATGCGGCTGCACCCAGGGGCCGTGGTCGCCGGGTGTTGGCGTGAATGACCCCTGGGCGAACCGCGTCCTAGGTGCGCTGGGCCTGGACAGAGGAACACGAGGGGTTGAGGTAGACGGAGTGTCACGGCTGTATTGTGCACTTACCTCAGGTGAGCGAGCTGCAGCCCGGGGCACACCGAGCAAGGCCCTTTGTGCTCTGAGCCGCGTCCGCATCACCTGCAGAAGACGGATGCGTTCTTCCAACTGTTCCAGCTCCATGTCCAGCGCCTCCATCGATGTCTCTCCTGCACACAAGGACGAAGACACAAGCGACATAGTACAGGGTAACGAGCAAAGCCAGTAAGTGAGAAAATTAGGGAATGAAAGCAGTCGGTAGCTTTAGCTGACTAGCGGTGCTAGCAGGCTAAGCTACAAACAGCAGGCGGATGCTCGAAAGACAGAACGTTTTAAAGTAGATTTATTTGTATAAAGTGTTAAATGTTATATAAAATGTATTTAGGGTTTGTTCCCCCTAAGTAGTATTTAGCAAATGTGGAGGTATTTGATAATAAAAATGCAAATTGCGAATCTATGCAACAGAGCAAGCTCCAAACAGACCCGTTGCAGGTAGCGTAACAGCGGCTGTGACGTCACTCGAGCATGCGCGTCATCACTTTTCAAAGTTTAGTAATATTGTACTTGGTACAATCTTAGTAACGCATGTTTTTATTTTTTTTATTTAGAACATTAAAAGATTTACAGTACAAATAAAACAGAATACAGTCTCTACAAACTATAGTTCATTTTTAAACAACAAGGGCATTATGAATTAAATATATAACAAATGCATGAGAGAAATAAGGGGAAACGAGAGGGTAATATAAACATAAAATGAATAGGCCTATTAAATACAAAGCAATAAGCACAAATTCTAGGAGTTTAAACATCACTTTAGTCTAATACTTCTTGTTTGAATATGCTAAAAAGGGGTTTACATTTATTTACATTATAGATATAAAACTTTCCAATATATATTAATGTAAAACCCAAAACATGGTGTTTTGAATAAGTCTTAAACAATGATTAAGATTATTCTGGATAATGAAAACATTTTCAAAAAAGCACTTTAATCCAAAAAGATTGAACAAAAAGACATTCCTAAAGTAAGTGAGCTACACTTTAAGTAGAAGTTTCCCAGAAAGAGCAGGTACATCAATGTCACTTTTAAAACATGTTTTTGTGCATAAAACGAGACAGGAAAAAATATATATTTTATAATCATATAAATCATTTTAGAATTATTTAATAAAACAGTTATTTAACTTATTTTTTTTAAATTAATTTGTCAGGATCAATGATAATTATTTTATTACAAGTCTCTAATATTTATTTGAGTTAATATTTAGGTTATTTACTAAAATATATCATTTAAATCGTTCATGGAGCTGAATGCAGTAAATAGTCTGTATACAAAGGTAGAAAATAAATATATGCAAACAATCTAGCCTTTATAAACAAATTATTTAACAAAAGAGGATTACTGCAGTAAAATATTTGTAGTCATTTAACAAGCATGATATGTACAAGATAGCGATGACATGAAAAGTTAATTGTTTGTTTTGAAATTTGTGAGATGGAAGTTGTCCAATAGTAAACCCGAAACACACGTGGTTGTTGTCATGCGGTGAACTCGGCCAATCGTGTAACGTCGGTGTCGTCATCGCAGCTTCAGCAGTCGCTCTTCAGTTGTTGCACGGGCTGAATCAGTCGTCTGATCTCAGAGCAATGTCGTGGTACTTTGATGCCACATGTGACACTCACGTGGCATCCACGCAGCATCAATCCGAACAACATTTCTAACCAGCATGCACTGCTTTAAGACAGACCTTGATCGATCTGCGGAGCGCTGCATGAAGTCGAACGCACCTTCTGTGTTTACCTTCAGCATCTGTGCGGTCATGTAGTATTGTTGTCACCGGTGATTCCTCATTGCTTAGTACCACTCAGCTGACTCATCAGCACGCTACAGCTGCTGTGCATTACTATGCTTATATCTAGTCGGCGCCTTGTTTCACATTGTCAGTTCGCTGTAGTTCATGTTTGTGTCTGTGACTCGTCAGGCTGTCCTCACTGAGTTCTGTTGGTGGCGAGTTCGCTTCCTGAAGCTGAGTTTCTGACCATTCTTCCTAACGGGCACGTGACCTTGACACATTTTTAATGGAAAATTATTTAAACATTGCAGCATTCATACAGCGATTTATTGTTTTTACCCTTTTCACAATATATACTTTGCATAAAGACTTTACAAATATGTGTTGCACAATATAAATAAAACAGATTTTAATAAGAATTTCAGCAAATAAACACCCTAATGTGTTTATTCCTTTATTAAGATTTTCATTGTGATGTTTACTTTCACCATCTCATTTAGGCAATCTCCTGAGATAAATAAGTTCCATCTCTGAACTTAAATAAATAATAAACCTATATAAAATTCTGTGCTTCCCACCTCCAGTCTCAATGACTTCTAGAGCGAGTTCGGTACTCAAGTCTGCATCAGTGCATCCTCGATATCTAGAACACATCCAGGAAGTTTCACACGTCCTTTGTTCTTGGGGTCTTGAGAATTGGAACTGAACTTTGGCAGTTGATGATGACGTTACACGAGGACACAAGATTGCTGAAGAACACATATTGAGAAACAGCCATGACCTCTCTGGATAGAAATGTAAAAATTGGACCAATTGCTTTTTTTAAATGTCTCATCAACTTGTTTATTGCACCCCTTTTCACAGCGCCATAGGACAGAATGTTGCATGCTCAAACTTTAGTGTGACTGCGGCATTAAAGCTAATCAGACAATTAGAGATTTGTTAAACGATGATGGAGTCCTGCTGATGAACATTCTGACTGAAAAGTTGTTGCCTCATAATCTGATTTAAGGGCTTCAGTAATTGTTAGAAAGAAAATCTAAACAAAATGAAAGCTATATACTGTATATAAATGATCATATGAATGAAATTAAATAAGCTATATAAAATAAATAAAAAAACAGATCAAATATATGTGCAATATTGGATAAGTGTTTGGAATAATCAATACATTTCCTCAGAGGATGAGTGTCCACTGGTCCAATTTAGGTCAAAGTGAACCATTTTTTAAATAAGCAGTGTTGCCAACTTAGCGACTTTGTCGCTAGATTTAGCGACTTTTCAGACCCCCCTAGCGACAAATTTTCAAAAAAGCGACTAGCGACAAATCTAGCGACTTTTTTGTGTGTTATTGGAGATTTTTAAAGACTGTCGTTTGTCCATTACTGTACCGTTCCTACTCTTCTCAACGAGCTGCGGGTGATGTCGTCGGCCCCTCCCCCGCCTCAGAGCACTGACAGCCCAGTCCTAGTACAGCAGCCTCTCCCACCTGCAGCCTGACAGCAGATCACCCCTCTGCGTACCGACGGCAAATGATTTAGCATCGGCAGTGTGAAGGTATTTCCCTTGTACAGTCAAACCGATCTGCTTCTCCTTTATTTTAACAATATGATTTGACCATTTATTCTTTTCTTGTTCACAATCAGAGATGTTTTAAGTGAGTTTCAGAACTTGTCTGAGTATATTACGTCTGAGCGATTACTGCAAATTCACTACACATCTATAATTATATACTGTATTCAAACAGCAATAGATTTTGTTAAATTGACATGCTTACATAAAGCGTAGTGCAAATATAGATGCCCCATTTATTTACCATAGGCTGTTAAACAAACAGAAATGGTAGAACGTGATGACGTCAGTAATATGCAAATTAGCGCATGACGTAATCTAGCGACTTATAGCGACTTTTCGGGCAGAGCTTAGCGCCTTTTCGTTGAAAAAAGTTGGCAACAGTGTAAATAAGCCTCTTCATATTTCCATTAAATCTCTGCATGACAGTAAAGGGAGTTCCCAGATCAGTTGGAGTTAGTAGATTGGTGGGCGAGAGAGGTGTTTGTCATCTCAATACCTGTCTGGCTCACATCAGGTTTTATCAATATTTGCATCATTGATTCTGTGATCGATCTCATGGTCTGCTGAAGAATGCAGTAAATGTGCACTTATTCTGGCTATCTACACCGGGCTTGATATAGCAGCTCGTTTTCATCCTGGATCAGCAAACATGCAACAGACTAAGCCAGAAGGAACCGATTAAACTAGGTCAAGCTGTGCTTTTTCTCTTATCCTGGCTTTTTTTATTCCACTTTTGTGCAATTCCCTTCTGGTCAGCGCCTAGTAAGCCTTTTGTTTTCCTTTTTGTTTACTGCCTTATTGTTTGTTTTCCCCCATCGTGGAGTTTTCCTTGTATCTTTATTTTCTCTGTTTAACATTTTGTATACCTCAATCTGAGAAGAACTTCAGTTGACTGTTTGCTGATAAGTCAGAATTATTTGATACGGACGGCTCAGTGGTACATCTCTCCAGTCACTACACCAGAGATTTGGGTTCTAGCCTGTGTTGTGACAATATTATTCATAATTTATTAAACACTTTATTTGTTTTGCATTTGTTTAATTCTAGTTTTAATAATGAAAGTTTATTCTGCACGCACATGTTCCTTGTACAAATTTGTAATGATAGAAAACCGTTTAATACTCTGGGATGGCGTAGTCTGGAATTGTAATTTTTTCCCCCACATGGTGTCCGTAAAATAAGTTTTTGTCATTAAAACAAGTCATTTGAGTTTCATACAAAAAACATGTTTAAATATTAAAAATTGTACGTTTTTATCGAGTTTAAACTTACACATCAAAGGTTTCTGAAACATCAGGGTATTGAAACTATTTAATGTGGATTTCAAAACAACACCCATGCAAAATGAGAATGATTACTATTAGATCTACTATTACAGGACATTCATTTGAATTGACTGTGCCTCTGGTTAATGACCACAGGCTGTTTGTGTCAGGGTTTGGTGTTGGGGAAAAGGAGCGAGGACTCAAAAATAATGGGTATTTATTTATAATAAAATAAAATAAAAAGGCAAAATAAACAACTCTGAAGGGGAAAACATTAACAAAACAAATATACATACAAACTTGGCTGGGCTGGCAAGACAGGAGCAGGAACACGAGGGAGAATAGAAGACGAACTGGCACAGGACAGCCGACATCAGGAGATTTTAAGCAAGAGTAAATTAACACAAACAGGTGAACATGATAAACTAATAATGGGTTAACAAGGAGGGTGGGGCTAGACAATAGACGGGAGAGCACATGACACAAAGAGACAAGCCATGTGCCCACATAAAACGAGACTAGAACACGCAGCCAATAAGAAAACTCATTAACTGCGTGTTCATGACAACACAAGCACGCGGTGGATGTAAACATGCACCACGTGCTAAACACAACACCAACAGAAGACTGAACACAAGACACGAGCACACAATAGATGAAAACATCTTACCGTGCGCTCACACATAAGCACAGCGCATGCTTCATCTCAGCGCCAACCAAAACCAACCAGACTGAGACGCTAAGTGATGTTTTATAAACAAATTTCGGGAGGAGCACGCGCAGACGTTTCAGAATTTCTTTACGTCATTGACAATCATTCTATTATCCAATTAGTATTTGACCAAACCCCTATAAATGCCAAAATTGTCCTACCTGCATCATCTCACGACTTTAGCATCAAACCATCGCCGCTGAATTATGTCAGAGATTAATCTCTTCGCAGAAGATGACGCCTTCCTTGCCGAGGCTCCCCCTAGATCTCCTGCCGGCACCCAGAGCACCGCAGCCCCGCAGGGCACACCAATTCAGCCCGCGGCTCCGCCTCGAGGCCGCCGTTCAGCCCGAACAACGGCTGCTCGATCAAGACGGGGCTCACCATCTCCATCTCCTAGACGGCAGTCCTCTCCAGCCTCTTCATTTGCCTCAGCCCTGTCCTCCGTCCCGGTCACAGGGAAAAGCACCGTCTCCGACCTCCGCCAAGCATTGGCCAGAGCAGGAGTCAGCGTTCCACGCCGAACCACCAAGGCGGATCTCCTGCTGATGTTTAACTCCCTGCAATCCGGAGCACCCATCCCTTCCATCACTCCACCATCCAAAGCTCCAAGAAAATCCAGCCAGGTCCGAAGCACGCCTTACCAAATTCCGGACCCAAACCAGCCCTCCAGATCCAAACACCGCAGCAGGCCTTCAGCGAGTCTGGGACGAGCCCCAGGACCTGATGACGTCATTCCTCAATCCCCGGAAGTCGGATGCAACGCAGTCCCTCCACAAGCCTCCACTAGCCGCCAGTTTAGCGTGAGCTTGCCTCCGCTAGCGGCATCAGAATCCTTTTCCCGACTGCATCCTTGGCCCGCTGCCCCTCCATCCAATTCAAGCGAAAGGTCGCTCCAAGAAGTGCAGGCCCAAAACCCTAACCTGTTTTCCCTTCCCCTTCAAGTTCCCATGACCAGTGCGAGCGTGAGGCCGCCTCCGCTAGTAGCACAAATCCCAGCTCCACTCATTCCTCCTCTTGTTCCCCAGGTTTTCTCAGGCCCCGGCGTCAGCTCCAGCGTGAGGCCGCCTCCGCTTGCAGCTCAAATTCCAGCTCCACTTATTCCTCCCCTTCTTCCCTAGGTTTTCTCGGGCCCCGGCGTCAGCTCCAGCGTGAGGCCGCCTCCGCTGATGTCTCTAACGCCGGCTGCTCCTCTTCTCTTTTCTTTCCCTTCCACCCATGATCCGGGGGCAGTCAGTAGCGCGAGCATGCCTCCGCAAACGGCTCCAGCCTCCAACTTTCCACAGTCTTTCTCTCACACTAAATCTTTTTCTCTGTCCACAGCCTTGTCTCTACCCGTCCCACCCAATGCCCCCGCAATGGATCCTCCACCTGTCTCCAATAACATCAGGAGTCAAATCCTATCAGGTGCGGATGTTGATCTTTTTTCTCTCCTTTCACCCATTTCACCAGCATCGGCAGACCGCCAGATAGATTGCGGCGAATTTTCCGTAACTCTAAAAAACTCCACCAACATTCAGTCCCGCATCCTTTCATTTTCTGAATTCACCATAGCTTTTTCACGATACACCGATATCATATGTTCAGTTTTCCCACACAGGAGGCGCGAGCTCAATGATTATCTCGCGGTAATCGCTGAGCTCGCGCTCTCATACGGAGGCTCCCATTTCTATACCTATCATCGCCTTTTCTCAGCTAAATGCGCCATACGCATTACACAGTGGAACCAGACTACTTATTGGGGAGCCATAGACATTGATCTCCACAATAAAGTTTTTCTGGGTTGCCGCAATATATCTTGTGCGGTCTGCCGATCCATCACCCACCCCACCGAATCATGCCCATTCATAAATCCAATCACTCCTCCCCTTCCCGAAACATCCCAGCCCAAATCTACTAGTTACGTCCCTTCAAACCCAAACATAGCACCCCTCTTTCCCGGTCGCCGCCCTCCTGTCCCAGCCCCTGTCACTCCCTGTGCTATTTTTAACACAGGCAGGTGCTGGAGACAGAAATGCCGTTTCTTGCATATCTGTAATTTTTGCGGCGGTGCCCATGCCCGCACCGTATGTCCAGTGCAAAAATCTGTTAATAAAAATGCTAGAAAGTACCTATCGACTCCTGTCAATGTTTCTCACCTAAGATCAGAATTGTTCTTTCATCCTGATCGTAAATTCACCGAATTTCTATTAACGGGTCTGTCATCAGGTTTTCATCCAGGCGTTCTTAGTCTCCCTACCAATAGTCTCATTTGTCCAAACCTTCAGTCCGCTTTCGCCGAACCCGACGTCGTCGACCTTTTAATCAAAAAGGAAGTAGATGAAAATTTCATGATCGGCCCGTTCTCTGCCCCTCCATTCAGCGTTTTTCCGCGTTAGTCCTATCGGAGTAGCCACTAGAAAGTTCTCAGATAAAAAGCGATTAATATTCGACCTTTCTTCTCCACATAACTCTCCGTTTCCTAGCATCAATAGCCTCATCCCTCTCGAAGAATTCTCTATTAACTATCACGACATCGACCAAGCTATTTCACTAATCAAAATCGCGGGTCGCGGCGCATGGATGGCTAAAGTTGACATAACTTCCGCCTTCAAAGTCATGCCTATCCACCCTGACTTTTGGCATCTGTTTGGCATTCTTTGGCGAGAAAAATATTATTTTTCTGTCCGCCTAGCTTTCGGTTGCAGAAGCAGCCCAAAGATTTTTGACATGCTATCAGAAGCAATCTGCTGGATCCTTTCCAATAATTACGAAATCCCGCATCCACCTACTAGATGATTTTCTAATCATATCACCGCCCGACGCTATCCCAGCAGCGCACCTCTTGACAGTTCAAAAGGTTTTTGCTGAACTCGGGATTCCCTTAGCCGAGGAAAAAACCGCTGGTCCAAGCACTTCAATCGAATTCTTGGGCATTAATTTAGACTCCAACAAATTCCAAGCGTCCCTTCCAAAAGAAAAAATTTGATCGAACGATCCTGGTAGCCTCCACCCTATTAGACAATCCCACCTGTTCTAAGCGCGAGCTTTTATCAATCCTCGGCCATCTGAATTACGCAATGCGCATAATTCCCCAAGGTCGTTCGTTTATTTCTCACCTATTAATTCTCGCGTCCTCCGCTCACGGCTTAGATGATCAAATATCCATCAAAGACGACAGCTTAAACGAGCTCCGTTTATGGATATTATTCCTCCAACAATGGAACGGTCTCTCTTTCTTTTATAGCGACCTAATATCCTCCCCATCAGATATTAAATTATTCACCGACGCTGCCCCTTCAGTCGGTTTCGGAGGCTATTACCAGGGACGCTGGTTCGCGTCCACTTGGCCGCCCCAGCTGTTAGATCTGCCGCAACCTCTAAAATCCTCGGCGCTATTCGAGCTTTACCCACTAGTCGTCGCCGCATCCCTATGGGGTAAAGAATGGTCCGCCTCCTGCATTATTATTCACTGTGACAATGAAGCAACAGTTCACTGTATAAATAAAGGCCGTTCAAATTCTCCCGCTTTAATACCGCTGCTAAGACGTCTAACTTGGATCTCAGCATGTGACCAGTTTATATTAAATGCAAAGCACATTCCTGGGTCCAAAAATCAAATTGCTGACTCTCTCTCGTTTTGCCTTACAGAAATTCAGAAAATTGGCACCAGAGGCGGAACAGTTCCCAATCCAAGTTCCTCCTTATTCAGAGCTGATATTCCCATAGATCATCCTTTAAAAAATCTGCTTGGAGCCTCCCTCGACTTCATCCTCCAAGCTGTGGCGCCTAGAACCATTCAGTCTTATTTAACAGCATGGAAAAGCTTTAAAGCATTCCACGTTTGTCATAACATACCATTTCCCGATTTTTCCCTACTCACCATCTCTTCTTACATATCTTACCTCACTATCATCAAAAAATTCCAAGTTAATTCCATCAAAGGCTATTTGAGTGGAATTCAATTTTTCCACAAACTCATTTACGGCTCCCCTGCACCTCACATAGCTAACTCACAGACAGCACTGCTCTTCAAAGGCATTCAGAGAACCCACCCCACACGTCAAGATACCCGACAACCTATAACACTGAAAACACTCACAAAATGCATATCTACTCTTCGCAAAGGATACGAATCAATTCACACAGCACGTACACTCGACGCTATGTTTATTCTAGCTTTTTTCGGGTTTTTGAGGTGTTCCGAACTCACCATTACATCCGGATTTAACCCAAACATTCATCCCACCGTTTCCGATCTAGCAATATTGGATAACGAAACCATTTCTTTTTTCATTAAACAAAGCAAAACAGACCAGGCAAAAAGAGGTCATCATATTTATGTTTTCAACCTCCCATCACCCATCAGTCCTTACCAAACACTGCTAGCCTTCTCACAAATCAGGGAATTACAAACCACCTCCCCCATCAGACCCTCTTTTTACAGACGATAGCAATCGCCCAGTCACTCGTTTTTGGTTCCAGAAACATCTAAAATCTGTCCTAATTAAGTCTGGTTTTCCAGCCGATAATTTCTCCAGCCATTCCTTTAGGATAGGCGCAGCCACCACCGCAGCACACAATGGTCTCTCCGAGCAGCAGATCCAAACTCTCGGACGCTGGTCCTCAGAGGCCTTTAAGTGCTACATACGATCCGATCGCTCCCACATCAGAAAAGCTCATCAAACCCTTATTAACCAATGTTAACTCATGTCGTCATTGACAAGTTATAAGGCACCTCCGTTGAAAACATATTTTATACTACATCTTTATAGGGCGGCTAGTACAGTAACCGCTCCTACTGGAGTTTCACACCCTATAATGCAACACTGCAAGTGCAGTAATCGCTCCCTCGGGAGACGCACACCTTATTATTATTATGCACCACTGCAAGTGCAGTGACAGCTCCCACGGGAGACGTCACTGCAAGTGCAGTGACAGCTCCCACAGGAGACGCACACCTTATTATCCACCACTGCAAGGGCAGTGACCGCTCCCACGGGAGACGCACACCTCATTATGCACCACTGCAAGTGCAGTGACAGCTCCCACGGGAGACGCACACCTTATCATTATGCACCACTGCAAGTGCAGTGACCGCTCCCACGGGAGACGCACACCTTATCATTATGCACCACTGCAAGTGCAGTGACCGCTCCCACGGGAGACGCACACCTTATTATTATGCACCACTGCAAGTGCAGTGACTGCTCCTACGGGAGACGCACACCTTATTATTATGCACCACTGCAAGTGCAGTGACTGCTCCTACGGGAGACGCACACCTTATCATGCACCACGGCCAACACACACCTTTCAGCACACTACCGCTAACTCAACAGCACCCCTCCAATTTTAAAGTCTAGCAAATTTTGGGGGGCTAGCATATTGTCTGGCTGCTGTCCCGTAATCAAATTGCACATTGGGGAGCGTTCTGGGGCCGGGCCAGACACTTCGCTCGAACCCCAACTCCTCTCTGTTCCCCGATACGGGGAATAACACGAGTTGGGGGCGTCTTCCCCGAGCTCAGAGCCCTCTCCCTGGACAGCACGCCAAATATGCTTTAATTCTTAAACTTCTGTAAGTGCGAACTCGTGAAGTGATGTTTTATAAACAAATTTCGGGAGGAGCACGCGCAGACGTTTCAGAATTTCTTTACGTCATTGACAATCATTCTATTATCCAATTAGTATTTGACCAAACCCCTATAAATGCCAAAATTGTCCTACCTGCATCATCTCACGACTTTAGCATCCCTCCACCACCCCAACACCTCACTTCTTAAACTTTATTTACCCGGGGGGAGCGTTCTGGGGCCGGGCCAGACACTTCGCTCGAACCCCAACTCCTCTCTGTTCCCCGATACGGGGAATAACACGAGTTGGGGGCGTCTTCCCCGAGCTCAGAGCCCTCTCCCTGGACAGCACGCCAAATATGCTTTAATTCTTAAACTTCTGTAAGTGCGAACTCGTGAAGAATGAAACAGCGCGATGCCGACAGAACAAAACAAACAAGAGAGCGCGCGCAGGCCATACATGTCCGCATCAAACGGGAGCGTGCACGGTCCGCACGCACTCACGACAGCGCACACCTAGAGACACACACACACAATGACAGTAAACGAGTGCCCGACCCGAGCACAACAGGGCATGGACAAGACAGAGCTAGTGTCCGGACCCTGCCACCAAACAAGAATTTACAAGACCAAAGTGGCAGAACCCTGACACTAAAAAATTGGCAATGTTGACAGCGATACGTAGGCAGTATTGTTTTAAGTATGGATTTGTTGAAGTGCAGTGCATGCTACATCTTGATGGTGTGCAGTGTGGGTAGGGAAGAGTTTGTGTGGGGTGTGTTAAGTGTTCATCAGCCTGATAGTCTGAGGGAAGAAACTTTCCTTCAGTCGGCTGGTGCGTGACCGGATGCTGCGGAACCATCTGCCTGAGGGTAGCAGAGAGAAAAGTCTGTGGCTTGGGTGGCTGGAGTCGCTGATGATTCTCTTGGCTTTCCTCATGCACCTCCTGGTATAGATGTCCTGGAGGGAGGGAAGCTCACCTCCTACTACGCGTCCAGCAGTACCAAAGACCAAAGTGGCAGAACCCTGACAGTTTGCTTGTGCTCTGAGAATGTCTGCAACATATGTCGTGCTCCACGGCGGTTGCCATTTGTCGTGATTGACGACCTTCTCATCAATAAGGCACTATCAGACTGGAGGTTTTTGGATACCAGAAATATAGACTTTATTCTTACATAATAAACACTCCATACGTTTTGAGAATAAACTGCTTTACCCTTAGAAAATACTTCACACTGAAAGAATAAAATCTTCTTCAATCCCTCCTCTTAAGACTTCAGTCTTAATCTTATTGTCTATTAACCCATAGTGCAGTTTCATAATCCAGTTCTCTTAATTACCTCTAGCTAGTGACTGATAATAGCCACATAGTAAGTTATCAACTGACTAGATTATGCCACCGTATATTGGCAGAATACAGCCAAACGTCTCCCTTTTTGATTCAGGAAGTAAAAGACTACTCTGTTTTTCTTTTTAACACATCAAAAACAATAATGGTTAAAGCATAAGTATTCAGTTGGTTCAGTGCTAGCTGCTGTTTTTCACACACATGTAGAATATACTGAAGTGACAATATATAAAGTCATTATGAAAGCAATATGCAAATGAAATCAATATGCAAACGTAATAAGCATGACATGTTGATCTTGATCTTTGCTCATCCGTGTTTCTCTTCTTCTGAGCTCGCAGCATCTTCATTAGACTTTAAAAGGATATTGATGTAGTTGTGTGGCGGAGAATCTGAGTTCTGAAATCTGCAGTTGTGCATTCATCATTCCTTGACTTGTGGCACTTCTGTATGTGGTACTCGGGCATATTATCAGAATCACTCTTTACTTTGTTCTGATAAACTTCTGCCACACTTTGCACTTGGTTGTTTAGAGCTTTGGCATTTTCTGGCTCCTGTTTCCGATCAGCTTTCCCTTGCTCGAGTTGTTTCCTTTGGCTCCCTTGAGGCCTTGGTACCCCATCAATGGCATCCACTTTGGCAGCTGTTGGATTTGCCCTCATCCAGATATGGTCCTTTCCTTCTGAGCTCACCAGAGCATCCTCAGATAAACTCGATCACCTAGACCAATTGGACCTTATATCTCTGCTGTCTCACATGGCTCCTTTTTGGTTTCCTGCACAGATATCGCTTTGCACATGGCAATTAATTGTTTCTTCATAAACGTCCCCACTGCATTAGACATCTTTGCAAACCATTCCAAGACGTTATATCAAAGTTATAGGTGAGATTTCTTGCATGGCTTTATGCAAGGTTTCTTGCAAGGGTCGACCCAATAGCAGTTCATGCGGTGTTAGATGCCTTTTTCTGTCGGTTTCCATGCCATCACTCACCAATGCATTTGTTAGCCTATTAATCCTGTTAAGTTTATTACTTTTACATATTTCGTCAAGCTTTGGCCTTGATAGATCATCTTCATCTCTTTCAGCCATTTCTGGTAAATGAGCATAATACAATTACTCTCTTTTTCTTTATTCACAATTTTTCATACTCCTTTAGATGTCTTTATTTAATTATAATTTATTAACTTACTAATTTTAATTAACAACTCATTAAGAACTTATTTCTGAGGGTATTTCAAAATTTAGGAAGTACTTCTCTTGTCAAATGTAATAACTGTTCCTGCTTCATAATCTGCTGCTGATACCACCTCCAATCATCTACTCATCATAGTTTCTTAAAAGTGATTCTCTATCCAGTCAGCACTAAAAACAGGCATCATATCTCAGTGTTTGGAGCAATGGTCTCCACTCAAGTCTTTTAATTGAGCTAAAAGCTGCAGAGAATTCAATCATCCACAAATAGTGACAGTGTCCATCCTAGGATCTTCTCCCTAATTTAACCCTTTATGCATTCTGTTTTATACAGTATAAACTATTCCTCAGCCTACAAAAGTACAAACCAGTTTCTACCCTCCTCTGGTAATTACCTCAGATAAGCTCAATAGACATCAAACCTTAAGAATATTTGCCATCCAAAGGAACATATTTCCTCATACAATATGCACTTCAGCTGGAAAATTTTCTCTCATTGATTACTCTTAAATCATAAAGTAAACATCAAGTCTCTTTTATCGGTCTCGATTAACCACTTATTTTAATTATTAGATTAAATATGGTTAGTCATTTATACATTTATTATCTACATTAACTTTGAATTTAAATAGAAATGTAGAAGCATCTAGTGTTTTTCTTTCTGGGCAGATCTGCATCTGATCTATTTTAACACTCACTGTGCTGGCTGATTTTATCTGCATCTAAGTCCTGCAATAACAATCATTTAGTTGGATATTGACACTTCTTTCTTTAATAATTCATTTTCTGAGTTATATATTAATTCCTTTTTTGTCCTAATTTGTGTTATTTTCTTTTGGCTAATAATTATTTCTTAAGGCATTCCCATCAAACTAGTTGCTCATACAGTTTTGAGGCACTTTTTATAAGCTGACTAAAAACTTCCTGTATGTTTTGCAGGTTCCTTTCTGCTCTCTTTTTGATTATTCCTTAATATTTTGCTTCTAATTATTTCTTCACTTATGTTTTCATGTGAAACAATATCTGTTTTCTTAAACACTTTTCTCTTTCACTAATTTAGACCTGTTACTTTTTGACCTATTATGTACCGTGAGTTCATTTTAAATTTTGTTCTAATCACTTCTTTAAGAATAAATCAATTTTCAATATCAAATCTTGATTTAGGCCATTCACACTAAGATTATGCCAAGATATTTCCTTTACTTAATTTAAGTTAAATACTTAATTCCCTCCATATTTATTTTCCCAATTATTTCTTGCCTTATCAATAGCTGTCTCTTTTTCTTTAGTCACCACCATGCATTGTAATTGATCCTTCTATGTTCTAGGACCTTTATGATTAAACCTCTGGAACTGAACCCAATTAGTTAAATATCATTTCCATATTACACATTTAAAGATTCATCTTAAAATTTCATATAAGACTTTTTTTCTTACACTTTGCATGATACTAATTTCTATCAAATTGGCAGGAGTCTGATTTGATACAAGAATGGGTACTTACACTTTTGATCTTAATTTACTAACTGTAATGGTTGAACTTAATTTGGACTATAGGAGCTGCTTTGAGGTGGACTGTCAAGACTATCCCCCTCGCAAGCTGAGACAACCAGCTCACAGACTGGTGCTGCCGTCCTTTCGTGCTGACATTCATTTAAATCAGGGCACATTGTTTCCCCCTCTCTCTTTGGGCTGGCTTCATTCTTTGACTCAGCTGATGTAAAGTTCTGGCTGAGTGCTTTTTCTCTTTGATCAGTTCATCAGTCTCTTGTTAGGGTGCTTTCACACCTTTTGTTCCGGAACGTGGCGCGTTTGCCCAGTTATCGCGGTTCGTTTGGCATATGTGAACAGGGCAATCGCGCTCGGAATCGCGCCAAAGCAATCGCTCCGAGACCACCTGAATGAGGTGGTCTCGGCTCGATTGAAACGAACCCTGGAGCGGATCGATTGTAGTGAGAAAGCGATACGATCCGAGCCCGGTTATATCACAGTGTTTTATGGATATGTAATAGGCATATGGCTATATGAAGAGAGAATTATGAGTAGATTATATGAGTCATTCCAGACATCCGAAGTCTCCCGGAAGTTCCGGGAGTATCCCGCAAATGCACAGAGACTCCTAGATGCCCGCAAACGAGTGATAATCTCCTGGAAATCGCGCGTCTTCCTCCCGGTCCTCAAAATACGTCGCGCACCCTTCTCATCACCCCTCCCCTCCTCGCTCTTCAGACATGTCGCGCGCACGCTGTCAAACACCACCAAACCACCCCCGACGTTTATTCAGCGGGACTCTGCTAAATAAACCATGAAACTCTGACCAATGTGAGGAGAGTTTACTCACACGTGACTTGTTTTAGCTATTTTGGTCCGTTTAGAAACTTTGCAGTGTGAAAGCGAACCGCGCCAACAACAAAGAGCAACAACGTAACAATTTTAATCCCTGTTTCAGGACAACTGAATCGATTCACTGGTGTGAAAGCACCCTTAGTGTCTCTGAACATATGTAGCCTTTTCAGTCCTCAGTAAATGCTTGGCATAAAGTTCATGTCACAAGTGTCCACAGCCATTGTGTCCATTGTGTTTTTCAAACACCTTTTCCATTTGCCAGTGCACTCAGAGATGTCTGGTAGGTAAGACTACAGTCCCTCAAAGTCCATATCTTATGTCCTTTTAATTAATATTTGAATTTTTTTCCTTCATCAAATGAAGACTCCTTAAATTTATTTTCTCCTCTTTATTGTTTAACAGATTATTTATCTCTTTTTCAAATTCGTTTATATCATATGTAAATATGCTTAATTTTCTGTCTTAAATGTTCTTCTAATGATTTTTTTCCAGCTTCATATTGTGCTTTACTTATTTTTCTCCTAATCTTATTTTAGTGTTTCGTCACTAGTTACATTACATCTTACATTGTTTTCATTTCTCTAACTTTTCCATACCTGTTTTAATTCAACAGTACTACATGGTGGCCTATCTAGTATAACTGTTCAAAATTATTACTGCTATAGCTCTGAGTTTATATTACTTAATTTAACTCCTTGTTTGTTTACTAAAAACTTTTTTCTTATCTGCAAATTTAATTCTTAATTACCTTTTAGGTGCATAAACTCTTAATTATAACAATTTTTTGAACTCACTCTATTATGTTCTTTAACATCGCCTCAATGTCTATGCTTTACTTCTGTATCACTGTTGTAGCCGATAAGCACTTAGGGTGCGATGGATACAATATTTCTCTGTGTATTAGTTTAAATTATAAAATACACAACAACAGGCCAGACCACCAAGTTCGTTACGGGAGGGCAAAATGAAGCAAACACAAGAACCAGACAGACCAGGAGAATCACTTTTAACCAACAGAGAGTTTTTACTTTCAAAATGTTTGAATGAATGGAATCATGAATGTAAAAACAACCAAATAAATAAACTGTATAAACAAACAAGAAAAGGCTTTTTCTCTTTGTTCCCTTTTAGAAATCTTTTGTAGTTTTGCTTTATCTATTTAAATTGTATTTATTCACTGTACTAATTGTTTTATATTCATTCATTCATTCATTTTCTTGTCGGCTTTGTCCCTTGCGGGGTCGCCACAGCGGAATGAACCGCCAACTTATCCAGCACGATTTTACGCAGCGGATGCCCTTCCAGCCGCAACCCATCTCTGGGAACTAATTGTTTTATATGTATAATAATATTTATATTCAATTTTAATTTATGTATATACATTTAGTTCAACTACAATGATTTAAATCCTATTTTTATACTATTATGTAATTAAATTCTATTTGTAACTATTATGTATTTAAATTCTATATTTCTCTATATTTATATTTCTCCTTGGGAAATTCAAATGTCTATTCTTATTTGGTTAAACTTGTACCCAAAAAACAAAACAAAACACTTGTTGTAACAATCAGGATGTAAAACAAAAATCAAATAAACAACACAATGTAGAGACAATGTAGAAAACTCACATTAATCCCATGTATGTATACAGTTCTCACGGATGTAAAAAATCTTTTGGTGGTGTAGTAGTGCAATTCTCTGTGACGTAATGTTCAATAAGGCATAGCAGTTGAGTTAACAACACGGTGATGGGGTAAATGTAGTGGTGGGCAAAGCGAGGCTTCATAAAACACTGAACCAGTCGAAGCAAATGTGTCGAAGCTTCGAAACGTTTCGAAACCTCACTCTACGGTGACACCTAGTGGTCATTTTTTATGTATTGCACTGGAACAGCTTCAGCAAAGAACAGTTGAGCAAACTGAGGTATTAAAACCCACTTTCCAGGAGCGAAATTTCAAGTGATTTAGTGGAGCGGTTAGGGTTCCTGACTACCATTTGGGGATAGTGGGATCGAATCCAGACTGAGTCAGCTATTTTGAAATGCTTTAATATCAGTTTGAGTTGCTCTGTTCTTGTATCGTTCTGGTTCAGCATTGGTCTGACATCCGAATAAACACTTTGTGAATAAATCTCTCTTGTTTTGGTCATAAAACAGGGTTGTTGCTAGTTCAGACGTGGTTGTGGCCAGAAGATAACAAGAATTATTTATATTACTCATTAAATTTCCCATTTATTCTGTTTCGGTAATGTCTACCCAAAACCTAAACCCAACCATCACAGTACTGTAAAAATGTTAAATATTGTTTTACAGTGTTACAAAAATGATGCTAAATTGAAGGTGTATCTGCAGCTGTATCCTATCTAGACTACACCATAAAACAGTAACATTATTAAAATACATAAAAATCATGACTTCGGTGTATTTGTACAAGTCGGGATTCGAACCCAAAAATCATTTGAAGCACAGTAACAACGTGCACACGTACGGTCCACTAGGCCATATGAGACAGATGTTTTTTTTCTGACCCTGTCAGTTAAATGCAGATTCGCCAGGTCTCGAAACGCTTCTGAATTGATCGATGCTTTGAATCGTTTTAGTCACGTGCCCAGGTGTTTCGAAACACTTTAGTCACGTGACCGGTGTGTTTCGGATCATGCTTCGGTGCAGTGTTTCGAAACACTTGCACTTCGGGATCTCGACACTGTGTCGAAACGTCAGTTTCACGTCAGCCATCCCTAGGTAAATGATGAGAAATACCACACAATGGACGCACTCCACAGGTAACAGCAATTAAGGCACAGATCATGCTAATGTAGAGCAGAATTTCTCTTTGTCTCTGTCTACAGGTCTGGGTGGCTCGCCATCACAGGATCACAGCAATTTCAACTGCAAAATAAAAACTTGACCTGTTTACACAACAGGATCACAAATATCACAGACAATTTACATCACTATAATACACATCACAGCTTAAATTGAATTCAACATTAACTACAAGTGGATATAAAATACAACTGGAGTGCTTTTGACACTTAAAGTGCAAATATGACATTCACATGTGTTTAATGCAGTGCTAGTTAGCATTTTATCACCTAACAGCACTTCTTTAGTGCACAGAACATTCAAAATCCTAACCGTAATATATGTAAACTCTCAGTTAATAAACAAACACTTCAGCACAGTAATAAAATATAAACACTCAATTCAACAGATTTAACATCAATTTGTTGTAAACTCACCAAATCCGGGTGATTTCAACACAGAAATGCTAACCGCATGGAACTCTACAGCACCCACAATCCACAGTCATCCACTCGAAAGTCATCAATCATCGCACTAAAAATGACCCAATAACATTTATACAGGGACTAAGATATCATATAACACATTATTTATGCATATTAAGAAAAAGATGATTGTTATATTTGCCTTTTAATCTCATTTGTGACATTCGCGATCTGCAGTGTCCCCTCTCTCTCACTCTATGCGTCTCGTCTGAATGACGTCATACACAGCGCTCACTATATGGCCAAAGATTACGCTTTTCTTTTAGTTCAAATATAATTATTTTAACTTTCACTCTTCAAGATAACTTTGTTTAAAGCATTATTTAAATAATTTAATATCATTTAGTAAAAATAAATAAATTATAATTTGGGTTTTATTTATCTTAACCAGCTTAATACTGATCTGTGTTACACCCTGCTTTACCACAAATAGCTGATGGCTCAGATGACAGCCTGTAGCTGACTTTGAGACAGATGACAACAGTCAACCTAAGCCTCAACAATTTTTACTTAAATATAATCTTATCTTTTAAAGCCAAATCTTAGTTTCTTCAAAATGTTACTGCTTTTCTATTTGTTATCTTGTCTGTTTAATATATATTTTTAACCATTTTCTTTTTATTCTATTAAACAATGTTTGCACTTCTTTTTTCTATTATTTTCCTGTTTCTTTCTCTTTCCCTAATTTGCATTTTTAGCTTTTAGTTTTTCCTAATAGATTTGTCTTTAAACTTATTTTCCTTACACATTTGATCATCAACTCTTCTATTAATCAATATTCATTAAAGTTTTTTAATCTCTTAACTGTCACGACACTTTAAGAACTTCCTCTTAAAACTTATAAATGCCCTATGCATATCCTACATCATTAATACATTTTCCAAATATGGGTAAAAGTTACTAGTTAACGTTTAAAATTATCCATCGAGGCCCACTTAATTTTAAACACAGATCATTTGCATGCAAATGATTAGTTTTCTTCTGGTATTCAAAAACCCCTTTGTTTCTTTATATATCTTTTTACTTTAATTTTTTTAGTTTGTTAAAGCTGGAGAAACAGTTCAAGTGTCTTTACCGTTACAAGCAGGTCCTGGTAGAAAAAACACAAACGTATAAGTGAAAATTGCTTACCGTGGCCACTTTAAAATATTTGTGTTTTTCCTCCAAGCCCAGCTTGTTCGCCGTCACTTATGCGTTCCTTTCCAGCCCCACGTTGGGTGCCATTTGTCTTGCTCCACGGCGGTTGCCATTTGTCATGATTGAAGACCTTCTCATTAATGAGGCACTATCAGACTGGAGGTTTTTGGATACCAGAAATATAGACTTTATTCTTACATAATAAAGCCTGAGAAAGTGCAGAACAGACCTCAGAGCATTCTGAAGTCTCCTGGACAATTTCTAAAGTCTCTGTGCTTTTACAATATTTATAAAGATTCTTTGACACACCCCTTGGTGTCTCATTTTAAACTTCTGACCATCCTCGGATATGTTTTTACTGTAGGTGGTCCTGTTATTCTTGGCTGTCAGTCCACTAGCTCATATCAACGTAAGCAACTCTTTTGACAACAGAGATGACCTACATAGATGCAACTTATGCAAAAGAACTAAGTGGTTACATACACTGTCATGATAGCATAATAATCTCATAATATGTTACTCTCCTGAATACTTCTCACACATATAACTTAATCAGTGCAATCAGTGCTTTACATATTCAGTCATTCTACACAATCTGTTATTTCATAGTGTTGTTCTTCTGCAGGTTTCTCATCTTACACACAAAGTATTTTTACCACCCCAGGCTGGCATTGTGTGCTGCAAACACTCCATACTTTTTGAGAATAAACTGCTTTACCCTTAGAAAATACTTCACACTGAGAGAATAAAATCTTCTTCACATATTCAAAGGTTGACATCAAGTTTTCACTTCAGGAGAATTTTAAGTAGCCTAAATAAAATAAATAGGCCCACGGGTTTGAATGAATGAATAAATGAATATTACCGGTGTGCAGATCATGTCATTTCATCGGTCCAACTTTTGTACTTCCAATAAAAGCAACAATAAACTAAAGTTTATGATACTTTTGGGAAACGCTGGATCATATCTGTCTTGCAAGTCTGATTTATTTTCAGTACTTGGATGGATTGTACAAGTTTATTAATATCCATTAATCATCCACTCATGACGTCACTGTGGGGAGTAGGGTTAGGATCCGGGTTAGCTGTACACATTAAAAAGCATGCATGCAGTCTCATATTGCCTGTGCACACACTGACTTCAGGAAGCTCGGAGGTATTCATGTTTTCCAATCAACTGCTCCATTTTCAAGGTTTTGAAATGACTGCCTGCACTTGGTGGATGATATTTTTGGCTTCCATATAAGGGCCAAACATGGACAATATCTGGGCCAAGCCTCATTCAAGTTAATTACCTATAACTTGCCCTGAACTGGGCCAGCTATGGCCCAATGTTTGGCCATTGTCTGGAAGCCAGATTTGGTGTGTCATGACTTTAGTGAAATTGAAAACCCATGCATTGCGCTTTAAGCGCATTAATAATGATGATGGTTAGTAATGGTTTTTAACCTTTTAACTTGCAGGGGCCCGTATTCGGGCCGTCGGGGCGTGGCTGGGCGTGGCTGTAGGATTTATTACCTTCGTTTATTGCAAATATTCAACTATTTGTCAAAAACAAGGTATCATTTGAAAGCTATGACACTCTAGTTTCATGTTCTAAACGTGTTTTTCAAATCTGTGCACCAGAAAGGAAAGGGTTAAATCAAATCCTGAAGGACCGGACATTTAAATATGTACAAAATGCACGGTAATGCTTACGTTTCATCGCCTGTAGTTCTGATCAGCGGGAACGATTCCAAGAAACAACAGCATGCAGATGAGTGTAAGGGTCCAGTATTCAAAATGCATCCCAGTTTTTCATCCAAAACAAAGGAGAAGTTAGGAAAAAAAGGAAAAATACCGCCGAGCCATTTAGGCTCCGATAGTGCATGATGTCTATTTTAAATGAAATATTGATTATACGCCGCATTCCAATGATAAACAGCCTTGATACTCTTAAAGTTTAGACTCTTCCGCACAAAATGAGCCCTCCCCCGTCTCTATCCACCAGTCACAGCCTCTGTTACAAGTCAGGAAAGGACTGTAACTTCTGACTGGATCAGCGGGGTGTCAATCTTCGCACATCGTGTTTACGCTGAAAAATGCCAGCCAATGCCTACCCAGCAAGGTTTTGATGGATGGATGAAGTAGCCAATCAACTGACCTTTACAGGAATACACAGTTTACGTAGTTTGCGCACATAGTTTGGGATGGAAGCCTTGCGCATTGTCCGTGCGTTACAGCCTATGCGCACGTATCGCCCTAGCGGGGCTGTCGGTCATCGCGTGAATCGGTCTCCAAAGCTCACCTCGGAGCCTCTCTATCAAGTAAAGTCGACATAAGAACAGTTTTGTGGTCTTCACACTGTCTTGGAGGATTAAAGGCGATGAATGGACGCGGAAACATGGATCAACAGCCTGGAATAGTCGCTAATCGAGCAATGGATTCAGAAGCTTTGTTTACATACTCCATCCATGTTTCGATCGGTAAGTTTCAACACCATTCTCTTGAATGTTTGTATGTTTCATCATGTATTTGACATTTGTTGTTCAGTGTTAGCTGTTTTGATCATTTGATCATCGTTGTGATAATGGCAGAGGTAAACAATGCGCGCACGCGTGTGAATCTAGAGACCGCTTATCATATGCGATCGCATTGCATACTAACATTATATCAGTGATGCAGACACAAAATTAATGTAAGAAAATGATTACAAGGTGAAGGGAAGTAAACGTAGTACAAACCATTTATCATGCTGAGCATTATAAGCATCAGGTATTTGGCAAACAGTTATGAGTAATGGTAATATGAAGGAGTATTTACTTCTAATTGTTGTATGTTTCTAATATTCGACTGAAATCCTCTTTTACTTTTGTTGTTTTTCTCTGTCAGGTTTATAATGTATTGAATATACTTTTTCTTCTGCTTGCATTCTTTTCATAGTGCAGTTGGAGCAAATGGATGCCTGGAAGGCAGGAGAGAGTGCTACAGTAGGTAAATTCTCTCTCTCTCTCACACACACACACACACACACACACACACACACAAACACACACGCAGTCTTACAAGTTTGATTTGTTCTGCTTACAAACTATTTGTCTCTCCCTTTCCTGCCTTTCAGTGTCTTTGGATTCCAGATGATTAGAAAATAAACCTCCTCAGTGACTGTCTTGAGTGTCCATCTGCACTGTAAATACTATAAATAGATATTTTACAATTTAATTTTTGAATATGATTTACATTATAATTAGCACTTTACTGTTTTAGGTTTATTTGAATGAAAAGCTGTTTTTTACAATTAAAATAAATGTTTTTTTTTGCAATTTTTTTTAGAAATATGATTTTTGATGCATTGTTTTTGTTATCAGAAAATTTCTAAATAAAGACATTGATATGTGAAAATACGTCTAAATATCATTTTGAAATGTTTCTTAGACTACATAAACTAAAATACAGTAATATGTTTTGAAAATAGTTAAAATGTGTAGTTTCTGTAAGCTTTTACCTTAAGAAAAGGCTTTTATTTACATTTTTATTCACAAAAAGTCCAGACGATTTTTTTGTATTTTTTATAAAATGTCAATTGGAGACTCCAAATGGACACCAAATGAGGAAATACCACACATGTTCATCTGAAATACTTTTATCTTGTGTGGTTTTGTAGGCAGAACAGTTTTGAATAGATTTGCATATATGCATTATGCAATTTTGACTCATTTTGTCATTTGGTTACCAGGTGTCCATTTGGAGTTTCCAAATGGCTTTTTAGAAAGGACGCCTATACTTTTTTAAAATAAAAGCTTACAGAAGCTACATTTTTGGGAGTATCATCATGAAATTTGAATCAAAACATAGTCAGACATTCAGCTTTATCTTTCTGGTGTTTCCATGCCATTATCATGATAGTCACATTCATTTTTCCTCTAATGAATTTCATTGAATTAATCGCAATTCACTTTCACCTATATTTTACCATAGTTTACTCTGTTTCTTTACTACTTTGAGTTATTTTGACCCTTGGATACCAAACTAGCCAATGTCTAGTTTCAAACAAAACCAGACTTGTGAACATAGACCACAGGGTTCAAGAGCTACAGACATTTATATTTGGGTAAGTCGTTTTCTGAAAAATGCTCAAAAATGAGGCGCAAGTTAAAAGGTTAATATAATTTGTAAAATAATAATGTAGTTAATAAAATATATGTAATGAAGGTTAAATTCAGTTATTTCACAACTTACAAGAAACAATAGATTAATAAATCTGGATTGTTTCCTGGATTAAAATGAAGGCATTAGAAAATGCAAACAGGAAGATGGAAACGATTTTGGGCACCAAAATATTTCTTTACTCAAAAAATAATTTAAATGTATTTTTAAAAGTGGGTCAAGATAGGGCAAACTTACATGGCCCACATATCAATGTTTAACATCTGGCCCAAATACTACATTTGACATCTGGCCCATGTCTTGCATGCTGCCTTAAAGACGGTGCCACCTCTGCCAAACCTGGACAATGTTTGGCCCACATGCTGTAAGCCAGTGCCGGACTTATTCAGACAATTAAATGATGATTAAGCACTGACGATGAAGACCTGCTGTTCATAAGCAGAATCACTGAAGAGAAACACAAACACTTCAACTGACTCCAGTCACTGTCTTAGATTAAATCAGTTGAAATAAGCTCAAAAGCTGAGCAACATGTCTGCCATCCTAGAGTCTGATGGAGAGTGATGAAGAGCTGTCTGGCTCTGCTGTAGTGTTACAGAGATCAATACTGTCTGAAACTTTCATTGTTGTTGTGCTACTTTTACTCTTTTTCTTTGTTAAACTCTTACCCTACACACTTCCCATCAGAGACAATATAAAACACATGACTTAACTGGGGATAACATTTATTCATTGTGACTTGTGTTATTAAGATTATAATAAGTACAATATATACCACATTTGGAAAAGTGACCAGTTATACTACTGCATTACATAAGTGATTGGTTTACTTTTATACTCTCAACACTGGTATTAACAGCTGAGCAAAAGCCTCCATTTCTATCTTATATACTTATCCACTTGTGTCTCTGTGTTTTTAGTCTGACTGATTATTTCCTCATGTCTCAAACAGGTTTGACGTGTTTTCCTGAAGTGCAAAAATTTTCAAATCTGTTGTTCAACTCAGTTCAGCAGAGGAACAGAAAGATCTGCAGGCATTATTTGGGGTGAGAGTTTGCTCTTTCTGTGCATTATATCATCTATAAGTGTTGTCTGATTATCCGTCGATCATCTCTTTGTGTTTCTGAGACTTTACTGCTGAGCTGAAGTCATTCTGATGATTTCATTTCAACCTTTTAATGTCGAGTGTGTTTCCGGAAGAGGATCACAGAAAGCAAAACTCTTCTCATTTTGATACTGAAATCTGTGTTTATGAGTGATCTGTGTGTTTATGAGTGGTCTGTGTGTTTATGAGTGATCTGTGTGTTTATAAGTGATCTGTGATTCTCAGACTGTGTTTCTTATCATATTGCTGTGAACTCTGAGACAGAAGCTCACTCGACAGCTTCATTCTGATGTAATACTGTGTCTACATGATTCATAACAGACTCTTTCAGTAAAATTAGCAGTTTTTCTACTTTAGATAGGAATGGTCATTTATTAAGTTTACAGCATGAGCTCAAAGAGTTACAGAAGCTCTTTAATGCCGAAAACTCAAACTGCAATAACAGTAATCATAAATGCATTTAGTTTGTTTAATGGGTGTAAATTTGTTATAGAGAAGAGCTGAGTAGCTTTATATGACAATATTGATTGACAGTACAGTGGATTCACACAATCTTATTTGTAGATACATGAGCTGAAAACCCTGAAGAGTTTCAGCAGTCACACCGGTTTTGTTTGCCTGAAGTGTTTCTAGTTTAACTGATTCTGATGATAAACAACCTTCTGATGTGTCTACACCTGTCACCTGTTTTATATTATTTATACAGTTTTATTTTTCTACTATTAAACCTGTACATTTCAGAGATCAAAACAAAAGCAGAAAACCAACAAATTCTCCTCTAAAATATGGAAAATCATTTTCAAAAGTACATTCATTTATTTTATTTTTGGCCTAGTCCCTTTATTAATCAGGGGTCGCTACAGCGTGTTGTAATATGTAATATGCAGGAAGTGATTTGTTGTATGAGCATGTGAGCACAGAGTAAAGATGTTCTTATCAATCTACAATGTTGTCCAGTAATACCTCATGGTGGCAGCGGTAAATACCCACATTAAGAACCGCAGGAGTGTTCCTGACCACTGAAGCAGAAAATCATTATGCTGCAACCCTAACTTGTGACTGATTGCTGTGCATAACGTGAGAGCTCTCTCCACAACGCAAACTTGGATACACATTGTGGAACCGAAAAGAAGCATGTTGTCTGCGCGATAACCGCTACAAAGTCCAGTGCAACAAACAACAGAGAGCAAATATACCTTATAACGTGAGTACAAAAGAAAAAAAATGGCATTTTACTTACCAATGATGAACTGGTCTGACCCCGATCTGAGTGAAGCAATGTCCTTATTCAAACTAAAAATTAATGATGAGGAGATAGCAGATACAGAAAAACAAGCTAGGAAAACTTGTAGAGGAATTGGAGATGAAGGATTAAAATGACTCAATGCAAGTGGGCTCAGTGAAACAGATCAGAGAAAGGCTGAGTGCTTGTGGAATTTTTTTGAAGGACAACTCAAACTAAATGTGAACTTCAGAATTCACAGACTTCATCTTATGCAATCAGGGGCGGACTGGCCATTGGGAGCAACGGGACATTTCCCGGTGGCCTGACGGTCAATCTGGCCTGCCACTGCAGGTCTGTCGCAGATCGCTTAAGAAGTGGCCTGACTGAAAGTCACTTTGGCCCGCGCACCCATCTATTCCACCCCCCAAAACCCCACCAGCCCCCATGAACCACAAGCCAAGACCATGTTCAGCATACAATGATACATGCTCTTTATGTGGTAACAGAGGCCACTGGGTGAAATGTTGTAAAAAGAGCAGATGACAAAGACCACCATCCAATCAGCACAGCAGGAGTAAGTCACGAACAATTAAATTCAATTTACCTTTATTTCTATAGCGCTTTTACAATGTAGATTGTGTCAAAGCAGCTTCACATAGAATATCATAGTGAATAGTGAACACTGTCAGTCCAGTTTTGTCACGGTTGCAGGTGCATGCGTTCTTTCTGTCTTGTTTGTTTTTGTCACGTGGGGTTTGTTGTGCCTTCCACGTGCCAGATTGTGTGTGTATGTTGATCATATGATCTTGGATCAGCTGTTCTAATCAGCAGTCGCAGCTGTGCGTACTCAGCTCTCCTATATTAAGAGCTGGATCCAGCTCCTTATGGTCAGTTCGTTCTGTCACGATCAGAGAATGAAAGACAAAGTCTGATGAATCCAATTGCAAGTGATTTAATTATAGTTAATGAAATAACAAGGTGAAGATCAAAGGTGCGACCAGCACGGAACAAGGAAAACGCATACACAGCACAGATCAGGGAGTCCAAACAAGCTGACGAGGATCCTGGCGAAACACAGAGACAACATGAACACACAAGTAACAAACTGACAATAAGGAGCTGGATCCAGCTCTTAATATAGGAGTGCTTTGTATGCACAGCTGCGACTGCTGATTAGAACAGCTGATCCAAGATCACATGATCAACATACACATGCAACCTGGCACGTGGAAGGCACAACAAACCCCTTGTGACAAAAACAAACACGACAGAAAGTGCGCATGCACCTGCAACTGTGACAAGTTTTCAGTGTTTAAGTTCAGTTCAGTTTAGCTCAGTTCAGTGTGGTTTAATATTCACTGCTGAGAGTCCAAACACTGAAGAGCAAATCCATCGATGCACAGCTCTACAGGTCCCGAACCATGCAAGCCAGTGGCAACAACAGCGAGGATAAAACTTCACTGCAATAGACACCAAAGTCACACTAATTTAAGAAAATACCACAAACGTAAAGATGATCCCAACATCAACAGTGTAGATACTACCAGAGATGATGTTTAGTATGCATACCAAAAACATTTTTACTCTATTACCATTAGTGCAAAATGCATGCACAGTATCCATTTAAAACCACCCAGAGATGAAGCATACACAACTTTAAATGTTAAACCACCCTTTCTGCAAGGACATGGATACACCTTTCGCCTGAAAATAGATACGGGTGCATCAGGAAACACACTTCCATTGCACACATTTAGACCGATGTATGGTACATCGACTCAAAGCATGAAACACCTAAAACCAGCATCCAATGTAAAACTAACATCATATACCAGTGATGTCATTCCCTGCTTTGGAATCATCAACATGCTATGCCAATATAAAGAGTCCAGATAGACTGATGCAAAGTTTTATGTCGTTGATGTACCTGGACCAGCTGTGGTTGGCCTACCCACATGTGAGCTCCTCTGCCTTGTGATAGTTAATGTAGACGCAATGGCAGAACAAGAAAACAATGCAAATGAGGGGAAACAAAAAGAAGAGAAAAACTGACAACACATAAAAGACATCAAAGAACTTAAAGAGAAATACCCAGACCAATTTAATAAAATTGGCAATTTTACAGGCACAGCAAAGGTCATTCTAAAAGAAGGCGCTAACCCATTCATTGAACCTCCACGTAATTGCAGAATCCACATTAAGGACAAACTTCATAAGGAACTGAGCAAACTTGTTAGACAAGGAGTCTTGCGAAAAGCAGAAGAGCATACAGATTGGTGTTTTAGTCTTGCTTTCAGCACAAAGAAAGATGGGTCACTTAGAATCTGTTTAGACCCACAGAAGCTAGCCTGAAGAGATGGCCTCATAAAATTCCAACTCTGAAGTTCTAAACCCAAAATTTGCGAATGCAAAAGTATTCAGCAAGCTAGACGCAAAAGCTGGGTACTGGTCGATACCAAAAGTCCAAGGCATACAAAAAATGTCAACGCCATAAAGCAAAGATGATCTCTATCGATTTATGGTTTATATGTCACCCTACATCCCAAAGTTTGCAGATAAAGCCCACAATCTGAGGGGACTTCTGAGAAATGACTCACAATGGGTGTGGGACACTGATTATCAGAAGAGCTTCGAAGACCTAAAGTCAACAGTGACTGTTGATGCTTGCTTAAAATACTACAACCCAATGACCACGCTCACATTGGAAGTAGATATATCACAGAGCGGCATTGGTGTAGCACTGGAGCAGGACGACAGGCCATTGCTTTCGGTTCGAAACAATAAAAAAACAAAATGTTTGCCATTGTATATGAAATACATCAATACCATACATATCGGTACGGCAAAGCATTTATAGTGGTAACAGACCACAAACCCCTCGTCACCATATGCACAAAGTCTCTACATGCTGCTCCTCCCAGGGTGCAAAGAATGTTGATAAAGACACAGCGATACAACAGCATCGCCCTGTATCGTTCTGGAAACCAAGTAATTCTTGCAGATAGAACACCAAGGTATCAAAAAAGAGCACATGTTGGCCCGAGAAACTATTTATTGGACAAAGATAAACAGACATTGAAAAAATGTGTAACTTGCGCAGAGCATCAAGACGCACAACCAAAAGAACCACTCATTCCATACAAAACACCCACAAAGCCATGGCAGTACTTGTCGTCTGATCTATTTGAAATTAATGGGCATCAGTACCTACTCACTGTGGACAGGTATTCTAAATATTCATTGGTTGATGAAATGCCCATTCCAACAAGCAGCCATTCAGTTGCACAAAAAATGCAGTGCTACCTGTCTTTATTTGGCCGTCCAGATGAAATAATGACAGACAATGGACCACAGTACACGGGACAACCCTTCAAGAAATTCATGGCTGATTGGGGAATAAAACATAACTCAAGTTCACCTCACTACCCAAAAAGTAATGGATTTATTGAAAGACATGTCAGACACATCAAATCTATCATCAAAAAAAAAAAAAAACAATACAACACAAGGGAGATGTGCAAATAGCCTTGTTGCAGGTACACGCAACACCAATTGACAGTGATCGACCATCAATGGGTGTAGAACTGCTGCTTGGCAGACCTATTACAACACTCTTACCAAATTATGCAGATCCAGGGAAATTAGAACACAGACAATGCCTGGAAAAAAGGACAATGATAATGTAAGCACATCATGATCAGTGCAGCAGTAGAAACTTACCACCACTATTCCGTGGACAGAGTGTACGAGTGCTGGACAAGGAAATAAGAACATGGCACCCAGGGACTATTGTGGAAAAATGCAGAGAACCAAAAAGTTAATTGGTTCAAACACCAAATGGAAACACAATAAGACATACCAGGAGTCATCTTCGGGAGATGTGTACGACACAAGCACAGTCTATCCAGAAACGAGTGCAATTTGGCGAAACACCTAAAGGAGATGTAAATGGACAAAGACACAAAAAAACAGTTCAACAAAATCACTCAACCCCTTGAAACATAAAGATATGATACAGACAATGAGACAACAATACCAACATGCTTGCTCATACATAAAGAAAGTTTGATTAGTTTGAAAGTTTGCCCCTAGATTATATCATACTAAGTCAGTGATTGTCAGAAATCAACAGGTCTCTAACGCTGTGCCTATGCTCCATCCATTGAGCCTGAATGTATGACTAATCCTGGTCATAGGCTGTGGAAACATCAGCCTAAACAATCTACTAGATTTAAATGATTTCGGCAGATATTAGAGTTAAACAAGAATTTTACATTTATTTGTCAGGCAAAGATTTTCCATTCCAATTCACATCATTAAACAAAATAAGCCAATTCAGATTGTACAACATCAATTACCCAAAGATTCATTTAAGAGTTAGAGATTAATGGCTGTGTCGTAGGTAGAGATAGGTAGTCAGGTAGAGATACCTGACTGTGTAGTAGTACATTGCAGCATAATCCTGATGCAGAGCTCAGAGTGTCAGGCTCTGGAAGACCAGTCAGACACAGGTGCAGGCCTCAACAATGGTTATTCTGCAAGTCCAGATAAACTCAAGGGGCAAAAAGAGAAAAAATTCAAACAACTCAAAAAACTCTTCAAAACTCTTCAATTTCATAAAAACTTAAAACTCCTGTCAAAGGAGTTGGCAATGAGGCCCAAAGTTCACAAAAAAACTGAGACAATAGGTTAAGTCCTCAGAAGAAAAAAAATAATTAAATGAAACTACTCCGAAGAGGATAGAGAACAGTCTTCAGGAGGGTGCAATACCCGGGTACCCGACAGGGGGCGATGACTCCGGCTGCTGCTAAATGAACCAGTGCGGCCGCGAAGAAGACTGAAGCTTTGAGGCCGGCGAGAGCTAGATAAGAGCTGGCTGGATAGAGACGGAGAGTCTGATGGGCAGCGATACAAAAATTGACGGGAACAGGCTTGGAGACAGACAGGGAGAAAAACAACTTTAGAATATACCAACAAGATGACGCCAGACACGACAAAACTCACAGGACTCAAGGGAACAGGACTAGACCGAGAGATCGCCAGACGTACAGGAAGGGGAAAACGATGATCTGACACGGAACTACGATCAAGGGAGGAGTAAATAGGGAGAGAAATCAAGGAAAAACAGGTGAGTGAAATTAACTTGATAAAATATTGGAAAGTAATTAGAGTGGATGGGCCAAACAAAACGATTAAAAGGGAAAAACTAACAAACACTGAGTGAACCGGTGATCAGACCGAGGATGTGACAGTAATCCTGACCCCCCCTCCCCACGGATGCCACACGGCGCCCTAGGGAGGGGGCTTACCTTGTGTCCGACGAAATTTCTCGACCAATCCCCGGTCCAAGATATCCCGGGCCAAGATCCAACTCTTCTCCTCTGGGCCATAGCCCTCCCAGTCCACTAGGTATTGGAAACCACGACTGGGTAATCATCCACTAGACGGGGGGAGGGGGGAAGGGGTCGGTACAATGGGAACAAGGGGGTAGTGCAAAACAGGTTTAACCCAAGAAACATGAAAGACTGGGTGTACCCAACCAAGCGTAGGAGGGAGCTTGAGCCGAACTGCTACGAGACTCAACTACTTGGTGATCCGGTATGGGCCAATGAACCTGGGAGCCAATTTACCAGAGGCTACTTTGAGAGGCAGGTCCTTGGTAGAAAGCCATACCATTTGACCACATACATAGCGGGGGGCCGGAGTCCGATGGCGGTTGGTCGCTGCTTCGGTCCGCCTACTAGCCCGGGCCAAGGCTTCCTTGGCTTTACTGCAGGTGTGTCAACACCATTGGACAAAAGCCAAGGCAGACGGGACTGCAGCATCGGGTTCCTGTGAGGGAAACAGGGGTGGTTGGTAACCAACAGAGCACTGAAATGGTGACATACCTGTGGAGGAGACTGGTAGAATATTGTGAGCATATTCTACCCAGGACAGTTGTTGACACCAGGAGCTAGGATTCTGGGATGCCAGGCAGTGGAGAGTGCGTTCCAAGTCCTGGTTTGCCCGCTCAGACTGCCCACTGGTCCGAGGATGAAATCCTGACGACAGACTCGTAGAGGCCCCGATCTGTCGACAGAATTCCTTCCAGAACCGGGAGACAAACTGGGGACCCCTATCAGAAACCACGTTGACCAGAAGACCATGAATCCCAAAAACGTGGTCCACCCCCGCCTGAGCAGTCTCCTTGGCTGAGGGCAATTTAGGAAGAGGAATGAAGTGGGCTGCCTTGTAAAAGCGGTCCACCACTGTAAGGTTGACAGTGTTTCCATTCGATACTGGTAAACCAATTACAAAATCAAGGGCAAGGTGTAACCAGGGACGAGGAGGGATTGGAAGGGGGCGGAGCCGACCAGTGGGAGGCAAGTTAGAACTCTTGTTATGGGTGCAAACTGAGCAGGCAACCACAAACTGCCTGACATCCATGGCCATGGATGGCCACCAAAACCGCTGCCGGATGCCTGCCAGCGATCTCCGGACCCCTGGATGACAGACTAATTTGGATGAGTGTCCCCACTGGATGTCCTGTGAACGCAGAGCAGAAGGAACAAATAATCTGCCTGCTGGAACTCTCTGAGGGGCTTGGCGCTCTGGTAAGGCCTTCAGAACCAGACTCTCGATTTCCCAAGAGAGAGAGGCCACCACCATGCCCCTGGGCAGCAATCTGGCCAAAGTTCCTGATGAAACGCCGATAAAAGTTGGCGAATCCCAGGAACCGCTGCAGCACCTTGCGAGAGTCAGAGTTGGCCACTCGGCAACAGCCCTTACCTTAGAAGAATCAGCACTGATCTCACCCGCCGAAATCAGAAACCCCAGGAACCATACTGACTGGGTATGGAAGACGCAGTTCTCCGCCTTAACGAACAGTTGGTTTACGAAAAGTCGTTGCAGCACCTGCCGAACATGCTGAGTGTGTACCTGCAGAGAGGGAGAGAATATTAGGATATAATCCAGGTACACGAAGACAAATTGGTTTACCATGTCTCTTAACACGTCATTAACCAGGGCCTGGAAGACAGCCGGGGCATTGGTCAGACCAAAAGGAAGGACCCGATATTCAAAGTGTCCTGTGGGTGTGTTGAAGGCTGTCTTCCACTCATCTCCCTCCCGAATGCGAACCAAATGATAATCATTACGGAGGTCCAACTTGGTGAGGACTTGGGCTCCCTGCAAGAGCTCAAAGGCTGAGGACATAAGAGGTAAGGGGTACCTGTTCTTAATGGTGATGTCATTCAGCCCTCAATAATCAATACAGGGACGGAGGGAGCCGTCATTCTTCTTGATGAAGAAGAACCCAGCTCCCGCAGGGGATGAAGAGGAGTGGATGAGGCCGGCTTTAAGGAATTGGTAATATACTTGTCCATGGCCTCTCTTTCAGGACGGGACAGAGAATACAAACGTCCCTTAGGCGGAGAAGTGCCTGGGAGGAGCTCAATGGCACAATTGTAAGGTCGATGGGGAGGCAAGGAGGTGGCCCGGGACTGAAGACCAGGTTCAGGTCATGGTACTCCGCCGGAACCCCGGTCAGATCCACCGACTCTACCTGTAACACAGAAGACACAGAAACAGGAAACGGGGCAGGACCAAGACAAGACTTAAGACATGATTGACTCCAAGACAAGACAGAATTTCCAGATCAATCCACGTGAGGGCCATGCTGTACCAACCAAGGATGCCCTAAAATTATAGGTGCACTGGGTGAGTCTAGAAGGTACAGCGTGGTAACACCAGAGACAACAAGACTTACACTAGGGGTAGTGTGAGAGACGGAGGCGATAGGAGTACCATCAAGGGAATGGGTAGAAATAGGTTCGGCAAGAGGCATGGTCCCCACTGGTTGGCCACAGAGCGGTCCATGAAATTGCCCATTGCCCTGGAGTCAATGAGAGCAGAACAGGGACTGGAAAATCCTTTATACTAGACCATAACGGGAAGGAGGGTGCGAGATGAGGGGGAAGAGAAAGAAATAGCGCCGATCAGGATCCCTCGTCTCACTAGTGATCCTTGGCTTCTACTGGGCATGTCGCAGCAAAATGTCCCGGCATGCCACAGTATATACATAGACCCAGAAGCAGTCGCTGCTGTTTCTCCTGAGGCGTGAGACAGAGACGTCCCATTTGCATTGGTTCAGGATCCGACAGCAGAACCGTGGTTGAAAGGGAACAAGGGTCCTCCCTCATGGATGAAGAGCGAAACAATCTGCGATGGTCTCTACGGTGGAGACGGCCCTCTATACGAAGCACCAAATTCGTGAGGGTGTCAAAGTCTTGTGGTAGGTAATGGGTCACCAGTTCATCCTGGATGTCTTCCTCCAGTCCAGCCCGGAACATGGCATGACAGGCTCCCTCATTCCAGTCACATGAGGCCACCAGCGTCTTAAACTTAATAGCGTACTCACTGACAGACTGGCCTCCCTGACAAAGACGCGCTAGTTGGTCTGCCGCCTCCTGGCCCCTGGCAGATCAGTCAAAGAGTCTGATCATCTCATGACGGAGATCGCCGAAGGAAGAAAAGCATGGTGCTCTGGCCTCCCAGACAGATGTTCCCCAGTCACGAGCCCTGCCCGTGAGAAGGGTAAGTACAAAAGCCACATTCATCTCCTCTGTGGCATACGTATGTGGCTGGAGGGCGAAGACGACCGAGCACTGGGACAGGAATGCCCAACATGAACTGGGATCCCCATCATAGGTTGAGGGATTGTTGCAGCGCGGTTGAGGGGCCTGGTTGGGCGCCTGAGCCACCTGTAGGGTTTCAAACTGAAGCTCTTGTAGACACGCTGTGAGATCAGCCACATTAAAAACTCCACTTCTCTGAGTCTTGACTCGTGCTGAAGTTCACAAAAAACTTAGACGATAGGTTAAGTCCTCAAAAAAAAAGAAAAAAGATTAAATGAAACTACTCCAAAGAGGATAGAGAACCGTCTTCAGGAGGGTGCAATACTCGGGTACCCGACAGGGGTCGATGACTGATAAACCAGTGCGGCCACGAAGAAGACTGAAGCTTTGAGGCCAACGAGAGCTAGATGAAAGCCGGCTGGATAGAGATGGAGAGTCTGATGGGCAGCGACACAAAAATTGACAGAAACAGGTTTGGAGACAGACAGGGAGAAAACCAACTTTAGAATATATCAACAAGATGACGCCAGAGACGACAAAACTCACAGGACTCAAGGAAACAGGACTAGACCGAGAGATTGCCAGACGTACAGGAAGGGGAAAACGACGATCTGACACGGAACTACGATCAAGGGAGAAGTAAATAGGGAGAGAAATCAAGGAAAAACAGGTGAGTGAAATTAACTTTATAAAATAATGGAAAGTAATTAGAGTGGATGGGCGGGGAAGTGAGAAGTAAACAAAGCATAAAGTGAGTGATCAAAACAAAACGAGTGAAAGGGAAAGACTAACAAACAACACTGAGTGAACCGGTGATCAGAACGAGGATGTGACACAGAGACTTGTACACTGCAACAGGGTATCCTGGCTACAGAATCCCCCAGACACATCTGCACCTTTCCCTTAAATACTCAAATCAGCATAAATTCAAGACAATAAAAGCTTACACAAGATCTTATCAAAGCCAAAACCCAAATTAACTGATATAAGGGAGATTGTAAAATATTACAGTGAAATTAAGACTTTACCAATCACACAGAGACATTTAAAATGACACCAAACATGAATATAGAGCCACAAGATACACACCATATTAAAACTTTGTGAGACATTCTGTGTGGAGCTGCTCTGGTGGAGAAGGTAATGTCCAGGGCAAAGAGGGGGGCTCAGGATGCATGATCGAAACAACCTGAACAACTGGTTTCCTAGCTGATGTTCTTCTCAGATTAGAAAGTTTATTGTTTTAGTGCCTGGCCATTCTCGTGGTCTTGTCTTGTGTGGAGTTCCATAACAGTTCTCAGGGTTTAATATTATGGAGAAATATAGCCGTCCTTTCAGCATCCTGTGAGAAATGAGATGCTGCATTCTTCCTAATGGTCACATGACCTTCACACATTTTTAATAGAAAAGTATTTAAACATTTCAGCATTCATATAACAATTTATTGTTTTGCCCCTTTTCAAAATATATACTCTGCATAAAGACTTTTCAAATATGTGTTGCACAATTTAAATAAAACAGACTTTAATACGAATTGCAGCAAATAAACACCCTTAATGTGTTTATTCCTTTATTAAGATTTTTCTCTTAATATTTATATTCACTGTTTCATTTAGGGAAACTCCTAAGATAAATAAGTTATATCTCTAAACTTAATAAATTTATATAAAATGCTGCGCTTCCCACCTCCAGTCTCAATGACTTCTGGAACTTCTAGAGCGAGTTCGGTGCTCAAGTCTGTAATAGTGCATCCTAGATATCAAGAACACATACGGGAACTTTCACACGTCCTTCGTTCTTGAGAATTGGAACTGAACTTTGGCAGTTGATGATGATGTTACACGAGTACACAAGATCGCTGAAGAACACATATTGAAAAACAGCCATGACCTCTCTGGATAGAAATGTAAAAATTGGACCAATTGCTTTTTTTAAATGTCTCATCATCTTGTTTATTGCGCCCCTTTTCACAGCGCCATAGGACAGAATGTTGCATGCTCAAACTTTAGTGTGACTGCGGCATTAAAGTTAATCAGACAATTAGAGATTTAATAAACGATGATGGAGTCCTGCTGATGAACATTCTGACTGAAAAGTTGTTGCCTCATTATCTGATTTAAGGGCTTCAGTAATTGTTAGAAAGAAAAAAATAGATGCATTCGCCATCTGGTCCAATTTAAGGTAAAGTGAACAACTATTTAATAAGCCTCTTCATATTTCCATTAAATCTCTGCATGACAGTAAAGGGAGTTCCCAGATCAGTTGGAGTTAGTAGATTGGTGGGCGAGAGAGGTGTTTGTCATCTCAATACCTGTCTGGCTCACATCAGGTTTTATCAATTTTTGCATCATTGATTCTGTGATCGATCTCATGGTCTGCTGAAGAATGCAGTAAATGTGCACTTATTCTGGCTATCTACACGGGGCTTGATATAGCGGCTCGTTTTCACCCTGGATCAGCAAACATGCAACAGACTAAGCCAGAAGGAACCGATTAAACTAGGTCAAGTTGTGCTTTTTCTCTTATCCTGGCTTTTTTATTCCACTTTTGTGCAATTCCCTTCTGGTCAGTGCCTAGTAAGCCTTTTGTTTTCCTTTTTGTTTACTGCCTTATTGTTTGTTTTCCCCATCGTGGAGTTTTCCTTGTATCTTTATTTCTCTGTTTAAACATTTTGTATACCTCAATCTGAAAAGAACCTCAGTTGACTGGTTGCTGATAAGTCAGAATTATTTCATACGGACAGCTCAGTGGTACATCTCTCCAGTCACTACACCAGAGATCTAGGTTCTAGCCTGCGTTGTGACAATATTATTCATCATTTATGAAACACTTTAAACAGCATTTGTTTAATTCCAGTTTTAATAATGAAAGTTTATTCTGCACACACGTTCCTTGTACAAATTTGTAATGATAGAAAACTGTTTAATCCTCTACTGGCGTAGTCTGGAATTGTAATTTTTGGTGTCCGTAAAATACATTTTCGTCATTAAACAAGTCATTTGAGTTTCATACAAAAAACATGTTTAAATATTAAAAAGCTGTACGTTTTTATCGAGTTTAAACTTACACATCAAAGGTTTCTGAAACATCAGGGTATTGAAACAATTTAATGTGGATTTCAAAACAACACCCATGCAAAATGAGAATGATTACTATTAGATCTACTATTACAGGACATTCATTTGAAATGACTGTGCCTCTGGTTAATGACCACAAGCTGTTTGCTTGTGCTCTGAGAATGTCTGCAACATAAGGTTTCACTTCAGGTGAATTTTAAGTAGCTTAAATAAAATAAATAGGCCCAAAGGAATGAATAAATGAATATTACCGGTGTGCAGATCATGTCATTTCATGGGTCCAACTTTTGTACTTCCAATAAAAGCAACAATAAATCAAAGTTTATGATACTTTTGGGAAACACTAGATCAGGGGTGCTCAACCCTATTCCTGGCGATCGACCTTCCTGCAGTTTTCAGTTGCAGCCCTTATCAAACACACCTGCCTGTAATTATCAAGTGCTCCTCACATTCTAAATAATTGGTTCAGGTGTGTTTGATCAGGGTTGGAGCTGAAATCAGCTGGAAGGTCGATCGCCAGGAACAGGGTTGAGCACCCCTGCACTAGATCATATCTGTCTTGCAAGTCTGATTCATTTTCAGTACTTGGATGGATTGTACAAGTTCATTAATATCCATTAATCATCCACTCATGACGTCGCTGTGAGTGGTAGGGTTAGGAGCCGGGTTAGCTGTACACATTAAAAAGCATGCATGCAGTCTCAGATTGCCTGTGCACCCAATGACTTCAGGAAGCTCAAATGTATTCATGTTTTCCAACCAACTGCTCCATTATCAAGCTTTTGAAATGACTGCCTGCACTTGGTGGATGATATGTACCCACATAGCAACATTTCTCAGACCTAGCTCTGGCCCACACAACCAGCTTTTGCTTGGCCCTCATTCTGCAGTGAATTAGTGTACATAACTGGACCAAGTCTGGCTTTCATATGAGGGCCAAACATAGACCATATCTGGGCCTAAACTCAGTCAAGTTAATCACCTATGTAAAAATGGGTTTTAACCACAGCGGTTCGAACTGTAGTTTTGCTGAATGACTAAAAAGTTATCAGTATTGATGGTAAAAAACTGCACATTTCTAGTAACCATCCTTCTGCAATCTTATACAATAAATGGAAATAAGGGCAGTATTAATAGCTAAAAATGTGGGAGAGCGTTGCTATTCTGTGATTGTGTTGTATTGCAATGTAGAGCAATTAAGTGTTGATGATAAATCAAAAGTAATTCACAAATAATTAAAAATGAAATGATTTAATGGCAATAATTCTCTATGGTTACAACTGAATTAATTACAAATAACTGTATAAAATGATAAAACATGAAATGATAAAAACATATGATATAGATTGTACCCAGTTTAAATGTAAATTTAAAGTTACTCAAGAAAGAGAGAGACTGGGGGAGGGAGAGAGAGACAAAGAGAGCAGGCCCCGAAGATTACTGATTAGCCTGATTACTGTAGAGTCAGAGAAGATAGACTCCAGAGGAGGAGAGGAGCAGAACAGGAGAGCGCAGAGCAAGAAAAGAGCCAGAGCAAAGTTTACCACCTTTGGTGAAAAGGACATGTTTTGCCATATAAACAAATGCATATGATCATTTAGACTCTTACACCTATAACTTGCCCTGAACTGGGCCAGCTATGGGCCAATGTTTGGTCATTGTCTGGAAGCCAGATTTGGTGTGTCATGACTGCAGTGAAATTGATAAACCCATGAGGCATTGCGTTTTAAGCACATTAATATTGATAATGGTTAGTAATGGTTAATAATAATTAATTTGTAAAATAATAATTTAGTTAATAAAATATATGTAATGTAGGTTAAATTCAGTTATTTTGCAACATACAAGAAACAATAGATTAATAAATCTGGATTGTTTCCTGGATTAAAATGAAGGCATTAGAAAATGCAAACAGGAAGATGGAAACGATTTTGGGCACCAAAATATTTCTTCACTCAAAAAATTATTTAACTGTATTTTAAAAGTGTGTTAAGATAGGCCAAACTTACATGGCCCACATATCAATGTTTAACATCTGGCCCAAATACTACATTTAAAATCTGGCCCATGTCTTGCATGCTGCCTTAAAGACGGTGCCACCTCTGCCAAACCTGGCCCATGTTTGGCCCACATGCTGTAAGCCAGTGCTGGATGAATGCCTGCTTTATAACAAATCTGGGCAAGAATTCTTACTACCTGGGTACATTCTCGAGCTGCTGCAATGATCATCCAGTTCTTTTCCCATGTCTGCAATAAACAGCATAAACTGAGGTCTAGTTGGCCATGTGTGTCACAATAAAAATAACATTTGATTCAGAGGATTCTGAACATGTACAACTACATCCAAAGAGCTTTTATATTATATTAGTCGTCAGTTTTTTTCAGTGCACTTTTTTTGCAGAAATAAATGTACCAGTAAGTATAATTGTTCCTTTAAAGGTCCACAATGGGCTCTTATGTTGTACCCTGTATGAATTATAAGCTTTCAGGGTACCACCACAGTGATGGGCATTTGTACTCAAGAATGTAGTATGCCAGGGTCTTTTAACAGTGGACATATGTGCGTGATTCTCCACCCGTCTCACCTGTCATCTTAAGTCTTTTCAAAAACTGGTTTTATTCGTTTTCTAAAATGATTGTGGTTTAACCAGTTGAACATTAAATAAACACTCCTCCATGATGATACAGAAAATGAGTTACAGAGCTTCTGCTCAAGACACAGATTAAGTAGACAAACAAACATCTACATTATTCCTTGTTAGTAAGAGCCACTTAAAATAGTGACAATCAATTTTCAAAATGTAGCTTTCTGAAATGTTAAGTTTCTACTCACATGTTAATTTCATTATTCAAATAATAAATAAATGCTTAGGTCCATAAGTTAATTGTGCAACTAATGCAGATGTTGTTGCTCTTGTCCTGTAGCTGTGAATGAGTGAAGCATCATGGCGAATGTTAAACACCTGCTCGAGATCTCACTGGATGAACTGCTAGAAGCTGAACTAAAGAAGTTTCAGTGGCACTTAGTGAATGACCATAAATGTATTTCAAGAGCTGAAATGGAGAATGCAGACAGGTTGAAGACAGTGGATAAGTTGGTGTCATGTTTTGGACCAGAAAGAGCTGTGAAGAACACAGTGAACACCCTGAGGAAAATAAAGCAGAATGAATTGGCTGATCAGCTGGAGAATACACAGAAGCAAGGTAATGTTTAATTCCCTGTCAGACTTTACAAATGTGATCATTTGACTCACGTTTTTATCAGTTGAAATCTTTCATGTTAAAACCCTGTCCTAGCAATGGTTTTTGAGTCAGATGTATTGTCATAACATTTATTGCACAGCTTCTGAGCAATAAGTGTAAATATATTTAATATTATGTATATAACTAACGTATGTTAATATATTGTTTGTCTTCGTTCATCTGAAATTGTGACCTTATTTATATGTGCAATTTTTTTTTTTTTTGTAATGGGAAGCACAGGACATAACTATGTTTATGAATAAAGAAAAACAAGAACGAAGAAGCTTAGAATAAGTTATAAAACAAACATTTCTGAAACAGGAACACATTGTAAAGCCAGCTCACACTGTCCGTAAATTGTCCATAGTGTATGAGTGTGTATAGATGTTTCCTAGAGATGGGTTGCAGCTGGAAGGGCATCCGCTATGTAAAACATGTGCTGGATAAGTTGGCTGTTCATTTCGCTGTGGCGACCCCAGATTAATAAAGGGCACTAAGCCGAAAAGAAAATGAATGAATACAACTCTTATTAAAGTTTATGTAAGAATTGGATTTCTGTAAATTAGCCCCTGTAGGGCCTTGCACACATAATACACAATTATGTAGTGTGTTAACTTTAAAGTAGCTCAAAGAGAATATAACAGAACTTAAAGCGGCTTCAAAAGAATAAATTCTCTTGAACTGAACAATCTAATCGTCCAGCGCTCGTTTGAACAGACAGGGCTGTTGACTCAAAAACAAATATTGCTATTCGAAATAAAGTACAAACACTTTAATATTTAAGCAGGGTAACAAGATCTAGGTATAAGGCATTAGATTCATAAGTATACAAAGGCCACTTTCCTTTCAATACAAAAGAGACTTTATTGACTACAAACAAAACTAACAAAAACACACATACACACACGCATTCATACTGGTTGCAGACAAGGAATAGAAGGAAAGAAGAGTTTAGGAGAGATGTGATGTAAAATCTCAAGATGTAAAACATAACCAAGCGAACGAAATAATCAATTCAACCTTTACTGTTTCTTAGACAGGGTTATCTATCATTTAACATGACTAGCAGATCATACACCAGTTCAGCAATGGATCTGGAGATGTACTTGCATTCCGTAGTGATGTGGGGAGGTCCCTCTGTGGAGCTGGATTCCCACGTGAGTTCGCTGGTGGTTGGTTGGTCGTTGTAGTGATGTAGCTGATGCTGCTGATGAGGTGAAGTCCGGTAGTTCAAGTTGGATACGACAAAACTGTTGTCGTGTTGACTGGTTTCGCAACGCAACTTAACTCTTGATGGAAAGAAAAGAAAGAAGAGTAAACGGAAGATGGGGAGTTTAAGGCTGGTCTCATCCCATCTTAATGTCCAAGTCCACTTAGACTGGACCTGGAGAAGAGTTGTCCTGGAAGCGGAGCATCTCCACTCCTCAACAGCTGCTGCTGGTGCAACTCTGTTGGACTGGACGACTGTTCTGCTTTACTCTGCCGTACTCCGCCTAGACGCTGCTTTACTCTGCTCTGCTTAGAGATTTTTGGGGTGATGGGTTTTAACCACCAATGCACCAAAAGAACACATTGTGAAGCCGGCTCACACTGTGCATTTTTTAAATAATCCTATATGTTTGTAGCTTCTTCATGAACATAATGCTCATGTCAGACTTTAGGATCTCAGTGTTTATAATGTCAAACTGTACAACAATAAAGAAACCCCAAACAAGGACACACAAGAAAGCTCATCTGAAGTTGGACGTCATCCATCCATGACACATTCACAAACTTGCATTCTGAAAGGATAACACACAGCAAACTATAATGGTAATAAAACCAGAAAAATAAGCTGTTCTGACATTTCTGTGTGGTGAGTTGAAGATGTCCTTGGATCTTGCTTTGGAGGGCTTGAGCCCCTGCACATTTTGTTCTTCAAATGAAAAAGCCTTTTTTCTGGGGACAATAAATTATTATTTTTTTCTTTTAAAAATAAAATATCTCTATATTTGTGTGCATGTTTTGTTTGCCTGAATATGAAGTCGTCCACTAAACAAAAAATTAAGTCAGGAAACATTGAGACAGCAAATGATCAGCAGAGTAAAGTAATTTAAAAAACTTTAATGTGCACACTTTAATTCTGGAGAATTATTTTTGAAACATCCTGCATTATTCTGAGTACTCAACTTTGTTTACATCAATACAATATAAGATTTAAGTCAAATCGCCTACCCCTGCTCATTCAAGTTACCATACAGGTTGTTTCGTCATTTAAATGATGAAACAAATGACTTCATGAGAGCAATTGTTATTTTTTTTTCCGTATTGGAATACACAGGGCATAATTATGTTTCACATTTGTTAATAAAAAACAACTTTTTCCTTTCTCTTGTAAAGGTGCAGCTTCAGAGAACTGTAAATCCCCTCCTGTTGATTACACAAACACCAGCCATGAACTAAAGAAGAACTTAAAGGAGGACTATAAGCAGATATTGATTGGTAATTCACAGATAGGTCGTAAGAAGTACCTGGATGATATTTACACTGATCTCTATGTGGTGGAGAACGAGACTGGAGGAAGAGAGAATGACCATGAGGTGGTACAGATGGAGTCAAAGCACAACCAACAGACAGCCAAGGATAGACCACTCAAGTGTAATGACATGTTTAAAGTTCAGCCTGACACAGAACAAAACAGAAGAGTCCTGACACTGGGGATCGCAGGAGTGGGAAAAACTATCTCTGTCAGCAAATTTATCCTTGACTGGGCTGAAGGAAAAGACAATCAGGAAATAGTCTTCATATTTCCACTGCCGTTCCGTAAACTGAATCTGATTAAAAAAGAAAAGTACAGTCTCATAGGTCTGCTTAACAAGTACTTCTTTAGCAGTGGAGGACTGAGCTCTCTTCCTGAAGAACAAGGCAAGGTCATGTTCATCTTTGATGGACTGGATGAATATCGCTTTCAACTGAACTTTAAAGAGGATGATGGATTTACAGATGTTGATAAGGAAATGACAGTGAGTAAGATAGTAACACATCTCTTAAAGAGACAGCTGCTACGCTCTTCCCTCATCTGGATCACATCCAGACCAGCAGCAGCCAGTCTGATACCCCAAACCTACATTGATCAGGTGACTGAGGTGCGAGGCTTCAATGATGAGCAGAAGGAGCAATACTTCATCAAAAACAGCAGTCCTGAGGTTGCTGAAAACATCATCGGCCACATCAAGAAATCCAGGAGTCTGTATATCATGTGCCACATCCCCGTCTTCTGCTGGATCTCTCTCACTGTTCTTCAGCGTTTGCTGAGTCAAGAGAGCAATGACAAAACACCCACAACTCTCACAGAGATGTACATCAATTTCTTACTGTCTCAAAAGCAACAAATGAAAGAAAAATACAGTAATGATTCTGAACCTGAAGCCAATGCCTGGTCTTTTGATGACATTGTTCTAAAGCTTGGGAAACTGGCCTTTACACAGCTGGAGCAAGGAAAACTGATTTTCTACAAAACAGATCTGCAGAAGTGTGGCCTAGATGTCAAGGAAGGGTCTGTGTTCTCTGGATTATGTACTCGAATGTTTCAGGAGGAAAACCCTGTTTCAGGGGAACAGGTTTACAGTTTTGTGCATCTCAGCGTTCAGGAGTTCATTGCTGCTCTCTATGTGTTTTTCACTTACAAAGACAAGCAAGCAAATCCATTTATTGACTCCAGGAAAAAGGAACTGACATGGAAACTCTCTACAAAGACCCTGTTTAAACTTCATACGGATGCAGTCAAGAAGACTTTACAAAGCAAGAACGGACACCTGGACCTTTTCCTCCGGTTCCTGCTGGGTCTCTCACTGGAGTCTAATCAGAGTGACCTGAAGCAGCTCCTGCCAGGACTGGAGCTCAAAACTGAGAACATCAAAGACACGACTGACTATATCAAAAAGAAAATAGAAGAGGAGAAATCAGCAGAGAGGACCATCAACCTCTTCAACTGTCTGAATGAACTAAAAGATGACTTTGTGGAGCAACTCCAGAAGAGTCTGAGCTCTGGAAATCTTACAGCACAGAATCCGTCCTCTGCTCAGTGGTCGGGTCTGGTGTTTGTGCTCCTGATGTCAGAAGAGACTCAAGAGAAGTTTGAACTGCAGAAATACAGAAGATCTGATGAAGCACTGATGAGACTGATGCCAGTGGTCAAAAACACCACAAGAGCACTGTAAGTGTTTTCTGTATACACCTATGCCCGTTTCACACATCGATTTGCAACACATCTGCAACTCATGAGTCATATGCATGTAATGCAGAAACAGCATAGACTATTTGTGCTTTCACATCAAATATGCATTACTGATCACCTGCTGAATACAATATCTGTTCTTCTAATGTTTACTCCATTTTCAGACATTCTATTCACTACTTTAATTGTTCTTTTACACAATACAATAATATATTCTCTCCTTTCTGTTAACACATTGAAATGTTTAGATATAGATAGTGTGCGTTTCAAAACTGATAGCTCTAATATGTTATGAGCTTGGAAAAGGGAAATAAAATGATTGATTTTAAGCTTTTATTAATGATAACTAATGATTAATTATCACACAAAAATGTGAATCGTTAGCTAAAGAATACTTTTATGTTGATTTTACAGCCTTGGATTCTCCCTTAAATTCAGTATTTACAGAGTACATATAGTGATTTTTACCTTTGCTCAAACTAAAACACAATGTTTAAATGTTTTTGTCTCTGCTCTGGATTACCCCTAGTAGATAAATGCAAAATCATTATTTCTGTTTTTCCTCACAGGCTACAGTGCTGTAATCTCACTGTTCGGTCTTGTAAGAGTTTGTCTTCAGCTCTACAATCCTCAAACTGTGTCCTGAGAGAGCTGGACCTGAGTAACAATGACCTGCAGGATTCAGGAGTGAAGCTTCTCTTTGATGGACTGAAGAGTCCAAACTGTAAACTGGAGACACTGAGGTAAAATAAACAAAGATCATTTCTATAAAATAAATACTGCCACGCTTTACTTTTACATTGCAAATACCACAAAGAATGATGATATGAGAAAAAAGATGCTGCCATGTATTTTATTTTTATAATTATTCAGTTTGTGTATTTCTTATTTCAAGTGTGAAGTGATGTCAAATATGAGAAAAGCCTTGGGTTTAAAGCGCACCTGTTTTTACCAGATATAATATTTCTCTTAAGTGCCTGTGAAATTTCAGATCATAACATCATTGATTCATGTTCTTTGGGATTTTTGCGACATCTCTTAAAAGAGCTGTTTTGTGCACTCACTTCAAATAATCAAACTATGAACTGAAAAGTCATCATTTTGAACGAAATCTGGCCCAAACAAAGTTCTATTGTAAGTTTGTTTGGGCATTTCAAAATAGCTTTGACCTGCAATTCCTTCCCCCCTGATTCATTTCTCCTTGCCTGGTTGTCAAACAGGAAAGCAACATCAACACAACAACACTAGTCACCTGATACACTAAAGGGTCAGGTAGCAGAGCTAGTACAGAAGCTTCCGCATTTGTATGATCACTCCTGTAGGGGGCACTCACATAAGCCCATTTCAGAATGTGTGATTTCTATAAGAGTACATACACCGGTGAAGCCATTCAGTGTCTGGCTGCACCAAATATAACACGGTGTAAATATGTGGTGGTGCGTCTCGTGGAAGAGGCTGTTTGCCAGGGAATGAAACTGTTGTGGCCCTTTTAATCTGGCTGTGGAAGCAGGGTATTGGCAAATGCACCCCATTCCACTCACATTTATTCGATCTTCTTGTTTATCTTATAAATAATTATTCAACAAAAATGCATCAAAATGAAGATACAAATGATATCAAATGAAATCCACTGCAAAAACAAGAATCTTCCAACAACAATGTATGAAGCTGTCAAAAGCTGGCACATGTTTTATATGGCAGACTCCCTTCAAGCTGCAACCCAGCACTGACAGTTCAACCTTCAATGCTGGGAAACACCCACACACTCAGAGGAAAATAATAAATGAATGAGAATCTATGCATGTATATGGTAACTGTCATTAAGTGTCATTAGCTCAGTTATGTCATTTCAAATGCAAATCTTTGCTTTATGACAATTTGACAACAACAAATACATCATAACATGTGTGTGTAATGGTAATGACAACTTGACATTACCAAGCAAACATAACTTCATAAATCTGCCATAAACACGATTGTCTAGTGGACATTATAATTGTGTCATGAATTTTATAACAGCGTCATTATAATGTAATTAATGTCATTAAACATTCATGATGCTATTATACATTTATTCGACAGCATACTGACAATTTTAATTAGAAATTTTCAATAGTATCTGGATGCAGCCTTTATGATGCAAGCTGAGATTGCATCACTCAGCGATACAATGTCAGACACAATGCACTCAATGGAGTTACGTCACTGTGACGGGTAGGGTTAGGGGTGGGGTTAGGTGAGCGCATTAAAAAGCATTGGATGCAGCTCAGATTGCACTGCACCAGGTCTGCATCCAGACCCCTCTCAAAATTTTAATGACAAATTTAGTTTGTTCCACTAAAAGAAATTATCAGAAAAGTTAATGACACAATTCTAATGGCCTCATGACAATCATGTTTATGACAGATTTATGAAGTTGGCTTGGCAATGTCAAGTTACACAACACGGACATCTCAAACAATGTCCTCTCTGCATTTATATTGGCATAACTGAGCTGATGAAACTTAATGACAATTGTATTAAGCATTCATAACATCTCATCCATATTCATGACATATCACAACATGATTATAAAGGTGTCATGGCAGTCTTATGAACACCCCTTCAAGTAAAGTGTTTCCACTTTTGCATTAGTGATTGAAACTAGAGCAAATATCAGCTTCTGCACAGGTTACTGTGTGTTAGTGACGTCTGTCTGTCAAACTAATGTGACGTGGACTGTTTGTGTGTGCGTTTGTAGATTGTCTGGCTGTATGGTGACAGAGAAAGGCTGCGGTTTTCTGTCTTCAGCTCTGAGTTCAAACCCCTCACACCTGAGAGAGCTGGATCTGAGCTACAATCATCCAGGAGATTCAGGAGTCAAGCTGCTCTCTGAAAAACTGGAGGATCCAAACTACACACTGGACAAACTCAAGTATGTGGAGCATATACATGTTATTGTTTTGGTGATTTCTGCTGTGAGACAGATAGCGAATAATCTGGTGTATATTTCTAGATTCTGGAGACGGTTTTAGAGTGTGTGTATATATATATATATATATATATATATATATATATATATATATATATATATATATATATATATATATATATATATATAAACTCAAAAATACACTCTGGGCAAATTTACTACCCTTTCATTGTGTTGGAGATGAAAACATCCACTAAATTAAACTGCTGTAAAAATGCATCAGATTTTTTTTTTTTTTTTCATAAATCTGTTAATCAACCTCAGTCCTGATCAAAACTACTAAGAGTTTTTAGAAAATTACAGGATTTTAACTCTTTATTTGCCAAATGCATAAACAGTGTTGGGGAGGAACTAGTTACATGTAACGGCGTTATGTAATTTAATTACAAAATAAAAGTAACAGTAATTCGTTAGTGTTACTGAGCAAAAATGTGTAATTAAATTACAGTTACTTTTGAAAATGTTAAAGATTACAAATGGAGTTACATCTAAAAATGTTCTTTAAAAATCTGGGATATGTTGAATAAAATTAATCTGTTGCTTTGCCTGTTTTTGATATGCACGATGCCTTCAGCTAAGGCCATTTGTTAAAGCGCTGCTATTCTGATGCTTTTGATTTGCTTTAAAATAATTGTCTAAGTAGAAAAAACACATTTATCATTTAAAATGCATTTCGAAATAGTGATTTAGTTGAAAATGTCCATTAGAAACTTAAAAATAATCAAAAAAGTAATCAGATGTAATTAGTTACTTTACTTTTATAAGTAATCGAAAAGTAGTGTAACTTATTACATTTTAAATAGAGTAATTTGTAATCTGTAATCTATTACATTTCCAAAGTAACCTTCCCAACACTGTTCATGAATGATGTCACTGATTTGGTAAAAAAAAACACACAAAATTACGTATTTTCAATATAAAAAGTAATTGTGGACTGGATTTATTTAACCTTTTATTACAGTCTTAGACATGTGAAAGACTAGCAACAACAATGGCTTTAATGCATTGTTAGTTCTTGTGCAGTACTATTTTTTTTCTCCCTAATTTACTGTTCATGGATATTTTTGTCCTATTGACTTCCATTATAATCACATTTTTTGATTTTTGAAACCATGACACCATTTAATCATGCATTCTTGATTGTTGGAGGTTTTCCCGGTTGGTTTTCCATTTTTACTGTTGATCATCAGTTGGGATTATTAACCCTTAATAAGGCCTGTGCAAATAAAAAGCTTAATTTCTGGATTTTATAGACCAATTACCATGTTTGTAAACATTCAGGATGCGCGCGCAGGGAGGTGGCAGAAAAAAAACGGGAGCGCTAGCAATTACAGCAAGGGAATGATATCCGATGCGCTACAGAGTTTGTTGTTGTCTTAGAAATAAGATATATAGATTACATATTATATATATTATTTATATAATGCTTTCAGTGTATTATAACAGCTTGTCACCCAGTGATAAGCACAGTGATTCTGCAAAATTAACGTTAAAGTGAGCGGCGTTCGTCTGACAGGTCCATTTGCGATAGCACCCTTCCAATGGATATTGGATAAGACGAAATGACCAAGCATCCAGCCCCAAATATACAATCTCATTGAAGCTCCAAGGGATTTTACAAGAGAGAAGTTAAAGGTCTACAAGTGTTTGGATGCCAACAATTGTGTTCTGTATGGTCATGTGCAAGAAATAATGTTCCCTGATTACCAGATTCAAAACTATGTAGAGCTAAAAGCCGAGGTTCTGCCGAGCCTAAGACAAGGAAAAAAAAGATGGAGCTAACGTTATACAAGGCCTGGGTAATAATCATCAACAGCAAAACTGCATTCTGACAGCGAACTACACCTGTACGGCAGGCCCAGGGTATGTGAACTTACACACAAAGGTAAAGTTGGTTTTATATTCGCACATTCAGACTTTTTCCTTAGTAATATAATTTCATAAAAGTATTATTTACAAAGTCTAAATAGCAAAATCATATTAGCAGCCAATGACTATCAAAAGTACAACATTGTTCACAGTCAAATAAGCAGTGTTAATGTTGTTTTCAAGTCACACTTGCAGGTTATTTCGTAGCGAATACTTAAAGTGCTGTGGTAAACAATATAGGGAGTGTGTCACAAGTTGTCACTGAATGAATATGTGTGAATATAAAACCAACTTTACTTTAAAACTTACACTTTCACGTTTCATTCTGAGCATTCAGTGTCTGCAGTTTAATTAACCATATGTAACGGTTTTGCCGAAATCATTGCTGCAATCAAAAACGAGTAATGTGTATGATTCAGCATAGTGTGAACTTACCTGATATAACATGAGAACTGCAGAGTCCAGCATTTATAATTAGGTCGTCACTTCATTCCTTTTAGCCAAAGACGTCTGCAGTCAGCATTAAAAGCAGTGTGGTGTATGGTAAAAGTTAAGTTTTCTATTTTTGGAATATTTTTTCGAATTTGGCATCCTACCGCAAAACACGACATGTTTGCTATTGCACCCGGTCTTTTTTGCAACCGGGGACCCGTGTGACGTCATGTGTGATGTAGGTTGGTAATTCGTCTATATGGTGTTACATGGAGTATAACAGCTAATTCAGTGTGCGAGTGACCTTTGCGCACTTTGATGTGTCTGAGAAAATCTCAGCTCTTAGAACCACATGGAGTAAACAAAAACAAAGACTGTGGGTTTATGCATCAGCTGCCATTTGATGTTGAGACGGACAGACTAAACAAACGCAAGTGGATTTGCGTGTCAATCTGCTGGTCATTTGCTGGTGAGAAGAGCAGCAAACAACATCTGAAAGGGCTTTACTTCTACCAAAGTTTTAGAAATGGTTCTGGAGCCTGACCTCTTCAGCAAGCTGCAGAAAATATTGTCTGACACCCCAGACTCAGATCCTTGTTTTTGTTGTCAGCATGACCAACCATGGGCACCGAGCAGTGAGAAATTGGACTGGGGTGGACACCCCAGATCTTCGTGCCTACATGAGGCTACTATACACATAGCAGGTACATATTGCTTTAGCTCCGGCATTGGTCGTCCATTACGTATTTAAGTTTTGATTGAAAGTTCAATTTTGAGAAATTTTTAAGCAGAGATTATATCCGCTATTTCCACAGTCAGTCAGAGCAAACATAAAATAACAGACTCCTATTGAACTATACTGTGTAGAAGAAGAGCAACCACTGAACAAGAATAACATGAGCTCATGCACATCCTCTTCTTTGCGGCAGAGCTACTGCCTGCCTCACCTCATGTCTTTTCAGTGTGAAAGTCTTTTCATGTCTTTATGTCAAATTCTAACACTAAATAAGTGATAGACATATGTGGAATACATTACCTATTATTTAGAAAGTGAGGACATATAATAAAAATGTCTAGTAGGTCTAAGAGGTTGCTCAATCTGACGTGAGGCACAGCTCAGTGCTGCCTCCAGTAGTGGAGCCAGAGGGGTGTCCGGGGTGCCGCTGGACACCCTTGACATCCGATTGGCCACCCTGGGTGCCACCCCAAAGTGTATTTGCTGCTGGCAGTTCCTGATGACGAACAATAATACATCATAACATAATAATACATCATAACATAATATCTGAAATATGTTTTATAGTTTATTATAAGGTTTGTTTGCTGAGGAATGTTTATTGTCAGTTGTGTAAGTTAACGAGGCACTGTCAATATCTAGTCAAATATTATTTATTGTCATCATGGCAAAGATAAAATAAATCAGTTATTAGAAACTATTATGATTAGAAATGTGTTGAGAAAATCTTCTCTCCGTTAAACAGAAATTAAGGAAAAAATAAACAGGGCGGCTAATAATTCAGGGGGGCTTCAACTGTATATTTTTGCCCGAAGACTACAAATACACAAACGTGAAGCACTATTAACGTGAAGCACTATTAACACATTAACACTGGTGTTGGATCTTCATCAGATTATCCATGTTAAAACTGAAAATAAAAAAGATTAAATAAATAAATATCTAAAGCATGTTGTGTCTGTGTAATGTCTGACATTATATGTCCTGTTTTTGAAATAGTCTTTTGTTAAACTCTTTGTATTTGCTATTTATTATTATTTATTCATGATGGATTAATGTAAATCTGTGTTATTTATTCAGCGGTCCTCATCCATTTTATATTTTAAAACATTAAACCACCAATATATAATTTGCTAATGTGCGTTAGCAAAAAATATTGTAAAAAAAAGATGACTTATCTATAAATACTGAGATGATTAATCATCCATTTTCTTCTCCGAGGTCCGTTTAACATTAGCAAAATGTCGATTTCCCAGTCTTCACATGTAACAGTTTCCATATGCAGCTACAGCTTAAAAAGTGCTAAAGCTCAGAAAAGCTTACATGACCCTCACAAACTCAAGATCCTGGTTCATCTCAATAACAAAAAGGATTACTCTATTAACTTAAATCCGGCGATGAGTTAAGTTTGCCTGTGTAAGAAATCAATCTATGTTAAAAGATCAATTTAGAAATTATTAGCTCAGATCAATGACTCGGATCCTGAAGATTCGAATCATTGATTCGACTCAATTGAGTCAGATTGAATCAGATCAAAGATTCAAACTTGTCCCGCAAATGGAGACATCACATTTATTAATTCTCGTCTATATTATTTTCGTGGCCAAGCGATAATAACATAACACGGAATAGGGTTAACTTTTAGCAAGGTAACACGATCTGTAGTTTGAGGCAAAGACTTATAAAGCACAGAAGCCAGAACACGGTTCTTTAAGGGAGAACAAGGATTTATTGCTACACTATTCGACACACGAGGCTAACTACGTAGTAATCAAAACAACAAATAACAAACAAACAAATGCACACACACGTTCACACACACACACAGGCAGTTCAGAGGATGCAAAATGAATTGAACAAACAGTCCAGCCGATCTGTTTCGTACTAGATCTTGGAATCACCTGAGAAACCACAAAAGCAGAGGATTGACTTATCTTTAACTGCTTAAAAGCATATGCACCCGATCAGCTAGAAACAACAGTTATTTGCGTTACTTGCGAATTTGTTGAAGTCTTTCTTGATTCGGATTTTCCCTCTCCGGGGTTGGAGGAAACACGTGGCGCTGCTGGTAGGTTGGCATCTCAGTGACGTCGCTGGGGTTCACTCGGCGTGAGTGAAACTCTTTGTCCTGGGTTACCGGCGTACGGACCCGTAGAGAGAGTCAGTTCAGCAGAAGTTTCAGCGGAGTGAAACTTAAGGTTTGGATGAAAGTTTGTGATGACCCGGCCACGTGGTAGGCGGCCAGGGGCGGAGAACAACAGCGGTTGATACCAGCTTGATGTTAAAAGGCTGCGCGCAGATTTTCACGCTGCAGTAGGTTTTATACGCTGTCTCTGAGCCATCCCTCTTGATACTGTCGTCCAATGAACGGCAAGATGAAGGGCGGGGCCACACCCCGTCCCAGTGTAAATAAGTTTAATCATTAACCAACTGCAAGAAACTACACGTGGTAAAATTTCTGGTAAGATTGTAACTATCTGACATAAAACGTTACAATATGGATATAGTTCGTATCACAAAATTCTCATTTACAGCAATGTATTGCAAATGAAAAGGGGTTTTGTTTGAATACAAACATGGAGCATTTCACACACATACAGATCATTTTAGCCTGTTATAATGGTAAAATCACACATCATGAACCTGGTTGGTTGGAAATAAACACAGCACCTCAATACCTATAAATGTCATTCAAAATATCAAATTTTGCCTTGGTTATAACATCTATACGAATCGTTTTCCTTAAGTCTGCTTCATTTCTTTTGTCTCTGAATTCTGTCCATCTCATGGTCCGACCGCATGGCCGGAGATCACATGAGGGTCATACACCAGTCTTGTGATGGAGATCCTGAATGCTCTACTGTCTAGTTGGTTACCGATTAACCAAAATTAGCTGCAGCATCTGTCCAAGTTAGGGGGATGACAATCGGATCAATTGGCGCCCTGTCACCCTACAAAGCCCTGGAGCGAGTAAAGCCAGATGCGCTCAACATTCCAAAGCCGGATTCGAACTGGTTTTGACCGGCGAGTCTCTACACCTGAGATACTAGTATAAACGTCTGGTAACGTCACATCGCATTTGAACAGAGCTCGAAGGAAAATCAATCCCACAATGCACTGCATTTACAGCATAATGCTGTATAAAAATGTTCACGGGTTGAAAACAGAAAACTGCTGTATATTTACAGACATTCTGTACACTATACAGAAAATCACTTTTTTAAATACAGTACAATACTGTAAATTTACAGTAAAGTCTTACCATGTACTTTCACCATAATAAACTTCAACACTGATAATATAAAGGCATTATGTGTGAGCTGTTACTGTGCATTCACACGGGGCTTCAGCATCAAAGCTTGACAGAGGGCGTGTCTGAAGTTAGGGCTGACGCGATCGTCATGGCAGTGTCATAGCAGCATCACAGCAGGCTTCCATTGGTGCTTATAAAGTTGGGAAATTCCCAACTTCTGAAGCAACACCACTGAAGCAGCACAGACGGATCACCAATGCAGTTCTGCAACGCCTGGTCAGAGTGAGTCTTTAGTAAGTGATTCACTGATTCAGATTATTTGGTCAGAGTGAGTCTTTAGTCAATAGGTGCGTTCAACATTAAGCACAGCTGCAGCCGGTGATCAACGAGATTAGCCGTGCGCAGGCGGGGGCGAAGTTGAAAACGGAGCCGTCAAGCTGGACACTTCGGGGCTCGAAGTTGCTGCTGTCATGATGACCGATCACATGGCGTCATCATTTATTTATTTGTTTATTTATTGCAATAACAACAAAAGATTTACAGTACACATGAAACAGAATACAGTCTCTACAAACTGTAATTCATTTTTAAACAAGGGAATTATGAATTAAATTTAAGTAGTCTATATAACAAACACATGAGAAATAAGTGGAAAACGAGAGAGCACATAAAAAAAAAATATCCACAAATAGGCCTATTAAACAAAACAATAAGCACAAATTCTTGGAGTTTACGCATCAGTCTTTGGGCTACTAGATGTTGAATGGTATGTCAATACTGTTCCAGTGCTTGTTTGAATATGTTAAAAAGGGTTTACATTTATTTACATTCATAAATATATAACTTTCCAATATATATTAGTGTAAAACCCCAAAACAAGGTTTTTTGATTAAGTCTTAAACAATAATTATTTTGGATAATAAAAGCATTTAAAAAAAGCACTTTAATCCATAGAGATTGAACAAAAGGACCATAAATGAGCTACACTAAATAGAAAAAATACCCAGAAAGAGCAGGTACATCAATGACACTTTTAACATTTCTGCATAAATGGCTTGAAAGGAAATAAAATATTTTATAATCATATATTTTTATATTTAATAAAATATTGTTTACTTAATTTGTTAAGAAATCTTCAAAGGGGTGTCAGGATCAATGATGATAATCAGGGGCGTAGCAACCATTTTAAAAGTGAGGGGGACAGCTGCACGGTGATGTTACCCAAAAGTGGGGGGCACTTGTACTTTTATGGGGCCACACTATAACATGCATCACAAAATACTTGAACAATTATTCAAAGTTCATTCATTTCATTCATTCATTTTCTTTTCGGCTTAGTCCCTTTATTAATCAGGGGTCACCACAACGGAAGAAACCACCAACTTATCCAGCATATGTTTTACGCAGCGGATGCCCTTCCAGCTGCAACCCATCACTGGGAAACACCCATTTACCACAGACAATTTAGCTTACCCAATTCACCTATACCATATTTTTTTGTGGGGGAAACAGGAGCACCCGAAGGAAACCCACACCAACACGGGGAGAACATGCAAACTCCACACAGAAATGCCAACTGACGCAGCCGGGGCTCAAACCAGTGACCTTCTTGGTATGGGGCGATTGTGCTACCCACTGCGCCACCATGCTGCCCTGTCTTCATAAATAAGCTAATTAAATAACTTAAATTCAAAATAATCTTCCATGTTCATTTATTTGACAAGTAGCTTTGTATTCTAGTGGATAACACATTTCTAACATTCAAGTACATCAAGGCACATTTTTACACCTGTAAATGTTAACAGATGCAGTTGAAGTCCATTTTTTTGCCCTCCAATTAATTTAAAATAATGTTTCCCAAGTGATCTAAATCAAACTAATTTTCACAGTATTTCCTATAAAACACAACTAATTCTTCTGGAGTCATAATAAGTCTTATTTCGTATAGTTTGTTTCTTGAATAAAAGCAGTTTTTAATTTTTTTTAAAAACTATTTTAAGTCAGTGTTATTAGCCTCCTTTAAGAAATATTTACTGTATTTTTTTTGATTGTCTACTACACAACAAGACTAATTATTCCAACTTTCGTAGTAAACATAACCTAGTTAAGTCTTTAAATTACACTTTAATCTGAATCAAAGACTATAGATTACTTAAAGGGACTTTGTCTGTATACAACCATCTTGCTAAATAACTAGTAAAATATACACAGACTGTCACCATGGGAAAGACAAAAAAGTAGTTATTAGAAATTAGTTGGTTAAACTATTATGTTTAAAAACGTGTTGTAATAAATCATGTGTTGATGACTCTTTGTGCTTTATGTCATCATGACTGAAAACAAAAACGAATGAAAGCAAAATTAAACGAGTTGAATATGACTTTTATGAGTGTGACTGAAAACTAAACTGGATCAATGTGTTACATCTGTTCTTCGGCAGTTGCCGTCAGTGTGTAAGTTCAAGACTGCATTTCCTAACGTAAAACTATGTACAGTCAATATCTGATTAATAATAACCTCTGCATAGCCGAGGACTTCCTATATTAAATGTTTCTGAAATCGCTATTAAAAACAGAAGTGTAATATAATCAACAGTGGACATTTTGATAGTGTTTCACAACATGAACATGACTGAAGTTGAATCTTTTTATTACCTGTGTCAATTTGGGGGTTAATTCTGAAATGAAGTGCACAGCACCCTCACTGATAGCGAGAGCATGCGAAAGCAGAGAGAGCAAGTGCGTGCAAGAGCAAGTGCGCGCGACACCGAGAGCGTGTGCCACCGATGGCTGATCTCGCTTCTCCGTGGCGTTTTGACACAAAAATACGCGTCCAAATTTAGGGGGGCCAGAGGGGAGGCCAAGCTTGTTGACATAGGGCACCCCCCCCCCCCCTGCCCCCTTAGAACCGCCACTGCACGGATGTAATCGTCCTCTGCTTTTTTCTGGGGTGCATTTTTACTCCTGTCACCCAAACCGCAAAGTGAATGAATGAAGCTCATGGCAGACGCTCAAAAGATTCCCGCTGTGATTGGCTGAGTGATCCTTCACTCAAATCAAGTAACAAATCAGAGAACACGTGCGGTCGCTAGGTCAAATAAAAAGTGTGGGCGAGTCGGGGGACAGAATCACCTGTTTCTAAAAGTGAGGGGGACGTGTGTCCCCCCCGTCCCCCCCGGTTGCTACGCCCCTGATGATAATTATTTTATTATAAGTCTGTAGAAGTTATTTGAGTTAATATTTGGTCATTCACTAAAATCTATAATACAGTAGTCTGTATAAAAAAGGCAGAATAAACCTGTTTAAACAATCTAGACATTATGAACAAATTACTTAACGATACTGCAGTAAAATATTTGTAGTCTTTTAATAAGCATGATTTGTACTAGATTGAGAGGTTATGAAAGTTAATTCTTTGTTATAAAATTTGGGAATCGGAATTTGTCCAGTAATAAACCCGAAACACACGTGGTTGTGACAGTCACATGGCATCAGCGCAGCATCAATCCGGCCAAAATATCTAACCGGCATGCACCGCTTTAAGACAGATTTCAATCCTCGATCGAAGTCGAACGCACCTAATGATTGACTGATTCAGATTATTTGGTTAGAGTGAGTCTTTAGTAAACGATTCACTGATTCAGATTATTTGGTCAGAGTGAGTCTTTAGAAAATGATTCACTGATTCAGATTAATTGGTCAGAGTGAGTCTTTAGTAAACGATTCACTGATTCAGATTATTAGGTCAGAGTGAGTCTTTAGTAAACGATTCACTGATTCAGATTATCTTGGCAGAGTGAGTCTTTAGTAAACGATTCACTGGTTCAGATTATTTGGTCAGAGTGAGTCTTTAGTAAACGATTCACTGATTCAGGTTATTTGGTCAGAGTGAGTCTAGTCAATGATTCACTGATTCAGATTATTTGGTTAGAGTGAGTCTTTAGTAAACGATTCACTGATTCAGATTATTTGGTCAGAGTAAGTCTTTAGTAAATGATTCACTGATTCAGATTATCTAGGCAGAGTGAGTCTTTAGTAAACAATTCACTGATTCAGATTATCTGGTCAGAGTGAGTCTTTAGTCAGTGATTCACTGATTCAGATTATTTGGTCAGAGTGTGTCTTTGGTAAACGATTCACTGATTCAGATTATTTGGTCAGAGTGAGTCTTTAGTAAATTATTCACTGATTCATATTATTTGGTCAGAGTGAGTCTTTAGTAAACGATTCACTGATTCAGATTTTTTGGTCAGAGTGAGTCTTTAGTAAACGATTCACTGATTAAGATTATTTGGTCAGAGTGAGTCTTTAGTAAACGATTCACTGATTCAGATTGTTTGGTCAGAGTGAGTCTTTAGTCAATGATTCACTGATTCAGATGATCTGGTCAGAGTGACGCTGTATTCCATTCAGAAGCGCTCATCCCTATGCTTTTAGGTACCCTTTGACAGTGGAAACGGCCATAAAAGCGTACCGAACTGTACCGTACCACTCAGTGGAAACAGAACCACCATAGTGTAACAGAAGTAAAATGGCAAAAACTGTTAATCAGCTTTTGCATGAAGCAGCTGCTGCACTGGTAAAACAAGAGGAACAGAGGACACAGGATAACAAGGCTGCGTCCAAATCTGCCTACTACTTAGTAGGTACTGCATTTGAATGTAAACATACTACACAGTAAATTTTGCTGTGTTGAATAAACTCTTAAAGAGTTAAATTTAACACTGCACGTGAGTGTATTTGGTCCCACTTAGAGTTGGTGATAAATGAACTCGATTTTGAGTTAAATTTGAACACTGGTCAACACTGAAAATTGTTAAGTTGTTTAACTCTAAAGGGAAATTAACTCTGACTGGTGTTCCTTAATTCAACACCACACAGAAATGAACTCTGGTTAAATGTTAATATATCACTAACACAGAGTCGATTTACAACCCATATAGTGTTGTTTTAACTGTCATTATTTCACTTTAGTTTTACCAAAATACATTTCAAACAGAAAATAAAACAGAAAACCAGATTCAATATCATTTAAAAATTTTATTAAAACATTCAGGCTTACAAAAATACAAAGTGCAAAAATATCAAGTTTGCATAAAATGGCAATATGGTACAATATGAAGTACAGAATCTGTTGTACCATATTTTCTCTGAAGATCAAATAGTTTGAATTAACACAGCTCATTAAGATTGACTACTGTAAATGCATAGTAATGCTCATCAAAACCTATGGTTTCCATTAGTGTGCCACATAACAGTACAATTTCATCTTTGACAGCTAGAGTCATGATCTTACAAAACACTGGCATCTCACATGCTACTTCTGTGCAGATAATAAAGTCAGGACGATACTCTGTGCCATCATGTTTGATCCACTTTACAGCATAGACCGTTTCTGACCACACCTAAATTTAAAGCAATCTCTGGACCACCTCTAACTTCCCTGAGTTCCACCATCTTTCCTGGCCCAAGAGTCAGTCTGTACTGGCTAAAAGACTCCCAATACATTGCCATACAACTCTGGTGCCTTTTGGCTAGTGTTTTTATAGCAGACTGACTTAGACCAGCAACTTTCAGTTGTGCAACAGCAGACGCACACATATCTAAAGTGCTCTTATTAGACTTTAACATTACAGATGTTGTGGCCACTTCTTCACCACTGTTACTCTGATGAAACATTTCAGCACTACTTTCTGCCTCTGTAGTCTCACAGATGTCACAACTCTGTTCACATTGTTCAGGATCCTTGAATCCTTCTGAGGACCCACAGCCAGAAGATAGGGCTAAGCACTTGCAGAGATGTCTTGCAGTTGCTCCTCGATGTTTGTTCCACTCTAAAATAAAAAGCAAGCAAGTGAAAAAGAACCATCACTAACAAGTTAAATAATAGAAAACTATGACAGAACAATCATTAAATTAAACCAGCAAACAAAGCTTCTTAAAGACAACAAGTTGATTTTCTGCTTGAGAAGCAGAGACTTTCCCTGGTCTCTTTTGGCCTTGGGCAGACGGTGGGATCAGATGCAACAGTAGTAGTACTGAAGCAAGGTCACTGTCCCAAACTGTTTAAACGGGTAACAAACAACTGGTTAACATAATAAATGTTAACTCACAGCAAAACAATGTTGAAAACTAGAAGTTAACTACATAAAAAAGCTAAGAATAAATACAAAGTGACTAAAGCTACATTAACAATCTCAGTCTGAATCCAATTATTTGTAAATCTGATTAAACTCTCATCCAAACAACCGACATATAAAAAAAATAGCTTAAATATGATCTGTAAAAACACACTATATAAATGAATTCCGATTGAATATGAACAATATCTCAAATTAAACTGGCAGTGTGTGACTATGGCTTACTTCACTCATGCTTAGGTTTCTTTAAATAATTATAATATTTTATAAAACATTAATCAAAATTCTTACGGATATGAACACCTTCTTCAGAGTCATCACAAAGAGATTCTTCTGCTAGCAAAAGTTCCTGTAAATCGCTGGTGGCAGGAAGCCTTTTGCATTGCTGGATGACTTTTTTCTTGAACACTGTTGTCCACTTCTCTAGCAGCTTGCCTCTGACACTCCTTCTCCAAACATCAGAACAAACTCTTGCTCAATCTAATAAGCATAACACATTTTAAGTATTATAATGAGCAAATCGTTAAACATGTAAACTCATGACACCACTGACTATTTGATTTTTATACAACAAACCATTTATCAAATATGATTATAAACACTTACCAAGCCTTTAATGTCTATAAACGAGGAAAAGTTGTCAATATATCACTTCTGTCAGGGTAAAAATCAGGAGAGGAATCAAGTGCAGGCAAAGCAATTTATTATTCTTCAGTGGCTTGTAGAGAGGACAGAATATAACAAAAACCTCAGCGCGGGGATCTGTGAACACCACAAAGACAAAATCCTGGCAAAAAAAAAAAATATAATACAGAAGTCCAACAGAGGGCGCACGGCGATCCAAAAATAGGCAATTCTAAATGAGTCCAGCAGGGGGCACATTGCAAACCAACTAGTCAGTCAATAACGGGCCAAGAAGAAACTAACTTAAGGTAAAAAGTAATACTAAATGAATCCAGCAGGTGGCGCACGGCGGTCCAACCTGACAGTCAATGAGGAAGTAACACAGCGGTGTCGGCAGCCAGAATGAGAGCGCCCAGGCGGAATGCAAGGCGCCCAGAGAGGGAATGGGGAGATCGCAGGTGGGCGGTATAGAAGGACTGGAGCAGGGGTGCGGAGGAATCTGCCACAACGGATAACAGTAGGAGCGATCTGGCTCAAACAAACACAAATGACCGTGATGACAACATGCAGGTGACAGACCATGACAGTACACACCCCCCGCCAAACCCCCCCACCCGCCCCCCCTTAGGAGCGCCACCTGGGGAGGGGCTTACCCCGTCACTGGTGAAAGTCCACGATCAACGCCCGATCCAGAACATGCCGAGCTGGAATCCAACTTTTCTCTTTAGGACCATAACCCTCCCAGTCCACTAAATACTGGAAACCCCGGCCCCGGCATCTGACATCCAACAATTTCCTGACAGTGTATGCAGGAGAGCCATCCACTAGGCGGGGGGGAGGAGGGTGCAGGGGAAGAGATAATGGGGTTTAGACAGGATCTAAACACAGGTTTAACCCTGGATACATGAAAACAGGGTGTACCTGAGCAAGAGTGGGAGGTAACTTGAGCTTAACTGCCACCGGACTCAAGACCTAGGTGATACAGTATGGGCCAATGAACCTGGGCGCCAATTTACATGAGGCCACCCTGAGAGGCAGGTCCTTGGTGGATAACCATACCTTCTGACCACACACATATTGAGGTGGGGAAATTCGATGACTGTCAGCTGCTGCTTTGGTTCGTCTAGAAGTCTGGGCCATGAGCTCCTCAGCCCTCATCCAGGTGCGACGGCACCGTTGGACAAAGGCCAAGGCAGACGGGACTGCAGCATCGGGCTCCTGTGAAGGAAACAAAGGAGGTTGATAACCCATAGAGCAGACGAATAGGGACATACCTGTAGACGTTACCGACAGGGAATTGTGGGCATACTCTACCCATGAGAGTTGTTGGCTCCAGGAACTAGGATTCTGGGAGGTCAGGCAGCGAAGGGCTCTTTCGACATCCTGGTTGGCTCGCTCACACTGTCCGTTGGTCTAAGGATGAAAACCTGAAGACAGACTCGTTGAGGCCCCGATCTGCCGACAGAATTCTCTCCAAAACTGGACAGGACTACAGGGGAACCCGGTGAATCAAAAAGGTACAGCTCAATGGCCTCACGATGATTGCCGGACACAACAAGACTTACACAGGGTGTGATGTGGTTAATGGTGGAGATGAGCTGACCAGCTAACGACCAGACAGAAATAGGAGAAGGGAGAGGAATGGCAGGAATGCCCCACTGTTTGGCAGTGGCACGGTCTAGGAAATTACCCTCGGCCCCTGACTCAAGCCAGGCAGAGGTGGAATTAAGAGATCCTTCATGTTGGATGGTGATGGGCAATAAGGTGCGAGAGCAGGGGGAATTCAGATAGGGGGAAGCGCTCACCAGGATCCCCCGGTTTACTGATGGGCTTTGGCTTTTAAAGGGCACTTGATGGCAAAATGCCCTGGTTTACCACAGTAGAGGCAAAGACCACTGCAAGGCGGTCTCTTTTCTCTTGAAGTGTGAGGCGCATATGTCCCATCTGCATTGGCTCAGGTTCAGATGAGGAAAGAGTAGAAGTGCTGGTTTATTGGAGTGAAACGTCACCAACCCTCCAGGGGGAGTGAACAGACCGCTACTGGCGGCGGCAGCAGAGGTGCCCCTTCACATGGAAAGCCAGGTTAATAAGGGTCTCAAGGTTACGGGGACGCTCATGAGAAGCAAGCTCTTCTTGGATCTCCTCATTCAGGCCCTCAAAAAATCTGGACGCAGGGCCCCCTTATTCCAGTCACAGGAGGCAGCTAAAGTTCTAAATTGTATTGCAAAGTCTGTGACGGAGCGGAAAGTCGTGCCAACCGGGCAGCCTCTTGTGCAGACCGGTCAAAGAGTTTGATCATCTCCTCCCTGAAGTCCTTGAAGAAATGGCAAAAAGGTGCCCTGGCATCCCAGACTGCAGTGCCCCACTCACGTGCTCTCCCAGTGAGCAGGGTCAGGACATATGCCACCCTGGACGCTTCTGAGGCATAGCGGCGGGGCTGCAGGGCAAAAACTAGAGCACATTGTGATAAGAATTCCTGACAGGAGTTGGGGTCCCCATCGTAGGGTGGGGGATTGTTAGCATGGGGTTCTGGCTCGTGGTGGGGTGTGGTGGGAGGTGAAGTAACTTGCCTGGGCGTTGCAGCATTGTGCTGGAGCTCCTCAATCCTAGCATTGAGCTCGCCCACCGGAGCAGTGAGCATCTCAACCTCTCTGGAGGTGGTGGTGAGCTGGGTGGCGTGCTGACCCAAAAGTACACCCTGTTGGGCGAGTGCATTCCGTACCTGGTCCGAACTTGCTGATTCCATCTTGTGATCTGATCGTTCTGTCAGGGTAAAAATCAGGAGAGGAATCAAGTGCAGGCAAAGCAATTTATTATTCTTCAGTGGCTTGTAGAGGGGACAGAATATAACAAAAAACCCAGCGCGGGGATCTGTGAACACCACAGAGACAAAATCCTTGCAAAAAAATAAAAATAGAATACAGAAGTCCAACAGAGGGCGCATAGTGATCCAAAAATGCCAGTCAAAAAGGCCAAGAAAAATTAAAGGGAAAAAACAATAGGCAATTCTAAATGAGTCCAGCAGGGGGCGCACTGCGATCCAACTAGTCAGTCAATAACGGGCCAAGAAGAAACTAACTTAAGGTAAAAAGCAATACTAAATGAAGGGAATGGGGAGATCGCAGGTGGGCGATATAGAAGGACCGGAGCAGGGGTGCGGAGGAATGCATCTGCCACAACGTATAACAGTAGGAGCGATCTGGCGAAAGGGAGAGAAGTGAAAAGGTCCAAACTAAAACAAATCAAAATCAAAACAGGCACTGGAGTCTAAACGGTAACGAGACTGGACAAGACAAGCTCAGAGAGACCACAGTGTGAGGTAACATACACAAACGATCAGATACAAGACAATGAGAACGAGAAGAATAAATAGGGAGACTAATAGAGATGAGATTAGAGACAGGTGCGAATAATGAAATTATGATCTAATGAGTTAAGTGACGAGTGGGTGGGGTGAGACAGCAGAGCACATGGCTATCTGTCAAAACAATGCCATGTGCACAGAGAAAACAAACTCAAATGACCGTGACGACAACATGCAGGTGACAGACCATGACAACTTGATTGCATGGGATCAAGAACCATCTTACGAAGAGTCGAATGACAGTTTCATTTTCTTCTTGATGGCATCCTCATAAGCAGAATGGTTCATGAATGCAATTGCTTCCTTGCATTCATCCTCACTCAAGACAATCTCCGGAGTAAACTCTGAATGCCTTGCTACAGTTGGTCCACCAGACCCCCGCTCAGCATACGACACTTGACCTGACAAACATCAAAACAATTTTAACTGTTGGTTCATACAAAATAAAAGATAATCGTCCAAGGATTTGGATTTAGATGTAGTTTTCTTAAAAGCAGGGTTCGACAATAAGGATGGCAAATGCGATCTTAGAATCGAGAAGCAGCACGACTGACAAAGATAACTGTGTTCGCGCGAGCAGGTAAATACCGAATGAGAGGATGATTACTCACGCCAAAAGCTGATGTGATTCGCGCGACTGTTTAAAACGCGTGCGCGCTCCCGTTTCTTTGCGCGAAGCTGTGCCTAGAAACGCAAAATGCTTTCAAGAGCTCCAGCACCGGTTGCTTTCGCTTTGACCATTCTTTAAGGCGAGCTTGTGTCACGGACTCGGTGCAACAGAAACAAGAACTGTAACACCGTGGCTCCGCCTACTCTGATCTTACAGGTTTGGTTTTCAGCAAAGGTGTGGAAGGAGCCTCCACTCTCTGTAACAAGCTACAAGTCGTTTATGTAACTAACTTAATCTTACTTATAAAAGAAAACATTGATTTACTAGCTTTTCTTAATGGTATCAATGGTTTTTTTTAACCAATTTAAGATGTTTGACAATGTTAAGATAAATATGTTGCATTTCGGCATGGTTTTTGACTTATTTATGGACATAAAATTGAATAAAAAATATCCTGGATTTGAAGAATATATGTTCCTGGCCTTCACTGAGCTCAAGTAATAGTTTAATGTACAAAATTTGTGAAGGAACTTGACTGTTGATGTCTTAAATAATAATGTCAAATAACCAACATTTCTCAAAATGGATATATCTCGTTTTGCAACGAAACTCTTCATATTATACTACAATTCACCACACTTTCGTAAAACTACACTTTGTATTTCATTTTATGAGTTCACTATTCTTAATACTACAGTATGCTGAAGCATTCATTAACAAGTTGTAAATAATACTAGCCTAAAACATTAGGCAGTATACCTAACACTCAAAAACACTAGTGTTTATTATAGAATTTACCTTAACCTGTAGGTAAATAGTGCAGCAATATAGAAACCATATCAACATTCTTGGGATAATACTTTAACAGGAGGATCTCTGGAGAGCATAAACACGAAAAGAGGAAACACAAGGCACAAATTTTGAGTCTGAATCATCTGATGGAGCGAGAGCAGATCATTCGCACTTGAGCAGCTGTGTTTTGAGTGCACGCAAGGAGTTTTGTCCATGGACAGAGGAGACCGGCGCGTTCGCTCGCTCCTATTACATGAATGCACTCTCGACTTGTGCGCTTACCACATTTGTCAGTGAAATAACGCCATATGCACGTACGTCCATCTCGCGAATGTACTGTCTTCTGCCATTTTCATCTATTTGCTGCTTTTCCTCTGCGCGTTAGGGCTTAACGTTACTGCGAACCGGGCTGAGCCAATAGCCCCGGACCTCGAGCTCAGAGGCTGAAATCATTCAAAGTAAAAAGTTCCAATAGCCAGAGGGAGATTAATGACAACACACACGTATGTTTACTCACCACAAACAGGAAATAGAACTGCGGTATTTTTTATTTGTTAATGTCTTGCGGGCGAAAAGTTTGTTGTAACGCACGCGTTACTGAACATGTACCGAGTAAAATATTACTGAAAATGTATTAGTAATGCCTTACACTACTGCGTTACAGGAAAATGTAACATGTTACTGTAATACATTACTTTTGTAATGCATTACTCCCAACACTGATCATCTGAAAGAGTATGTAAACAGGCCAATGAAATACTTGAGTAGAAGATTTTATTACTCTTTCCACCTCTACTAATTAGTAAAGTTATACCAGTCACTGCAGTCATATGTGCTTCAGACTATTAAACAAACCAGATCAACACATGCATATTGTTTTGTCCTCTACACAGGCTACAGGGCTGTAATCTCACTGTTCAGTGCTGTGAGAGTTTGTCTTCAGCTCTACAATCCTCAAACTGCATCCTGAGAGAGCTGGACCTGAGTAACAATGACCTGCAGGATTCAGGAGTGAAACTTCTTTCTGATGGACTGAAGAGTCCAAACTGTAAACTGGAGACACTGAGGTCTGAGTTTAAGCACCTGATTGATTATTTGATTTATTTATTGATTGATTGATTGATTTTTTGTTTTGTTACATCAGACAGATCACAACAACAGTGTGGTTATTAGTAATGTGTGTTCTTTCTCAGACTGGTCACATGTAAACTCACTGTTCAGTCCTGGGAGAGTTTGTCTTCAGCTCTAGAATCCTCAAACTGTGTCCTGAGAGAGCTGGACCTGAGTAACAATGACCTGCAGGATTCAGGAGTGAAGCTTCTCTCTGATGGACTGAAGACTGGAAACTGGAAACTGGAGACACTGAGGTCTGAGTTTAAGCACCTGATTGAATATTTGATTGATTGATTGATTGATTGATTGATTGATTGATTGATTGATTGATTGATTGACTGATTGATTTTTTGTTTTGTTACATCAGACAGATCACAATAATAGTGTGGTTATTAGTAATATGTGTTCTTTCTCAGATTGGTCACATGTAATCTCACTGTTCAGTGCTGTGAGAGTTTGTCTTCAGCTCTACAATCCTCAAACTGTGTCCTGAAAGAGCTGGACCTGAGTAACAATGACCTGCAGGATTCAGGAGTGAAGCTTCTCTCTGATGGACTGAAGAGTCCAAATTGTAAACTGGAGACACTGAGGTAAATTCTTTTCCACTCAACAATAACTACAGAAAGACCATTTCATATTAGGCCTTTTCGAGCTTGAACATGTTAACTCTGGGTGATACTAAACCCCTGATAACAGGAATTATGGTTTATCAGTCATTATGTTTTACACTGCTCATACTATACCTGTAGTTAACCCCCAGGGGTCTAAGGTGATTTTGGGGCCCCTACTATGTTTGGCATACCATGACAATTGTGCTTATTTCAGCTACTTATTACATAGTACTGGCCAACATGTATTTTATTTGTATTCAGCACAAACTGTGCTACAATAATATGTGAGAAATATTAATGTATATGCTTGTGATTTTTGGAAAAAAAATTTTTACGTGATTAGTAGGTTTTGGAGAAAAAAAATGTAGCTGAAATAAGGTCCAAAAAACCACACTGAATGTGCCTGAACAAGACTTTTAAGTAACCAGTCTTGTAGACATCGTCACACACTACTACTCACACAGTTATGTGAAAATTATTCTGTTCTCTCACTCAAAAAAAACATTACGATGATGAACAATTTGTTAAGTTTGTTTTGGGTGATCTCAGCTGTATGCATGAATGACAATGGTCATGAATAATTCACACCTGAGAGACTAAAGACACTCATCCACTCACCCATCAAGGGCATTGTAAAGCAATGTCCATCTGCAAAAGCTAGCCCAAACTAAATGCTTGTAGTATTACTTGCTGTATGACCATGTAAAATCTCTCTTTTAAATTCATACTTTTGATAGGAAGCTCTACAATATTATATTTGTGGATATACATTACATTAGTCAAATCTGGAGCTCATCTAACAAAATAACTTATGATAACAGTCCAAAAACTAGTACAGCCAAATGTATACGTTATAGAAAAATATTATATACAAATTTTAAAAAGAGGAAAAATCAAGAGAAGCAAAACAATGGAAACATTGAGTTGAAATTGTGTAGGGTTTTTGCAATATTCTTTTTTTCAATATTTTGCTCGAATTTAATTGTATTATCTTTCAATTTCTCAATATGTTTGGTGACTAAAATATAATTTTCATAAATATATCTGTTTAATAAATCTGTTTTGTTTAAATGCACCAAAACACATTGCCTATATTCACTGAGAAATGGAGGAAAATATTCATTTTCAAAATGGGCTGTACTCAATTATGCTGAGCACTGTATGTGCACTTATACAGCATGCACAATATATATATATATATATATATATATATATATATATATATATATATATATATATATACATATATATATATATATATATATATATATATATATATATATATATATATATATATATATATATATGGGCAACCCAGTGGCGCAGTAGGTAGTGCTGTTGCCTCACAGCAAGAACGTCGCTGGGTCGTAGGTTCGCGTGGGTTTCCTCCGGGTGCTCCGGTTTCCCCCACAGTCCAAAGACATGCAGTACAGGTGAATTGGGTAAGCTAAATTGTCCATAGTGTATGAGTGTGAATGTGTGTCTGGAAGTTCCCAGAGATGGGTTGCGGCTGGAAGGGCATCCGCTGCGTAAAATCGTGCTGGATAAGTTGGCGGTTCATTCCGCTGTGGCGACCCCGCAAGGGACAAAGCCGACAAGAAAATGAATGAATGAATGAATATATATATATATATATATATATATATATATATATATTTGAAATGATATATTTGAAATGATATAAAACATGTTCGCCAAACTCTGTTGTGCATTAATCCAGCATTTAATAATCATTTCTGAATGACTCTGAGACACTGAAGTAGCATAATGACTAAAGCTTTAAACATAAGAATAAATAATAATTTAAACATGAAAAACAATTACTTTAAGTCAAAACAATATTTGAAGACCTTTTATATATTTTTGCCCAAATATTTGCAGTCTTAGTTAACTTTTAGAAAACTTTAACAGGTTCAACTACAGTAAAATAACTAAAAAGTAAAATAAATAACACGTATGACATGCGTCACGTTCTGAATAAAGCAGCATCAGATCACGGTGGTCCCGTGAGGTTAAATAGGTCATAATTTTAACTTGTTCCTGAGTGAAAATAAAACAAACTTTCCAGCCAGCGCGGTGTGTTTGTTTGTGGGAGTGCACGAGTTTAGACACTGTTTGTATTAATGGCGGACATGGGAAGAGCCGGTGTGATGCGCGCTCTGCCGAATTCTATGTATTATCTAGCGAGACAACATTTGTTTTCAAAATGGGTTGGACAGTTCACCTTCCAAGCTTTATGCAGGTTTGTCTCTCATGTGTATCTCTCATGTGTTCGTGGACATTGCGCGGCTTTATTTCTGACCACAGTTTACATGGAGCCTGTGTCTCATGTGGACGACTGTAATAACAAAGCCTCATGGGTGTGGCCGCATTAAAAATAATGAGCTCAGACTGAGAAACTAGTGTAGCGAAATTAGCTCAGTTTATGAATATTAATTATCAATAATAACAAGTTATTTTTAATTATTAATATTCTGAATTAATTTATAGTTAATTTGACAAAATAAATATAACAATGACCTCGCCTGCTCGTCTGAGCGGACTCTGTGATTATTTAGAAAGGGAATTATAACTACTTCTTGTGAAGTAGATTAATCATTTGCAAGTTTTGGTCAACTTAAATCAGCTCGTAGCAAAATCTATCATTAAAGTGACCTTTTCTGTGAGGCAAAATACAGAAAATCCAATGTGTTTATAGCGTGATTTATTTGACTAGTCTAACATATAACAAACAAACGTACAAAACAACAAAAACATAGAAAAGAAAGCAAGCAAGGAAGTAAAAGAGTTTAGATAAAAGAATGACATCTAGCTCAGTTCCACGCAACTATTAAGGACCACCCAGATTATAAAAACACCTTTTTGATAAAGGGGCGCACAGCTTTAACACACAGCTAAACACCTGGATTTAGTGGGTCTGTCTCCAGCGTTGTTCTAGTTTCTATGATGCATGGAAGATGTAGTCCTTTAAGAAGTCCTTTCTTGATGTGTGGAGTTTTGCGATGCAGATTGGAGAATACGCGAGGCGCAAACTTTTAACTGAGTTTAATTTGCCGGAAAATAAGAAAACGTGGACTCAGGCAAGTCACAGAAAGGCGGTTTTGCACAGATTCTGGGGAGAAAATGGGTTTTAACTATGGGTCAAGTCACACCCATTTTCTACTGACTGACCAATGGTTTCATGGCAAAGTTTTGAGCAGGAGATTTTATTTGTCTGTGGACCGCTGATATGCATAATGAGGGTCCTCCTGAAATATATGAAGAGACATTAACTCAGAGCATTAAAGAATGTAAGCCGTATAAATTATGATCATGCCTCCTAGGTCATGAGTTGTAGGATTATGTATGGAACAGAATGATACCAGACATGACACTTTTAGAAGTACATAAGACATAGTTCAGGCATTCTTAGTTCGTCTAGTGTCTTGAAAAGGGCATATACAGGTATCTATAAAAGAAAAAAGTCAGGGAGAAAATACAAAAGTTTACAAACACATAACATTTACTTTGGGTTAAATTTTGAGATTTCTGGGTCCATTTCAAATGTGTGTGTGTTTTTGTATGTGTGTCTTTGTGTGTGTGTGTGTGTGTGTGTGTGTGTGTGTGTGTGTGTGTGTGTGTGTGTGTGTGTGTGTGTGTGTGGAATGTCTTTGTGTGGACAGAAATGGTGGAGGTTTCCCCTCCTTTTTCTCATCTGCCGTGGTCCTTTAAAGCTCAAACAGAGAGGATTGAGGCGATCTGCTAACTGTCCTCTTAAAATAAAGGTGTCACCCAGGGATTCTCACAGCAGACTTCCTGGCACTGGGTGATCGTAACTGTCCTGTAGACTGAACCCAGATAGACAAATGAGGTAACAAATGGAATTTTACCTCCAGACTGTACGTTACACCAGACTTAGGCCCAATCCCAATTCTACCCCTTAGCCCTTCCCCTTACCCCTACCCCTCGTTTTGCGCGTGCCCGCCAAGGGGTAGGGGTGTCCCAATTCTCTTTAGCTTGAAGGCGTAGGGCTAAGGGCAAGGGGTATACACCCCTTCGAACGAAGATTTTTCAGGAGCACACTTGAAACGGAGGGGTAAGAATATTTCCCTGAATACACCTGCCACAAGGGCAGTATTGCTGAACCCGGAAGTAAGGAGATCCACAAATTAGTATTTTTTGTCATTATTACGAATTTTTACGACAAACAAACATGTTTTATTATATTCATAACCGCGTTCATGTTTTACGGTCATGCTTTTAAAAAAAAAACGAAAAAAAAAAAAAAAACGCTAAATTTCGCGATCTATAATCCCTAATCATAACTCCTGTTCAGCAGTCCCACAACATTCTGTCACTCGATGACACTCGAACACCCTGTCAGAGCAGTCTAGTGGCTGAAAATGAGCTTTTTACAGTGTCTGCTATAATGTTAATGTTATTTTCGTGTGTTTACATAGATGACTATGGCCACTGTGTATATACACAGTACAGTTACGATCTTATTGCCACATTAGATTGTTATGATAACATAATATATGCCTTCAGTGATTTCCTGAAGATAAACACCACAAAAGAACACAACTGGAATAACTATAGCAGTCGCGATCGTCTGATCTCATATGAAGCAAGAGATCGTGATGACATATGATGACGTGTGCAGGTGTTGAAGTGCTGTCCCAATTCTTAGGGGTAAGTTTTGAAGCCCTTCCCCTTAACCCTCGGTTGTAAGGGCCAAGGGGAAGGGGAAGGGGTAGGGGTACAAAAATAGAATTGGGATTGGGCCATAGTGTTGGTTTCATACTGATTATTTTTGGCAAGCAATATTTGATTTTAACATGCACTCGCTGCATTTAAAAGTAGACACTTCAACTTCTGTGTGTTTTGTTTTTTGCTGAGTTTCAGTGCATTTTACTGATGCATTTCTAAAAACAGTTCACGGAGAAAGAAAGGAGAGAACGCCTGCTGTTAATTATCCTTATTTTGCTAAAGCACACACTTCTGTTGTTATTGTGAGTGTACACAAAAAAGTAGACACCTAACAGATTTGATTGATGTATTGCTCTTATCTGCATGATCAAAACTTAAAGTGTAATTTAAGTTCTTTTTGGCGTCATCAGGAGAAGATGCCTCAAAACGCAGTCTTCAACCACTGAGGGTTAACAAATAATCCAGAATATTGATTAACAGATGATTCATTAACTGTACATCATAAACCCCTGTTTAACGCTCCTATTTACATATTTGTGTTGTCACGTTGCTGATTGGAGGAGCAGCAGGCAATCTTAGGGTTTATTCACTCAGAATGCAGAATTGAATAAAGTGCAGCAGAAAGCCCAATAGTGTCCAGATACAGCCTCTGAGCTCCTGTAAACAGAAGTGTTCAACACCTGCTCCGAGTTCTTCTTGCTCTACTGCTTTAGCACTGACACAGATGACTGGTGCTGTGTGTAGCTGAGCTCAAGTGCGCAGTGCTTCAACAGACGGGAGGCGTGAGAGTGATCATAACACCATCATAATTGTAAATGAGCTAAATGAACTCTCCTCATGTTGTCAGGTGTATAAAATGTGGCCGTGTAGATCATTAGTTTCAAGAAGACAAAGACAAAAGTACAAATGAATGAAAACAAGGAGCAAATCATGTCATCTAACATCTCCTGATCACTCCAGTTCACACACTTTCCATCTTTGAATATTTCTTTTCTCTCACTGACTGCTGTTTACATGATGCACTCTTTCCGTTACTGACATGTCATGAGCTTTGCTGATCAGCTTCTGATTGGCTGTTTCTGTTGCCAAGTGTCCTGCAGCAACAAGCAAACATTGCTCTGTCTCACACTGATTCATACTGATTTATAAGTCACACTGCCTTATTCAAATCTATACAAATCTATACTATAAATCTATCAAGCCGCTAAAGTAATATGATGACACAAGGAGAGTCAGCACTCATGAATTGTAACGGGATGTGACACTGACAGCAGGGGTGCGGATCCAAATGCAGGTTTATTAGAGACGTCAGGTAAGAAATTATCAACACAGGAGCAAACAGATGTATAAGGGCAACCCAGAATCATAGTCAAAGTAACCGGCAGATGGTCACAAGGCAGGCAGCAGGCATGAGTTAACAAACAAACAAGGCAAAGCAAAGATCGGTATACGGCAACACTAGGCAAGGGAACCGCGTTGTAATGTCACAAAACAGATAACAAGACTCAGCAACATTGTGTGTGTTTGTGCTGTTCTTATGCTGCGTTCACACCAGACGCGGAAGAAGCGTCAATCGCGAGTGATTTACATGTTAAGTCAATGCAAACGCGCGAATAGACATCCTGCGGCGCGAATTCGGAAGAAATTCTGCGGACATTTGCACCGAGTTAACCAATCAGGGGCTTGCTCTTGTGGGGGCATGATTGTGACGTAGCACCTGTTGTTGGTGTCCCGGGGGGAAATCCTCCAGCCGACACCGACAACAGTTCATCAAACTGGGCTTGGCTCAGTCAGAAGCACCGCTGAAAGCCTCCGTCATTCAGGTTAAGTTTCTGGAAGAGTTTATGAGCTCACAGAGCTGGGCGCACCTCTGAAAGTATCCAGTGGACTCAGACACTGCTCCAAACGTATCGACGCTGTTTGTCAGCCTTCATAAAGCACATAAACAGTTATTTTCTCAATAAAATCCATGTTAGCCATTTAGCAGGAAGCTACAGTCACCAGGCAACCAGAAGCCCTGCCCATGACGCGAATCCACGTCTGTTCTGAAGTGAATTTGACGCGGAAATGAAGCAGATTTGACGCGCGAATGAAGCGAGTAAACTCAAATGTTCACGCGTCTATTTATGCGCGAATAGTGCGAATTATCCGTGCGTTCTGCGTCTGGTGTGAACACAGCATTATAATCCAAGTAATCAGTCTGTGAGCAGCTTCAGCTGTGTGAGTGTTTGCAATCACTGGTGACTTGGAGTAGGTGTGTGTGAGTATGAATATGTAGTCCATAACATGTCGGATTTGTAGTTCATGTGAATGTGAGGGTTTACCAGCAATCTCTGGTTGTTAGATCGCCGGTGATCGTGACATGAACATTGATGTGATTCTCACCTGAAGAATAAAAGTCCCCCAATAGTCCATCAGTGTGAATGTGACTGTCCGACAGGAGACAAATACATTAAGAGAGTGGACTTGTGTTTGTTTGAGCTCATTTTGTTTTAGTCCACAACAGAATCAAATGTAAATCCTGAAATCAGCTCATTTCCTGTTGTGTTTTATACATTACTTTAAGATGATCTTGAGGTCAAGTGTGTCTTATTCCATGTGATGTATTCTGAATGTGATGTATTATGAACAATGTCTTCGCTCTGTACAGTTATACAGATGATTTTGAGTCCTTTTTGAGTGTGTGAGTGTGTTTGCTGATCTCAGGGCTTGATCAATAAGGAGAGGTCATCAGGATGTGTGTTTTCATCACTGCTGTTCACATGAGCAGAAACAGCAGTCAGCATCTTCATAACACAAGGAGATGTGTGATTGTCCAACTGTGTGATGTGGACTATTGCTGTGTTTGTAGATTGTCTGGCTGTATGGTGACAGAGGAAGGCTGTGGTTTTCTGTCTTCAGCTCTGAGTTCAAACCCCTCACACCTGAGAGAGCTGGATCTGAGCTACAATCATCCAGGAGATTCAGGAGTCAAGCTGCTCTCTGAAAAACTGGAGGATCCAAACTACACACTGGACAAACTCAAGTATGTGGAGCATCACTGCCCTTGTGCTTTAACACTGAATGGCTTTAAAAAGCTCTTTTCTGATCTTCAGTTTTCTGTGAGGGTTATGGGGTGAGGACAGACAGAAGATACAGCTTGTAGAGTATTACAGTCATGTCTATAAAGAGCAAATAATTGAGTCTGAAATGAATCTGATCTGTAAATGTTTGAGTGTATCGGGTCAGTTCTGACATTAAGCGGGACACACTGTACAGTTTCAGCATTTGAGCTGAGCAGAGAAACTTCTTCCTCCATTTCTGCTGAAGAATCCTACAATATCAGGTCAGGAATAGGGTTGGGGATTGAACATGGATTCAGATTCTGGAATCAGACACTTAGATTAATGTTCAGACTCTTGTTCTCAAATGAACATCTGGATTCCTCTTCTCTCTGCACATGTGTATTTGTTCACTTGGTAATCTGTCAGGAACTTTGGCGCATGGCGAGCAGCTTTAATAATCTGAACATAGTTTAGAGATGGACTGCAACATGTGCTCAAAGGCTGCATGTGCTGAAGAACGATGGCGAAGCTAAGTGTAATCATTGTAGTAAATTAATGTTGCAGCAGGGGGTCTCCATCAACATGAGCAGTATCTGCGCTCGCTTCACCAACATCACAGTAAAAGAACGCACTGTGTTAGATTGATTGTGCATCATTGATTGTGTTGTGTGTTTTAGCTGAAGAGTTTGGAGCGTGTAGCTGAGCAGCTCAGTGCTAGCTTTAGCTTATTATCTGAAGATGAAACTCAACAGCTCATTCTCTCCATCTCTGTGTGTTTACAGTCTGGATCATGGAGGAGACATGAGGATTACAGCAGGACCACGCAAATGTAGGACTACACACACACACACACACACACACACACACAGCTGTAGTTATAAATATGTGTCTTCTTGTGTTCAGATGTCTGTTTCCTCACACTTGATCTAAACACAGCCCACACTCGTCTCATTCTGTCTGAGGAGAACAGAGAGGTGAAGTGTGTGTGGGAGGATCAGTCGTATCCTGATCATCCAGACAGATTTGATGGTGTTAATCCTCAGGTGTTGTGCAGAGAGAGTGTGTGTGGACGCTGTTACTGGGAGATTGACTGGAGTGGAGATGATGGTGTGTGCATATCAGTGTCATATAAGAACATCAGGAGGAAGAAAGGAAGTGATGACTGTTGGTTTGGATCTAATGCTCAGTCCTGGAGTTTGCTCTGCTCTTCCTCCAGTTTCTCATTCAGACACAATCACACACACACTCGTCTCCCAGTAAAGCCGCTCAGCAGGAGAATAGGAGTGTTTGTGGATCACAGAGCAGGAACTCTGATCTTCTACAACATCTATGGAGACACAATGAGCCTCATCCACTCAGTCCAGACCACATTCACTGAGCCGCTCTATCCTGGGTTTGGGCTTTATCTCGGATCATCAGTGAAACTGAGCTGAAGACTGACGAGAGATTTACCCATAATTATCTGCCGGAGCAGTCTGCAGCAGTGAGATGACCTGGAGTCTCCTCTCTCTGTGTGTGTGTGTGTGTGTGTGTGTGTGTGTGTGTGTGTGTGTGTGTGTGTGTGAGTGTGAGCATGTGTTCACTGCTGGGTTTTGTGTGTGTGCTTGTGTGAGCATGTGTTCACTGCTGTTTGTTTGTGTGTGTGTATATTGCTGTGTGTGTGTGTGAGAGAGTCTGTGTGTGTGTGTGTGTGTGTGCGCGTGTGTGTGAATGTGCGTGTGAGAGAGTCTGTGTTTGTGTGTGTGAGAGAGTCTGTGTTTGTGTGTGTGTGTGTGTGTGTGTGTGTGTGTGTGTGTGTGTGTGAGAGAGAGTGTCTGTGTGGGTGTGCATGTGCGTGTGAGAGTCTGTGTGTGTGTGTACATGTTTTTGTGACATATCAGGACACAAATCTGTATAATGACATGGGTATGACACAGGTATTACAAAAAGCAGGTGAAATATGAGGACATTGGTGACATCCTCGCTTCTCAAAAAGCATCTAAATCACACAGGATGAGTTTTTTTAGAGAGTAAAGCTGTACACTGTCTCCTGTGATGGTTGGGTTATTCAGAGAGTAAAGCTGTACACTGTCTCCTGTGATGGTTGGGTTATTCAGAGAGTAAAGCTGTACACTGTCTCCTGTGATGGCTGGGTTATTCAGAGAGTAAAGCTGTACACTGTCTCCTGTGATGGCTGGGTTATTCAGAGAGTAAAGCTGTACACTGTCTCCTGTGATGGTTGGGTTTAGGGGTAGGGTGGGGTGAGGGCAATATAATATACGCTTTGATCTGTATAAAATGAATGGAAGCCTATGTAATGTACCCACTTTTCACAAAAACAAACATGTGTGTGCGTGTGTATGAGCCCTTACAAAAGTAACCTGCTGGTATCTTGTAGGAATTCGGAAATTCTGCAGGACAAATTGACAATATGTGCAGGCAGTTCCTGCAGGTTTCAGAATCATGCAGTACTTTTAGCAGGAATCCTGAAGGATTTATTTGTTTTCCCCACAGGAAAGCTGCTGTCCTGCAGGAATTATAAAATCCTGTAGGACACATTGACAATGTGTGCAGGAGTTTCTGACAGGTTTTACAAAGATTAGTTCCAACCCCAATCAGACACACCTGCACCAGCTAATCAAGCTCTTACTAGATATACTAGATCAGGGGTGTCCAAACTCAATCCTGTAGGGCCGGTGTCCTGCTGTGTTTAACTCCCACTTGCCTCAACTCACCTGCAAGGATGTTTCTAGAAAGCCTAGTAAGAGCTTGATTAGCTAGCCCTGGAGTGTCTGATTGGGGTTGGAACTAAACTTTGCAGGACACCGGCCCTCCAGAACTGAGTTTGGAAACCCCTGTACTAGATACTTCCTGGTCCGTGTGTTGAAGCAAGTTGGAGCTAAAGACAGCAGGACACTGGCCCTCCAGGACCGAGTTTGGACACCCCTGGTCTAAACCATTGAAATTATGCATCCAGGCAAACAAACAAGCTGTACACTTTTAGGTTTTATTTCTATACTTTATTATTTCGTTTATTAAAATGTGCATTTTATGAGTTCAACAGAGTCTATGCCTCTTTCTTTTAAAATGTTTGTTGCTGTTCTCCGTGATTCTCTTTCTTTTTGACCTAAGCAACCTATTTTATTCTGTGTCCATCGCCTTTTTGTGGCAGCAGGAACTGGTGCCTCTTCGTTTCTGTAACCAGGGGTGTGACACTGACAACAGGGTGCAGATCCGAATGCAGGTTTATTGGCAAGGTCAGGTAAGGAGTGGTCAAAACAGGAACAAACAGATGTATAAGGGCAATCCAGAGTCGTCGTCAAAATAACAGGCAGATGGTCACAAGGCAGGCAGCAATACAGGATTAACCTATCAAACAAGGCAAGGATCAAAAACACAGGAAAACAAGACAAAGGAATATGCGTTGTAATGTCGCTTAAACAGATAACAAGACTCGGCGACTGGAGTGAGTGTATGTGCTACTTATATATTGTGTGTAATCAGTCCTTGACAATCCTCCGGTGGTGTGTGTGCAATCAGTCAGGATGAGGAACGTGTGTGTGAGCGGAGTGCATGTATGGAGATGTAGTCCATAAAATGGCAGATTTGTAGTCTGTAAGCCATTGTGCATGTTTACTAGCGATCCATGAAGCCCCAGCAACAAGCACATAAACAACTAGACATAACATCAAAACAGGGGATGGGAACATGGGATGTGGATCTAGTCTGGTGAATTTGGCAGCCATCTGGTCCTGCCGCTAGAGAGTGCTAGTCACAGACCTGCCTACTCACACCAGTGAGTGAAAGCACACAAAGGCGTGGGATGCGGGGTTAGGTTGTGATTGTCTATCTGTAGCTGTGTACGTGTGTGTGTAAGCCTGTAGAGTCTCAACAGGTGTCCTTGGAACAGGCAGCAGGAATTCAGAGCGTCTCCTTATCCTGTCCTCCGTGGGAAGATGTTTGTCTCCAGCCGAAGCCATCTGGCAAGGAGAGTCACAGGGAAGCTGAAAGAGAAGAAAAGTTTTTTTTAAATGTAGGTCAATATCTGCCAATTTCGCAGATGTTTAAAGTCCGTCACTGGTCTCCAGGTTTGTAACAACCCTGCTTACCACTGTTTCAATCCAGCCGGCCAGCTTGGTAGGGTTGTGAGCCGCACTGACCGCTTTCATCAATCGTCGATACCTCAGGGCTCCGCCTAAGCCCATCAGCAGAAACCCTGTTATCAAGATTCCGAATAGATAGATATCTTCAATATCCTCCAGGGACAGCAGGCAGGCACACAACACGCCACTTCTCCCACCCGTCCATCATGTATCCAGCTGCAAACGTCTCCGCAGGACAGTTGGGTTCCCCCGAACCCAAACTTCTCGTTGAGAAGATGCTGTCAAATGCAGCTGCCAGAGTTCTTACCAGGTCTAGAAAATATGATCATATCACCCCAATTTTATCCTCCTTACACTAGCTGCCTGTTAAGTTTCGTATTGATTTTAAAATATTACTTCTTACTAATAAAGCTTTAAATAATCTTCTATGTGAAGCTGCTTTGACACAATCTACATAGTAAAAGCGCTGGAGAAACAAAGGTGAATTGAATTGAATTGCGTTCAGAGACCAGTTGATCAAATCCAAAATTCCTCATTTGTTTGAAGAGCAGGGCAAGGAGAGCCTCAGAGATAGAATAAGACAAGACAAGAAGAGGCAGCCAGGAGAGATATGGGTGGGAGAGGAAAAAAAGTGCGACCACCTTCGCCGAGAGCCAACATTCAGGTCATTCCTAATAAATGTCAGATCAGAGTGTGTGAATGCGGATATTGATGGTCCAGCAAACTCCACATGATGTCTGATCAAATTAAGCTGAGTAATCTACTTAGTTACTTTTAAAATCACAATTCGTTACAGAGTACTGTAATTAAATTCGGTAGCCAATAAAAAAAATCTCATCTTAACGGACCAATGAAAAGCCTGGTACATTATTTGAACCAAAAAACAAGTTCAGGATACTGCAGATTTATGTGAGCTGACCGTCATCATACAGTCACAAATTTATCGATTGACATATGGAGAATCAAGAGAGCAATAATGATTCTGAAGAACGCAGAAATGAGGAAGAAATAGCGAGGGATGAATGCCCATGGCCACACCCGGAGCATCTGTTCACCTACAGGTACATAGGGAGGAAAGGGGACAGCTGTGCTGATGCAGTGTGAATAGCTGTGTTATCATCTAAAAATGTAAATTAAATGTATGCCCAAAACTGGAATATCGCATAAAAGATGTGCGAATAAAGCAACGTTTCCGTCCAACAAGTCAAAGAGAACAAAATCGCCACTTCCTGATTAACTGGTGACAAATATCAACAGTAAAAACGGAATTCACGGTGGTAGGACAAGCTGCGTGAATATATTATCTTCATTTAATTAATGACTTGCACCTCAGAAGGCAATCCTGACACGCAGTGAACGCACGAGACACGGAGTGCAGACGCTTTTGACAATTCTGGAGGTAATTAATAATATAATAACACTAATACTGAAATGGTTAAGGCATTTTAGAATGACCAAAACAAGACTTTAGATGTTTCACAATGTGCTCAGCCTGCTGGTTTGTCCATTCACACATTTTTTCAAAATGTATGTGCATCATGGCGTTTCCATCAACGGTTTTTTATGTGCATATCCAAAAAGGCCATAAAACAAGTGGATGAAACCTGCCCTCTGCTGTGCCATCTGGCTTACACAGGGTTTCCACGGGGTCTTAAAACGTCTAAAATTTAAAAATCTAAGGTTGGCTTTGGGTGTGCGACATGATTTCGGGTGAACAGTTCGCGCGGCGCCACCTTTGATTTGAGTTGAATATGAATCACTTTGATCCAACCACGCGCGATCATCATAGAGATAACTAGATGACCATTAATTATTGGCTAGATATTGCAAAAGGAGCAAAGTGTTTTGTTAAAAAATTTGGAAAAACCTGACGGATAAATTTTTTAAAACAAAAAAGATGCCATGGCAAAGTGGAGACCCATGTGGTTTTAATATTACAGAATATGTTTTTCCACCATTTATAGGTTTTACACTGATGTATATAGTACAATTTTGAAGTTAAAACAATTTAATAGCTACAAACTAAAATTAAGTAACAAATTATGTCTTTGATAACTGGAAAATAATATTTGAACCTATCAGTTTACAGTATACTGATGCACAATTTCTAGTCTTTATTGGTGATAATGGTCAGGAATGTTGGACAATTATTGCCTTTTCAGCTTATAAGTAGAGGACAGAAACTAGCCAGACAGTAATGTGTGAATTGTTAAGTGGGCAAAATAAAAATAAAAAGTTTCTTGCCATAATAAAAAATATAATTGTAGAGCAACCCATTTTCTCTTGTCATTGATATTTAACTTTAATAGGTAAAAACTGTCCAAGATATGAACAAAAGCAAGTGATGCATCTAAGTTTGATTTAAAAAAATCTTGAATTATAAAACTTTATAATCATTCATTCAATCATTTTCTTTTCGGCTTAGTCCCTTTTTTAATCAGGGGTCACCACAGCGGAATGAACCACCAACATATCCAGCACATGTTTTACGCAGTGGATTCCCCAGCTGCAACCTATCACTGGGAAACACCCATACATTCTCATTCACACACATACACTACAGACAATTTAGCTTACCCAATTCACCTAAAGCACATGTTTTTGGACTTGTGGGGGAAACCGGAGTACCCGGAGGAAACCCACGTGAGCGCGGGGAGAACATGCAAACTCCACACAGTAACGGCAACTGACCCAGCCGAGGCTCGAACCAGTGACCTTCTTGCTGTGAGGCAAGAGCGCTATCGACTGTTTAAGTTTTAAAATCTTGAACAATATTAATGATATGACGTAGTTCCGGAAACTTTCTACTTCTCTGTTTATCCGTCTGACTTTGCGGTGGGTTTCTTTTAACCGGCCCCTGTCGTTTTAAAGAATATCACAACAACGAATGCGTCAAGTATAAAAGCCTCGTCCGTTTCATGAGGTGCGCGCACAGTCAGCGGAGGTGCGCGATGCGGCGCCAGGCAAAAGTATAAATCAGCCTTAAGATGTTTGTTTGTTTTTTTCCTGTAGTTCAATGGTGCATCTAACCTGTCTTTAGTATTGTTTAATTTAAATTAATTTTATCACATATTTTGTGATTTTGCATTTACTCTCAAGTTTTTGATATTGTGATATTAAGTTTAATACTTAATGTCTTAAAAAGGTCTTAAAAAGTCTTAAATTGGACATTTTGATATCTGCAGAAATCCTGTTACAAGACTTCAGTCTCTAATCTGAAAAAAATCACATTATGGTAAGAAGACATAACTTCATTTGTGTGATATTTAATTTATTTATTAATATGTTTAGGCACTAGGCAGTGTTGTTCTGTGGTTTCTGACGGGTTGTTCGCGCGATTAGGTAATTAGCAAAGTTTCTCCATAATTTGCAAGTGTTTTTTCTAATTAAATGGTCTATTGATCGTACAGATAAGAGAGGCATCATTTAAAATTATAAAGAGTCTTTTTATTTGTGTATATTTCTGTTGTCTTTATACTTACAATAGAAAAACATTGCTTTTGTAAAATAATCGCGGCGCTCTATTGATAAGATAATCATCACAAGAACATGTAAATCCATCATCATTGTAATACAGACTGTATTAATTCATTAGGGATAAGTTAATACTGTTTATAAAGTTACAAAAGTGTTTTTATAAAACACAATGGTAAGAAGACTTGCAACTTAATTTTTGTGAGGTTTGTGTTTTATTGCCTGGATCTTGTCTGATTCAGCAATTATGGATAATTCCACCAATACCAACAGCTAAAAAAGTGATTTGTACTCAGTAATTTGAGTAGTTTTTATGAAGAGTAATTTATACTTTTACTTAAGTACTTTTTAGCACCAGTACTTTTACTTGTAATTGATTATAATTTCAGCAATGTAACAGTACTTGTAATTGAGTACAAATTTTTAGTACTCTTTCCACCACTGCAACTCACACTATAAAATAAAATCATATTTTCATATTTGAAGACATGCAGATAGTTACAATATTTTTCAAAAAACTATTATAGAAAATGACAGACAATGAGAAATGCAGTTGAAATAAATAAATACATATATATATACAGTATATATGAAGAGTTTTGTTGCAAAACACGATAAACGCCATTTTTTGACAATTGTATGTTGTTATTGGAAATCACTGTTCAGATGTACCTTAATCTATGTGTGAATTGCTGCCATTAATAACATTGAAGAATGTACATTTTAGGCCTACTTTAAAATGTATTTTTTTCACAAAACGCGATATCCGCCAGACCAGTTTCTTTACAAAGTACGATATAACGGTTATAGTCTACGTTCAGGATGCTGCGTGAGCTCAGCATCCCCTGGGAAGAGAGTCACCGCCGGTGAAGTGCTCCGAGTTTGCTCATTGATTTAACAATAATATCAAAACAAAAAACATATATTTTTAAAAAGAGGATTCAATAGGCTAACTAAAAAGCGTTTACCATTTAATTGGTTATACTGTAGGCGAGCTGTCAGTCACATAGACTACATCACTGATCAGCTGCTGTCTGTCAGTCAGGGAATCAAAGCCTCAGAATCAAGCTAACGTCATGGATTTCGATGTAGTTTTCTTAAAAGCAGGGTTTGACAATAAGGATGGCAAATGCGATCTTAGAATCGAGAAGCAGCACGACTGACAAAGATAACTGTGTTTTTGCGAGCAGGTGAATACCGAATGAGAGGATGATCACTCGGCTCGCGCCAAAAGCTGATGTGATGCGCACAACTGTTTAAAACGCGTGCGCGCTCCTGTTTCCTTGCATGAAGCTGTGCCTGGAACTCAACTGGTGTGATCGGTTAATCTTACTTATCAAACTAAACATTGATTCACTAGCTTTTCTTAATTGTATTACAGTAGTAGAAAATAGCCAAAGGTGGATATATAGTGTTTTGCAAAAAAAAAAAATTATGTTGTATTGTGTACGTTCTGGCCAAAACTAACTGAGAATCTTATTATTATTAATCAATCTTTGTATATATTATTCCTGTTAGGGAAAATCAGGGATTCAATAGTGCAGGTGAAACTCAGAATTTTATTTCTTTTCAATAGAACAAAAAACGCCTCAATTAGAGGGAAAAAGGCAAACAAAAAGCGCTGTATTCAATGTTTATGAGACCCTGATGAGACCAGGCTGATAGCGCAGTTCCTGAGGTTGGCCACACGGTGGCGGACTTGCTGCGTGGTGAATGCCCGAGCTTAATGGGCGGAGCAGCGCGGCTAAACTCCGCGCTCGCCGAACGATGCAGCGGGAAGGCGGAGGTGAAGAGGTGCTGGTGGGCGGAAGATCGATGAGGTAGAGAGCTGAACACCACGGAGGATTGTTGGCGTGGTCTGACACCAAGACGGCGGCCTGACAGGGCAGAGGAGAGATGAGCAGAAAAGGCAAGAACGAAACCAAAACTAAAGTACTTGGAGTCTAAAAACTCGACAGGACATGACAGGAAATAAGATCAGGACACGGATCTCGAGCGAGTTGCTAAGACAGCACACAAAGACGGTCTGACAAAGAACAAGGAAACAGAAGGGATTAAATAGGGGATGAAATCAAGGAGCTACAGGTGACAACCCTGATCGCTAATGAAATAGGGTAACAAGAAGGCAGGGAAGAGACACGTCAGGGATGAAGCACATGGTGAGCTGTCATAACAAAAGGGCACGTGCTACAAGAAAACATGCAGACGACACACAGGGACAACAAAATCACAGGACAGGTCAGGACACACTCTTAACAGTACCCCCCACCCCCCCCCCCCCCCCCCCCCCCCCAGGGAGTACCTCCTGGTGCTTCCAGGGGGGGCTCACCTCGTCGTCGTCGAAACTCCCCGATCAACGACTGGTCCGGCACATCCCGAGCCGGAATCCAAGACCTCTCCTCCGGACCATAGCCCTCCCAGTCCACTAGATACTGAAAACCCCGACCCCGGCGTCTTACATCAAGGAGACGCTTAACCGTATAGACCGGAACGCCATCCACTAGACGAGGGGGCGGAGGAATCGGGGGGGGAACCACAGGATTGAGTTGGGACCTAAACACAGGCTTGACCCTGGATACATGAAAAACAGGGTGAACTCGACCAAGCATATCAGGAAGCTTGAGCTGTACTGCCACCGGACTCAAGACTTTGGTGATCCGGTATGGCCCTATGAACCTGGGTGCCAGCTTGCGTGAAGGCACCCGGAGAGGCAGGTCCTTAGTGGATAGCCACACCCTCTGACCACAAATAAAAGGGGGAGCAGGGGTCCGGTGACGGTCAGCCGCCCTCTTGGTCCGTCTGGAAGCCCGGGCCAAGGCCTCCTTAGCCTCTTTCCAGGTGCGGCGACACCGACGAACAAAGGCAAGGGCAGACGGAACCGCGGCATCGGGTTCCTGGGCAGGGAATAAAGGGGGTTGGTAACCAATGGAACATTGAAAAGGGGACATACCTGTAGAAGCTACTGGTAGTGTGTTGTGGGAATATTCAACCCAAGACAACTGCTGACTCCAGGAACCAGGATTCTGTGACACCAGGCAGCGGAGAGTTCTTTCGAGATCCTGGTTGGCTCGCTCAGTCTGCCCATTGGTCTGGGGGTGAAAACCTGAAGACAGACTCGTAGAGGCCCCGATCTGTCTACAGAACTCTTTCCAAAACCGGGAGACGAATTGGGGCCCTCTATCAGAGACCATGTCTGTCGGAAGGCCATGGATCCGAAAGACATGGTCAATTACCACCTGAGCAGTCTCCTTCGCAGATGGGAGTTTAGGTAAAGGGATGAAATGGGCCGCCTTGGAGAAGCGGTCCACCACCGTCAAAATCACGGTGTTACCTCTCGACGGGGGTAAGCCAGAGACAAAGTCTAGAGCTATGTGTGACCAGGGGCGAGAGGGAATGGGAAGGGGTTGTAACAGACCAATGGGCGGCCGATTGGAAGTCTTGTTCTGGGCACACACTGTGCAAGCCAACACAAACTGCTTGGTATCTTGGGCCATGGTCGGCCACCAAAATCGCTGTTGGATGGTGGCCAGCGATCTCCGGGTTCCTGGGTGACAGGCTATTCTGGATTCATGACCCCACTGGAGGACCTCAGGTCTTAGCTGGACGGGCACGAACAGACGACCCTCTGGGCACTCCTCTGGTGTTTCCTCCTCTCGTCCGGCCTCTTTTACCCGTTGCTCAACGTCCCAAGAGAGGGACCCCAACACCACCCTCCTAGGTAGGATGGTTTCTGGCACGCAATCCTCTTCGGGAGCGTCGAACAGCCTGGAAAGCGCATCAGGTTTGACATTTTTGGAACCAGGCCGGTACGAGAGGGAAAAGTTGAATCGGCCAAAGAAGAGTGCCCAGCGGGCCTGACGAGAATTTAGTCTTTTGGCTGAACGGACGTATTCTAAATTTTTGTGATCCGTCCAGACCAAGAATGGATGTGCCGACCCCTCCAACCAGTGACGCCACTCTCCCAGGGCTAGTCTGACCGCCAGCAGTTCTCTGTTGCCTATGTCGTAATTTCGTTCGGCTGGGCTCAGACGGTGGGAGAAGAAGGCACAAGGATGCACCCTCCCATCCTTAGAGGACCGCTGAGATAGGACCGCGCCTACCCCCGACTCAGAGGCATCCACCTCAACAATAAACTGTCGTTCAGGATCTGGAAGAGAGAGGACAGGAGCAGTGATGAAACGGGACTTAACAACATCAAAGGCCTCCTGAGCCCGACTATTCCATGTGAACGTTACCTTTGTGGAAGTGAGAGCCGTTAAGGGTGCAGTGACCGAGCTGAAGTTCCGGATGAAACGCCTATAGAAGTTGGCGAACCCCAAGAACCGCTGCAGAGCCTTTCTAGAGTCGGGAGTTGGCCACTCAGCCACGGCCCTTACCTTAGCGGGATCAGCTTTGATCCCCTCCGTCGAGACTATATGTCCCAGGAACGAAACTGACTTGGTGTGGAACACGCACTTCTCCGCCTTAACATAGAGCTGGTTCTCCAGCAGTCGCTGCAGCACCTGACGAACATGCTGAGTGTGTACCTGCTTAGACGGGGAGAAGATGAGAATATCATCAAGGTACACAAAGACAAATCTGTTTACCATGTCCCTCAACACATCGTTGACCAGGGCCTGGAAGACAGCTGGGGCATTAGTGAGCCCAAAGGGTAAGACCCGGTATTCAAAGTGTCCCGTGGGCGTGTTAAATGCAGTCTTCCACTCATCCCCCTCGCGTATCCGGACCAAATGATAGGCATTGCGGAGGTCTAGTTTAGTAAAGACCTTGGCTCCCTGTAATAATTCAAAAGCAGAAGACATCAAAGGCAGAGGGTACCTGTTTTTAACGGTGATGTCATTAAGGCCTCTGTAGTCAATACAAGGGCGCAGGGAGCCATCCTTCTTTTTAACAAAGAAGAACCCTGCCCCAGCTGGTGAGGAAGAGGGGCGGATGAGATCAGCTTTAAGTGATTCTTGAATGTACCTGTCCATGGCCTCTCTTTCTGGACGAGAAAGGGAATACAATCGACCCCTGGGCGGAGAAGAGCCTGGGAGGAGCTCGATGGCACAGTCATAGGGTCGGTGGGGAGGCAAGGATGTGGCCCGAGACTTACTGAAGACCTGACGCAGATCGTGGTATTCCGACGGGACTCCGGTGAGATCCACTGCTTCAGCCTGCAAGACATGAGAGACAGAACCCAGACACGGAGCAGGGCCCAAACACAAAGCAAGACAAGACGGACTCCAAGATAACACAGAATTACCTGACCAATCAACGTGAGGATTATGTTTGGTTAACCACGGGTGCCCCAAAACTATGGGGGAACTCGGGGTGTCAAAGAGATAAAAACTGATAACCTCATGATGATTGCCAGAAATAACTAGACTTACGGGAGGAGTAGAATGGGTGATAGAGGTGATGGTAAGACCATTCAGGGAACGAACAGAGATGGGAGAGGAAAGAGGGATGACAGGAATGCCCCAGGCTTCAACAGTACTGCGGTCAATAAAGTTGCCTTCGGCTCCAGAGTCGATGAAGGCAGAACATGAGTGTACTATGTCTCCAATTTGAAGTGAGGCTGGCAGTGAAGTACGATGCATGGGGGTGTCAGAACAGGGGAGCGTGCCCACCAGTATCCCCCTCATTACTGGTGAGCGGGGGCTTTTAAAGGACACCGGGCTGCCTGATGGCCTGGTCTCCTGCAGTACAGGCACAACCCCTTAGCCAGACGGTGCCGCTTCTCCTGGGTAGTTAATCGCATGTGTCCTAGCTGCATAGGCTCTTGATCCGAAGCCAGTGAAGGTGGATGGGACGAGCTCGAAACTACCTCCTCCATCCCCCAGGGGAGTCGGGTCATGCGTCGATGTTGGCGTCGATGGAGACGACGCTCCACTCGAAGAGCCAGGTCAACCAGGGCATCAAAATCATAGGGAAGATCGTGGGTGGCGATCTCATCCTGAATTCCATCGTCCAGGCCGTCCTGAAACCTCGCTCGAAGAGCTGCCTCATTCCATGCACAAGCGGCAGCCAGAGTCCTGAATTGGATCGAGTAGTCTGTCACCGAACGCCCATTTTGACTTAACTGGGCCAACAGGGAAGCCGCCTCATCCCCCTGAGCTGAACGATCAAACAGCTTGGTCATCTCCTCTCGAAACTCATCAAAAGTGGCACAAAACGGAGCCCGAGCATCCCACACTGCCGTAGCCCAGTCGCGAGCCCTGCCCTTCAGAAGAGTTATAACAAAAGCCACCCTGGACTCCTCAGTGGCGTAGCGACGGGGCTGGAGAGCAAACACCAGTGAGCACTGGGATAAAAAGGACCGACAGCAACTGGGATCACCATCGTAGGGTGGTGGGTTGTTTGCATGTGGCTCCTGTTCTTGGTGGAGGAAAGCAGCTGCCTGTCTGCCTACACCGACATTCAGCTGGAGCTCCTGAACTAATGTGTTGAGTTCGGCCACCCGTGCAGTCAGGAACTCCACCTCCTGTGAAGTGGCTGTTAACTGGGTGGCATGTTGCCCCAGGAGAATGCCTTGCTGGGTCACCGCGTTCCGAACCTGATCGGCACCCGCTGAATCCATAGTCTGGTCAGACCGTTCTGTTAGGGAAAATCAGGGATTCAATAGTGCAGGTGAAACTCAGAATTTTATTTCTTTTCAATAGAACAAAAAACGCCTCAATTAGAGGGAAAAAGGCAAACAAAAAGCGCTGTATTCAATGTTTATGAGACCCTGATGAGACCAGGCTGATAGTGCAGTTCCTGAGGTTGGCCACACGGTGGCGGACTTGCTGCGTGGTGAATGCCCGAGCTTAATGGGCGGAGCAGCGCGGCTAAACTCCGCGCTCGCCGAACGATGCAGCGGGAAGGCGGAGGTGAAGAGGTGCTGGTGGGCGGAAGATCGATGAGGTAGAGAGCTGAACACCACAGAGGATTGTTGGCGTGGTTTGACACCAAGACGGCGGCCTGACAGGGCAGAGGAGAGATGAGCAGAAAAGGCAAGAACGAAACCAAAACTAAAGTACTTGGAGTCTAAAAACTCGACAGGACATGACAGGAAATAAGATCAGGACACGGATCTCGAGCGAGTTGCTAAGACAGCACACAAAGACGGTCTGACAAAGAACAAGGAAACAGAAGGGATTAAATAGGGGATGAAATCAAGGAGCTACAGGTGACAACCCTGATCGCTAATGAAATAGGGTAACAAGAAGGCGGGGAAGAGACACGTCAGGGATGAAGCACATGGTGAGCTGTCATAACAAAAGGGCACGTGCTACAAGAAAACATGCAGACGACACACAGGGACAACAAAATCACAGGACAGGTCAGGACACACTCTTAACAATTCCATATATTTATGATGTATTGTTTTTTTTTTTAACCAATTTAAGATGTTTGACAATGTTAAGATAAATATGTTGCATTTTGGCATGGTTTTTGACTTATTTCTGAACTATTTATGGACATAAAATTGAATAAAAAATATCCTGTATTTGAAGAACATGTGTTCCTGCCTTCACTGAGCTCAAGTAATAGTTTAATGTACAAAAATTGTGAATGAACTTGACTGTTGATGTCTTACATAAAAATGTCAAATAACCAACATTTCTCAAAATGGATATATCTCGTTTTGCAACGAAACTCTTCATATACAGTATATACAGTGTTGGGGAGTAACGGAATACATGTACCGGCGGTACGTATTTAGAATACTATTCATGAGTAACTGTATTCCATTACAGTTACTATTTTTAAACAGGGTATTTAGAATACAGTTACTTTCCTAATACCATTGGAATACTTCGGGCGATGCGTGTCTGGCCCCTAATAATATTACTAAATTGCCGCCGAAACCATAGAAACAGAAGCTACACTCCCGACTGCAATCACCAGCGTTAACTCAGTGAGACTCACCCAAATGACCCTGTTCTCACGCTCTCACGGCACACCTCCATTTTCTCACGCAGCAAAAAGGACGATCGCAAACACCGAACAACCGGACAACAACCATGATTTTCAAATAAACTGCTTTTTTGCCGTCGTTGTTCGTGAATTCGCTGCTTGATGTTTTATTTGCGCTTTCAGAGGTTTCGTTTACGCTTCTTAAATTTACATTTGCTTTTCTGACACAAATGTGGGCGGGACTTATGGGCACCTTAGCCAAAGTTGGCAGCCCTGGTTAACTTGAGTGTACAGACCGGTGAGCTCGAGGGGTTGGAGCCGCAACCGAAGCAACTTTCTAGCAGCAGTAAAGGAAAAAATGCATTCACATCTTGGAAGTTCAAGCATTTTTTTTCTCTTTAATGAATGAGAGAGGTGAGCGAAACCTGACAGTGCAGTGTAATCTCTGCCTGCCAGCTAACAACCTGCTAGCTGCGTCAAAAGATTCAACGTCGAATCTGAAGAAACACCTTAAAGTACATTTTTTTATACACTGTGTCTGTCTATTTTTGCTTTTTAGTGCATTTGACAGTGCCAGTATCGTATTAGTCAGGTCATTTCTCACAGTTCATGTCGGCCTTCATTGTATTGAGGTAAAGTTGGTTTTATATTCGCACATTCATTCATTTAGAAGGCTCGATATTGTTTATCATGTTACTTTGATTATTCGATCGGAATTAGCATGCAAGTATGACTTCAAAACAACATTAACACTATCTAACTGACTGTGAACAATGTTGTACTTTGATAGTCATTAGCTGCTTATATGATTTCCCTATTTAGAATTTGCAAAGAATACTTTTCTGAAATTATATTATTAAGAGAATTAATTATTATTGAGAATGTATAAATATCCGAATATAAAACTATCTTTACCTCTATCTTCATTGTATCTAAAAAGACGTTTGCTTGATATAGTGTTGTGATGGGTTTCCCGCAAATAAGGATAAAAAGCTTTCCATTTGGAATGCGATGAACGTCAGTTCGCAATACTTTGCATGTTTATAATAGAAAGTCGCAAGTAGCCTACTGTATATTACAGACAGTACTGTCTATGTTCAAGCACTGTTTATCTTTAATACAGAAACAGAAATTGAATTTGTTGACACTTTGATAAATAAACATTATTTAATAAAAATAATTATATTGTTTTATTTATTTTTCCCTGTCAGTCAATAATGTTTAGCATTAGAGGCCCTCTGTTTTCCTGCAGAAATTGCTACCAACGCATAGTGTGACATTTAATAGACTTGAAGGCTGTTTTCAAAAGGAAGTATTCCAAGTATTTAGAATACAGTACCAGGATTAAGCTAAGTAACAGAATACGTTACAAAATACATTTTAAAGCAGGTATTCTGTATTCTGTAACTAAATACATTTACAAAGTATTCTCCCTAACACTGAGTGTATATATATATATATATATATATATACATACAGGGAGTGCAGAATTATTAGGCAAGTTGTATTTTTGAGGATTTTATTATTGAACAACAACCATGTTCTCAATGAACCCAAAAAACTCATTAATATCAAAGCTGAATATTTTTGGAAGTAGTTTTTAGTTTGTTTTTGGTTTGAGCTATTTTAGGAGGATATCTGTGTTTGCAGGTGACTATTACTGTGCATAACTGTGAAACCAATATAACATCTCATTATTCACAAATATACATTTCAGACATTCAAAAACAAAACAAAAACAAATCAGTGACCAATATATCCACCTTTCTTTGCAAGGACACTCAAAAGCCTGGCATCCATGGTGAACAGATCAAAACACTGACAGAATCCATCAACATTGCGTGCAGCAGGAACCACAGCCTCCCAGACACTGTTCAGAGAGGTGTACTGTTTTCCCTCCTTGTAAATCTTACATTTGATGATGGACCACAGGTTCTCTATGGGGTTCAGATCAGGTGAACAAGGACGCCATGTCATTAGTTTTTCTTCTTTTAGACCCTTTCTTGCCAGCCACGCTGTGGAGTACTTGGACGTGTGTGATGGAGCATTGTCCTGCATGAAAATCATGTTTTTCTTGAAGGATGCAGACTTCTTCCTGTACCACTGCTTGAAGGTGTCTTCCAGAAACTGGCAGTAGGTCTGGGAGTTGAGCTTGACTCCATCCTCAACCCGAAAAGGCCCCACAAGCTCATCTTTGATGATACCAGCCCAAACCAGTACTCCCCCTCCACCTTGCTGGCGTCTGAGTCGGACTGGAACTCTCTGCCCTTTACTGATCCAGCCACGGGCCCATCAAGACTCACTCTCATTTCATCAGTCCATAAAACCTTAGAAAAATCAGTCTTGAGATATTTCTTGGCCCAGTCTTGACGTTTCAGCTTGTGTGTCTTGTTCAGTGGTGGTCGTTTTTCAGCCTTTCTTACCTTGGCCATGTCTCTGAGTATTGCACACCTTGTGCTTTTGGGCACTCCAGTGATGTTGCAGCTCTGAAATATGGCAAAACTGGTGGCAAGTGGCATCTTGGCAGCTGCAAGCTTGACTTTTCTCAGTTCATGGTTCAGTTCTCATTTTATTTTGTGCCTTTTTTCATTTTGTTTTTCTAGACACTTCTTTCGACCATGTTGACTGTTTTGAATGAAATGCTTGATTGTTCGATGATCACGCTTTAGAAGCTTGGCAATTTTAAGAGTGCTGCATCCCTCTGCAAGATATCTCACTATTTTTGACTTTTGACCCATTTTGCCAAAGGAAAGGAAGTTGCCTAATAATTATGCACACCTGATATAGGGTGTTGATGTCATTAGACCAAACCCCTTCTCATTACAGAGATGCACATCACCTAATATGCTTAATTGGTAGTAGGCTTTCGAGCCTATACAGCTTGGAGTAAGACAACATCTATAAAGAGGATGATGTGGTCAAAATACTCATTTGCCTAATAATTCTGCACTTTCTGTATGTATATATATATATATATATATATACACACACACACACACACACACATACAGGGCTTTATATTAACACCCGCCAACCCGCCAAATGCGGGTAGATTTCAGTGGTGGCGGGTAAGACAGACACTCCCACTAGCCACTTTGGCGAGAAGGGTCTGCCTGCAGACATGATGCAATCTCAGACCGGTGCAATCTCAGCCGCACATTCAGAGTGATGCAGTCTCAGCCGGACATGCGCAATCAGACAGCACTCAGCCGCACATGCGCACGCGGGCACACTTTCGCTCTCTGTGAGACAGATGCTTCACGTACGGTCACTCGTACTGCAAGTATATTCATTACATTCGTAAATTTCGCAATGTTATTAAATGTGGTGTTTTAATTATAAGGTGAATGTCATTAAAAACGATTGTGATATGTGCCCTATATAACCTGTACACAGCTCCCTCAATGTCATCCATGTGTTTAGATAAAGTAAACAGTTTAGCGTGACCGCTAGCTTGTTGACAGTAAATTCATTTATTCATAAGATTAAATAGCGTAACATTTACAGGAAGATTGCATTAGATAACGTCAATTCATATGAAGGGACTCACTGATCCAAAACCAGTTTGAATCAGGCTTGGAGTCTTGGGGTAGCCACATGGCCTAATTCATTTAACTCAGCTCCAGGGCTTATACTATCATATAACAGTGAACAACTGTTATTCGACGGTCTCCCCCAATACCCTGGTTGCGGAAGGAAATGCTTTTAGTAATTTCGTAAATCGTTAACCATCTAGACAAGGGAGCTTTCAGGACCTCTCCATCACGAGACTTGTGAACGACCGATCTCGTGATTTTGGTGACCATGTGTTCGTCCTCGGGACTCTCCACATCCTGACAGATGGACAGAGTTCCACAGAGACAAGAGATCTCTGCAAATGAATGAGAGACTTAAGAAAGACAATATTTTAAATGTTAGAACCAAGGCAAAATTTGATATTCTGAATGATAGCCATAGGTTCACTGATGTGCTGTGTTTATTCCAACCAACCAGGTTAACAATGTGTTGTTACCCTTATAACAGGTTAAAATGATCTGTATGTGTCTGAAATGCTTCGTGTTTGGTGTTAAACCAAGCTTTTTTTTTATTTGCAATACATTGGTGTAAATGAAAACTTATTAATACGAACTGTATTCGTCTTGTAACATTTGATGTCAGATAGTTACAATCTTACCAGAGATTTTAATACGTTCAATCTCTTGCAGTCGGTTAATGATTAAACCTGATTACACTGGTACGGGGCGTGGCCCCGCCCTTCATGGCAGCCGTTCATTGGGTGACAGCGTCATGAGGGATGGAATAGAGCAGGTCACTTAAAATTGGGTGGTTTTGAATTCAAGTTTGCGGGTAAAAAATAACATAGGCGGGTAGTGGATATTTGGGCGGTATTGTAAAGGTACGTCCGCCTGCCCACGATCTCCCGTAACCCCCCACTATTCGTGAAACTTGGGACCGTTCCCCCCACTTTTCGTGAAATATGGGACAATCCAACCACCCCTCATACATTTTGGAGCGTCCAGCATGATAATCCGTTTTGCATTCTCATGTTTCCCTAATATGTTCGCAAGCTCTTTGTTTATATCAGAAACTGTTGCATGAGGGAAGCAGTATGTCATTGTTGCTCTGCTTCTAAAATTTTTTATTATTGAATCTCCAACAATCAATGTTCTTATCTCGGCTGCGATCGGAGCAGAATGCCGCTGTCTAGTCGGCCTTGAGCCTCTGTTCCGTGTAGAATTAGCTGCTGAGTCATGCGATCTCTGTCTGACTGCATTTGGGGATTCTTCACCCATATTACTGAGAACTTCATATCTGTTCTGAAGCTGTATTTGAGTCCGAGCTGTATTTGGAGTAGAGCACGCTAATGCAGTAGCGTATGATCTTTGTGATCTGACCCCGCGAGTACCCTTTGGTCTCGCACCTTGTTTTTGCCATTTGTTATCACGCTCATTTTCAACAGTTTTACTCAAAACAGTAGCTGGAGTAGATTTGTGGCACTCACCGGCTGTATACTGTGAGGGTCCACAATAAAGCGGTGCTGCGTGATCTGGCAGTTCTGGTCGGATCGCAAGTAACTTTGTTTCAAGGACTGCAATCTTTTGTAGAAGTTTGTGACAGTTTGTGCAGCAGAGAGATTCTAAATCAATACGCTCCAGAGGCATTTTCACAGCCGTGTTTTCCCCTCTCAGGAATGTAAGCAGCTGGTAGCGGGAGGATTGTTTAGACGATAATTCCTCTCTTGTTGGTAAAGTTGTATTCCAGAAAGTTTGTAGGTTCGATGTTGATCTTCAAGCTGTGTTGTTTGAGCACTGTGCTGATAGGCTCAAGTTAAAATTAGACTATAAAGTATAACAGCAGGAGTGCGAGGAGCGGAGCAGTAGGCAGAAGCATCCGAACAGTAGCAAAGCAGTAAGACAATATTAGAAATGCCTGTCAGCTATTGTTTTAAATAAAATCCTGGCCGCGACCCAAATCTTTTTATAATAGGAGTTTACAGGCTACCTCGTGACATAATTATGTGTGTAGATACATAGGTATTTCTTTTGTCTGTCTTACCTTAATTTGTAAACCGTATTTTGGCATATTTCCGTCTTTGACCCGCCGCAACGTGCGCATGCACGAGAATACACGTGTTCAAATGCGCATGAGCGGCTGAGATTGCACCGGTCTGAAACTGCATCATGTCTGCAGCCAGACTCTCTTGACTTTGGCTGGTTGAAAATTATTTTCCCGGATAAAAATTAATAAAAGCAGGGTTCGACAAGAGGAATGGTCCAATATGCATGCAAAGATGATCTTAGAATTGAGAAGCAACACGACTGACAAAAATAACTGCGTTCGCGTGAGCAATAAAAAAGCAGATAAATACCGAATAAAAGGATGAATGATCACTCGCGCTAACAGCTGAGGTGATGCGCGCGACTGTTTAAAATGCGTGCGCGCTCCCATTTCCTTGCGTGAAGCAACTGTGTCTAGAAACACAGCTGATGTGATCGGTTCTTTTTCAAATAGACTAGACAAAAAGTGATGAACATGCACCCACAGTCTTGCTGCTTTCAAGAGCTCCAGATTTGTATTTTTGTAAGCAACACCGGTTGCTTTCACTTTCACCATTATTTGAACATATTATTTATGGGTCTAACGTTAACCGTGTGCGTTATAATCGTTTCATTATGACACGGTATGTTTACTACCTACTTTCTTTTGCGTAATGTGGTTTAATTGTCATTTTTTACAATAACATTGCTTTAATGGGAGATTACTCCCCATTTAAGTTTAGTAAACTGGTGATCTGGGTCCTTTAGCCAGGACCGATTACTGTGCATATGTTTTGTTAAATAAAAAGTATATATAAACAACTATATTATGCTTGTTTTGACAGATTTAAAATTTGTGGCTAAGAAATAATTAATTGTTTATGTTTGGTGTGGTCAGAGATAAATTTGGTAAATCCTTCATTTTGATCTCTGAAAATTATGTGAAATAAAAACTAATTGTAATACTATGAAACCACGACCCATTTGCTCATGAACATTTAGCAAGCTCATACACGACACACAAAAAAGTGAAATGAATGAGGCATGTGGAGATAACGCAAAATCGAAATCAAGTAATTTTAGCATGTCAAAGTCATATTTATGTGTATAAAATATATTTTCCCAACAATAAAATTGTGGCTAGTGAAAATGGCTAGTGGCTAGTAATGTTGGAAAACTACTAGCCACAGTGGCTGGTGATCACAAAAGTTAATGTCAAGCCCTGTATGTATATATATATATATATATATATATATATATATATATTAGAGATGCGCGGATCAGCTCAAATGTCACCCGAATCCGCTCCTTCATTCTAATCATCCACCCGCCATCCGCCCGCACATATTGTTTTATCTGATATATATATCCGCACCCGACCCGCACCCGATCGCCACTTTAATAATTCTAATTCTTTGTTTTAAGCATGATGATAGGTGTTACTTTCTCCGCAATGTCCGGCGGCAGAGTAACAGCTCATTAATTCATGCTCGAGCAAATGATGAGACGGACAAAAGTACTCGATGCATGCCCTTCTTTTACTTATTTCAGTGTTTTCAGGTTCACAGTGCAAAACAGCTCCCGGGTGGAATTACTGAAGTAAACATAAAAAAAACCGGAAAAAACTTTCTCCCTCTAATTCACCGCACGCACAGCACACAGCGAGAGCTCACGTCACACAGCATGCGTGTCGAACTACACTACCCACAATGCCCCTCGCTATGGACTATGGACTAAAGCGGTCACCGTGGATCGTTCGTTATTAACAGCAGATTCAGCTTTTACATATACAGGAAAAAGAACAAAAACGGTGTCCCTTCAGCCTAAATAGCAGCTATGTTGTGTGTACTTGGCCCTTTTCTTAACACTGTGCATCTGCCTGGATTCAGGCGATTCCGCCTCGCCTCCAAAACACGGCTGGCTGCACTAAATGAGCGTTCGCGCGCACCGCTTGTTGCAGGAATGCACACGCTTCTCCTTGCAAGGCGCTGCAGTCCTGTAAATAAGCTATCTTGTTTCTCCCAGAACGATAGCAGATTTCCCTGATGACTCCTCTAACTGAAGTTAGCACAGTATTGTTGCACTTCATCCATTATTTTGGGCGTCTCATCTTCACATTCTGCGAAGTCCACTCTCTGCTTTTTTGCTGGTCAACTGCTATGACCCGTGACCCACCCGCAATTAATCATAATGTATTTTTTTATTACCCGACCCGCCCGACCCGCGGATTATCCGCAGCGCCCGCGGATATAACCGCCATCCGCGCATCACTAATATATATATATATATATTATTTATATAATTGGGTTGGGGCTAAGCCCCTTATCCCTTTTGACCCTAGCAACACCCCTGCTGTTCATACAACTTTTTAATGAAACAATGCTCTTGGAACAATATGCATAATACTTAAACAAAGGGGATGTCTTTCAAAAAATATGGATGCCTCTAATAAACCTCTGACTATCTGATAGGCTGTAAGGTGAAGTAGCTTTTCGTTTCATTACGTTCCCATATATGGGGCACTACATTCTTTTCATTCCATTAAAATGATCAATTGGTTTAGAAAAAAAAAAACTAAAAGTTCTCCATGTAAAATCCTGCAGTTATTTTTTTTACAAGTGTTTAAAGTCGGCAATAGTCCCATCCTCGCGTAATAGTTTTTTGATGGTGAGAGATGCGGCTTCGTGTCACGTGTTTCCTGCTAGACCAATGAAATGGCACAACGTCGGAACAACATGTAAACATAGTCCAAAGATGGCAGCACACTTGTCGTCACTATCGAGTAGCGAAGAGGATGAAATCACGTTCAGACCTCCACCAAAAAGCAATAAAAGAGTTTATAAGCAATGCTATATGCATCTCACATCAATAAAAAAAAGAAGAAACAAAGGATTTTACATGCACACGGTGGGATACGTTTAGAAACTGCATCAAACGGTGGCTTGGCTTGCAGGGTGAGAGTCAGAAAATAGCTGAAACATACAAACATTGTCTAAAAATCGAGTTTGACAGTGTGCCCAAAGATGCTGGGTTTCACTCGACTTGCTACAGGCGTTTTATTGACAAAAAGCGCTTGGATGCGGCCGAGAAGCGAGTTTCACGGCGCCCTGAAGCTGGTGATGATCATCACACAGACCAGCCAGTGTCATCTGGAAGTAGTGTTTCAGCTACGTATTGCCCAACAAAAAAACTTAGGTCCAGTACCGGACTGCCGGTAGCTTGTTCGGGTCCTTTACTTCCTGCTTAGTGCATATTTGCAAGAAAACGGACAAGTACATCACTGTGGCAGGCAAACGCCAGAAGGACCATCTTTCACAAGCAGAGACACTGTCAGCAGGTATAAACAAAGCACACACACAATCACACGTTTGAACTTTAAAGATATATGCCATATGCTGAGAGCTTTCAAATACATCAATATTTACATTACATGTACATTAATGTTTATTGTACAGTCAGTTTTTGCATACACATATGCCTGAACCGTCAAAACTGGTTTTTTTTTCTTAATACATATTTATTTACAATTTTATTTAATTATATGTCTGTTTATTTACAGGACAGTTGCTCAAAGCAGCTGAGATGATGGAAGACACCAGCATTCTTGTGCATATTAGGGTGCTTTCACACTAGCACTTTTGGTCCGCACCCGGGTTCGTTTGACGTCATAGTACGCTACGTTTAGCTAGTGTGAACGGGTCTTCTGAACTCAGGTGCGCACCCGTGAACCGTACCCGAGTCCGCCTGAAAGAGGTGGTCTGGGGTACGGTTCATGCGAACTCTGGTACGGTTCACTTCTGGTATGAATGCAATCGTACCAAATAGCGGAAGTGAACCGGCAACTGTACAACAAACTATCGTTTTCATAACGTTCATTCGTGTGTGTGTGTGTGTGTGTGTGTGTGTGTGTGCGCCACGTATTGTACCTTTAGCGGGACTGAGCCAAGCACAGTGATACACAGTGATGTCTGCTTGTCTCCTCCAGAAACAGCTTCTGCAGACACTGTGTGATGTTCTGAATGTTTATAATATTTTTGCAGCAGACAGACGCGAGTCGCTTTCTGTATGTCCAAAACTTATGATTCAGTAAAAGCAAATCGACCGCGATGTGCGGAAGTCTCCATTTTGGCGCTTTGCTTTCGTGACTGTCACCTAGCAACAGCCGTAAACAAAACAGCAGCTCTATGACGCAAGCGTACCGGGGTTCAGAAGGAAAAAAGACAGTGTGAACACAAACCAACCGAGAAGGTGGCAAGGGGGGACAATCGAACTTGGGTACGGTCCAGGCAATTGAACCAAGTGTGAAAGCACCCTTAAAGACAAAGACTGTGTGTCTCTGGAAGTACGATATCACAAGTCCTGTTACAGACAGTACACCTGGTTTTTGACAAAGTGTACTGAAACAAATACTCAGACCTCAGAAGAACAGTAAGTTGTTATTGCATTTTAAAATAATTCATAATTGATTTGAATGATTGCAAATTTCAAAAGAAAACATTAATCTACATAGACCGCATGTTACAATAATACAGCATAATAAAATGTCTAGTTATTTTTTTGAGGGTAAAAGAATCTTGAAATAATTTATTGTCAAAGTATTTTCTTTCTGAAGAATTAAAAAACTGTATTGGCTTGGACAATAGCTTTTAGTTTGTACATGCACACAATATATGCATTCTAAATATAGAAGCCAGTGTAATATTTACAAAACATAAAATAATATTAATGTTTTTGTTAGAAATGAGTTTACCTATGATTTCAGCTACAAGATCTTCTCTGAGAGAGTCACCCGCCATCGAATAATTGTAAACCAAGAGGTGCTGACAATGACATGGCTAAGAAGAATCTTTGTAAATATTGTAAAAAGCCATGAAGATCTTGATGCTTCAAACTACAGGTAATTTAAATACCATAAGTTTCTTTTGCAGCTTTGGAATAAACATTTATGCAACCTTATTTTCTCAGAAAAATTTAATAAATAATAATAGTCACATAATCATATTTTATCATAATAAGCTGACAATGTTTTTTTTGTGTTTGATTTGTATTTTGTGATCGTGATCATTTACTGTATTTTTTATTTCAGGCAGGATGAATTGAAGAGGAGGCTGTCCCGTGATTTCCCCCAGCTGGTGTTTCACTCTCCCAACAAGCGCAACATCAGTGAATTGGTTTTTGTTGAGACACTTTCTGCAGATAAGCTGGTAGACAGAATACCTCATCCATCAGGTACAGAAACAACAGAGTCAACGGAAGTAACTAGTCAAAGTGACGGTGAATGCACAGCAAGTAGAATAGCTGGCACTACAGAAAACACAAGGACACTTTATAGTGCTGCATTGATATTAAAGAGAATTTTAGATGACTCTCCTTGTATGACATGCCCATCGCCACCCATTTCAGATGACTTAAATGTTAATGCAGCAAAATTTGTTGTGCCATTCGAACTGTACAATTTAATTTCATGGATTATTGGTGCAACTGAAGAACCAGCACTGGCCCATTATGTTGATATTCCAGATGATTTGAACCTAAAAGTGATCTCTATTTGTCAAGACATTGTCTATCTTGCATCTAAGGGCCGGAGGCAGACTCCTAAATCATTGTGTCTAGGTCTAACTGTGCGCCATTTAACAGGCTCAACACAAATTCTGTCACTTCTAAATAGACTAGGACATTGTGCATCAAGAGACACAGTTGTCAGTCTAGACACTAGCCTTGCCCAACTTCAGCTGGTTGAGGGCAGAGACAAAATACCAAAGGGATTCTCAAAGAAGGTTCCTAAAGTACTTGTGTGGGACAATATTGACTTCGGTGAAGAAACACTGTCTGGTCGTGGAACTACCCACCACACAAATGGGATTATGCTGCAAAGTTCTGTAGCTGTAGATGAAACCCTAACAAACAGACAACCACTACAGAAGGGAGTTTCCTCATTCAAAGCACCACCTAGCATTCCTGTTGAACAGTATCATCAGTCTAAAAGACAAGGACCACAGAACTTGTTTCATCATGAAAATATTCCATTACAGGCAGACAAATACTAATTAAACACTGAGTCTGCTGCAAAAACTGAACTGGCATATGTTTTTCTAAAGGCCATGGATGCTGAAAGATGCACAGTTCCAAGCTGGACAGGTTTCCATACATTGATTCAAGGTGACAACACTCTGCAAAAGTCAGCACTGTATTATCTTCCTGTTATTGAGGCTTCACCGACAGATGTCAACAGTAAACACGATTCTAAAGAGAAGTGTCCATATTGCTGATCAGCTAGAATTGGATCATATAGTGTTAGTCTTTGATCAAGCTATATATGCCAAAGCTCAGCAAATACGCTGGAAAAATGATGAATTCACTCAGCGTATAGTAATTAGATTGGGTGAGTTTCACACATGCATGTCTTACCTGGGCATTCTGGGAAAAAGGTTTGGAGATGCAGGGCTGCAAGACATAGTCATTGAGTCAGATGTTGTTGCTCCAGGATCTATCAATGGAGTGATGAGTGGTCATCACTATAACCGCAGCATGAGGGCACACAAACTTCTGTATGAGAGTCTGCAGCGCATCAGATTTCTCAGTTTCTTAGACTCTTTGCCACCAAAAGACCGAGATCAGTGTATGGCTGTCCCAAGTGAGATCACATGTGCATTCCCGAACAAGACTATGGACATTTTGTATGAAAATGAGAAGTTTGACAAAATGTGTTTTCAATATGTAGATTTTGTGAAAAGAAGTGTTGAAAACCCAACGTTTGCCTTCTGGAGTTCATACATCGACATGGTACAGATTCTCCTCCTGTTTGTAAGAGCAACACGTGAATTGGACTGGCAGCTTCATCTGTCAACAGTGCGCTTGATGATGGCATGGTTTTTTTGCATATGACCATGTAAACTATGCTAGGTATTTACCTTCATACTGGCTGGAAATGGTCAATTTGCCCTTTACACATCCTTCTTGCCACAGAGAGCTCAGTGTTAAAGGCCAGTGGACTGTTCAGCATCAAAGTGTACATGGATATGCCTCGATTTCTTGTGACCAGGCCATTGAGCAAACATGCAACAGAGATTCCAAGACAAAGGGAGGATTGACAGGATTAACACAGAATCGAGATGCAGTACATCGCTGGATATTGTCTCAACATGAAAGGGCTGCCATAGCAAGACAGTGTGAGGCAATGGCTGGTAAATCTCCTGACATAAGGAAACGAAAAGACCTTGACAGCACATGCATTCATGGTGATGAAAAAGCTGTGACAAGAATAATTTCTACCATGGATTCCATGCTGAATCCTTTTGACTCACACCAAGATGGCATTGTGTGTCTAAGCTCTGGAATAGTTGGAGCTGAAGAAATTATGACGGATTTGCTCACAGCTCCAGAAAAGAGGGAATGTGCTGTGCAGGAATTTATGGACCATAGACTGCCATCACCATCAGTTGACATATTTGCCCCAATCAAAAAACTAAAACTAAAGACATACAGTGATCAAGTAGGGCTGGACAATAATTCGATATCAATATATATCGCGATAGATTTTTTTTCAATAACGATGATATGATTTTTAAACCCATTTCCGATATTTCGATATAAATTTGCATTTATATAAATATATATATTATTATTTATATAAGATCTTATACATGTATCACTTGTCACTGAATGACATTCAGTGCTCAGCCATCAGAAAGAGCGTGATCTGATCTCACTTACGTGATGACGAACAACACAGACACGCTGCCAGTGCTCAGCACAGCAGTTGGTTAAGCTGCGCCGCAGAAAGTTTTAGCTACAAAATGAGTGCTCTGAATACAGATGCGAATGAACAAACTTCCACAAGTAAGAATGCAGACGAAATAGTTGATAAGAAAGGAAAGACTAATGCAGTGGTGTGGAAGTGGTTCGGCTTTTTAAGTTCCGATAAACTTAGTTTCGGTGTTCTGCAAAGTGTGCCAGAGAGTGTAGCTGACTAGCGGCGGCAACACATCAAATCTGTTTCACCATTTGAAGCAGTTCCACCCGATAAAACATACTGAGAGTCAGTAGATGAGGCAACATAAAAGTTTAAGCCAACCTGTGGCCTCACTTCGCTTATCAACACGTGTATATAAACCTATAAATCACTCGCATATACACCTTTACTATTGAATGTTCAAAACATGTATGAAATTTGCGCATATACATATAAACTTGATGCATGCATTAACCCACATATGCATATAAACTCGACAATCCTTGCATATACTCCCACATTAACACACGCACAAACAAACTCGATCCTTGCTTAAACACCAAAATTAACACTCACATACACAAACTCGCTGCATGCGGGCATATAGCACTCGCGCACTTACAAAATAAAACTCACAAACATATTTAATCAGGTATCAGTTTATTGCAAAGCTGATGAAGTAGAAAGAATGTGATTAATAGAGCTATTAAATCTGTTAAATAATGAAAACGTGTTATATAAAATATTAGTCTATATAAATAGACTATATGAAATATATAAGAGATATTTATGTTAAACCTTTCAATTTAATTAGGTAATTACATACACAAATATAAATAGACCGATAAAACCCTTAAAGGACGTTCAAGATGAAAAGCAATTAGAATTATGAATATACTCAAACTCTTCTATTGCAAATATTAATATAGCCTAAACTCTTTATGATTTTTTATTATTATAATTATTGTTCTTTTTCTATGTTTTTTTACGATGTGGATGTCATAATTGTAAGATTTTGGTATTATTTTGATTGTTAAATATTCAGCATATACAAAAAAAAAAACACTGATAAAAGTTTCTGTTCATCACGTTGGTCAAGCTAACCCCCACAAACTGTCTATATATTATAAGCTGAGTCTGAGAGTTTTATTTATTTGATAGTTTAGTTCACATTTCTTGTTTGTATAGGCTAAATACAAATAAAAAGTGAACAAATTTTTTGTACTGTTTTTATTAAAAAAAAAAAAGTTATAAGAGTCTGGAGGTATTATCGACTTTGCAAATTCACTTTGCAGACATTTGTAGGTACAGACATCCATTGTGTGCGTTCTTGGCAGTTTTTCCTTTCTTTTTAATATTGTCCATATCGATATCGGAATTATATCGTATCGACCAAAATAAAAAATATATCGTGATATAAATTTTTGCCATATCGTCCAGCCCTAATAAAAGCAATGTAAAAATTTGTTTAAAACCCACTTACTTGTTTGGATGTTAAAACCTTAAATAACTGCAATAAAGGCATGTAACAGATGCATGATAATATAGGGATTTCTTATGAAAAACGCACATTAACAGTTCATTACAGTCTTACCTGTGTTTCCTCCATCTCTGTGATCAGCTCCATTCAGCTATTTAGAAATCTTGGCTCTTCTATTCTGCTGTAGGGGTAATGTTGTCACTCCTGAAACCACAGAGCACTTTTTAAAATCAATATGGGTTTGCATTACCGTGAAATATCAAAGTAAATTATGTACTGACTTTAACGTTTTAATTCGCTCTCCTTGACAGTACAGGGCATATTTTAGACAAAATAGAATAACGTTACCTTCAATAAAATATTGACAAACCTCTCATCTACACATAAAGATGTAATTAAAAGCCAAAAACCTTTTTAAACATGAACTAGTAGCCTAATGCTAACGTTACCTCTGCTAAGATACTAACAGACTTTTTCCAAAGACACAACCGTCTTTATAAAATACATATTACTGATTCCAGCGTTATGGATGTGACATTTGGAGTAAAAAAATGAAACATATATACTCAGAGAAAGTATATGTTACCAGTATATTGAAATATCCGTTTATATTTTTCTTACCCCTTAACCATGGAGTTCAGGCATCAAAAAATATCAGTCTATTCATGTGTTTTATATTTAAAATGACGGCAAAATGAATGCGTTACGGACGTGACAAAAAAAAGACATGCATTTTTGTGAGTTGACATACTTTGTGGAAATTCTGTGAATAAAAATGCAGAAGCCAAAAAATATTATAACAGTCAAAAGGACAAGGGTTGGCTCTGCATGCAACATATATAATTTGTTTCATTTAGTTTTTCATTTTTGTCTTAATGAGGAAAAACTGTCGTTACGGACGTGACTTCTCTTCGTTACGGACGTGACCGCTCTTTGTTACGGGCGTGACTGCTCTAAAATTGACACTTGACACGTTCTGAAAATCAGACAAATGCTTTCAAAACTTTAACAAAGACCTATTTGTGGATATCTGTTGGTCATGTAAACCAACAAACTTTGACCTCTGAGACTTCTGAATGGTAAGGTTGCACAATTAATCAAACTTAAATAGATATCACCTTGTTATATTTAATTCATTAGGGCATGTGTTGTTAAAGGTTAACGCGCGTTCAAATGTTCAAAACTCAATTCGGAAACAATGTTGCATGCTAACATGGTGCTTATTTATTATTATGAATGATATAGAATTGCTAATAAACATAATATTAGCTACATAATATTACAGCTATAATATATATACATATATACATATCAGAATCTGATTCTGATATGTTTATCGAGCTCCTGATGTCAGTGTTTCCAGACGAACTTAAATCATTGCTGGATTGTAAGTGCGCAAGACCGTGCTGCGGGGAGAATAGTATCAACATCTAGTTGTGTTACAGTTATAGCAATATTATATTTGATTACAAAGTTAATTCTAGTTAATGTGTTAGTCGATGGAATAAATAGTTTAATTTGTCCACTCTATGCGCTTGCTTTCGTTTTCTCGTCGGCAGTCATGTCAGGTTGCAAAGAGTCCACAGAAGAAAAGAAGAAAAGTTTTGTGTAGGCTATGTTAAACAAGAATAGAAAAAATAGCCATTGGTTATTGTCGTGTACGATATATAATGTTTATCTTTTATAGGCTATAGTTTATAACCGATTGTGTAAAAATATTGAATGAAATATTTACAGATAATCCTATCGATTTTCTAACAAATATACTCCTATAATGTAGTTAAAGCTTAGATCAATATCAAGATTTCATTTTTATTTTGCCGTCTGTAATATGATTTTAATAAGCACTCAAGCGCAATTGCCGGGTGCTGGAAATCTTTGAAAATGTTTTAATTTTAAAGAAAGCTATAGCCTATTTTCAAGGTTTAAAAAGTGCTTAAGATTTTGGATAAAGTGCTTGGAAAATGAAGTGTCGCTTTAATAATTTATGTTTATAAATAGTTATTTAATAAATAAAATAAAAACATATTATGCTTTGCATGAAACGAAAACTCCGCTGGAGCCTGTGCATGTGCCTGCAGCGTGACCCGCGCATGAACCACAAACACCGCTCTTTTAAATGTGTGTGTGTATTGTGCGCATTTTGAGTAGTGGAAAAAAGACCAAATGCATGGAGGTTATTGTAGCATGAGCACTGGACTGAAGATATATTAAGAGGATATTAAGCGAGCCTAAAATCTGAGAGAGCCTCGTGCAAGTGTGCAGAAATAATTAGCAGATTTAACAGTATGGGAGATTGCGTGGGGCTTACGCAGGTCGCTTCTGCGTGAAGTGTTCAGGTACGAAATCTTTTATTTAATGTTTGCATTTGCTTTTTCGCACTTATCCGCGACATGATTTGTGTTGAACCCCCTGTTTTTTTTTTTTTATATATTTTTTAGTTATGCACCAGATTTCCCCTCGTAAAGATTTCGTACAATGTAGCCGCGATTATGATAGAGCCGATGAAACACTTTTTGACAGGATAAATGCTGTCTTTGCAATTTCTCAAGAAAATAATGTCGAACAAAATCACAGCTACATACATAAAAATAACCAGCCTTTATATTTAATGTATTTAAACTGTGTATTTCCCTGCCAGGCAAACGAAACCTTATTTTATACGGAACGAAAAAAAACCCGCAGAGTTTATATATTATTTATATACATTTCACATATTTCTCTTGGAAAAAATATCTTCTTGAAATGAATTTCGTTTGCTATAAATTGTATCTTAATTATTGGATGTATTATTTGATAGTCAGTTATCTACCAAATAAACAAGAAGTGCTTCAACACAAGGTCCGCTATGCTGCATCGCCAAAAAACCAAGATTATGCGCCAAGATTATGGCAATATGTAACATATTTATAAATCGTTATGTTCTCTTTATTAAACATTTATTTATGAAATGTTACTAAAGTGGTTTGTTTAACTGAAATGTTCAGTTCTTGATATAACATAATATGGATATTATGTAATGTAAGTGAGTTGTAATGCAGCATCATAATGAACAAATATGCGTTATAGTCATTTGCTTATAACAGGGAGTTCAAATGATCACGTCCGTAACGCAAAATTATGGTTGTTTAGAACAAAGACCTGAGATGAATTGTTAATCATAATGAGCATGGACATATTTTGGCTTTGTATGTATAGTTTCATTTTATTTGTGCTAATATTTATTACACAATATAAACTTTTTCATTAAATCGTTACGGACGTGACACGTGATCGAAGCTGCGTGATGTCTTAAATATGTAGCTCATAAATTAAAAAGACAGCGATGTCATGAAAAAGGGAGGGTAATTATTTATACTACAGACCCCAATCCTTCTGCAGAATGCTTACTGTTAAAATAAAACATGGAAAAAGTCTGTCTTTAACCTCTTTTTTGAAAGCATGCAATGTGGTTTGATGAAACAGAAATTTCCAATTGGCACAATCCTCATATTTCATGGATAAACAAAGCAATTTCCTTAAAAATTCGACAAGAGCACATCATAACAATAAAATACAGACCTTAATGAGCAAATTTAAATTGGTTTTGTTATTTTGGTCAAAAGTTTATTTTTTCATGATAAGGTTGACATTTTCATGGAATCAGCCATATTCAACGGAAATATGTCAATTACCAGTAAGAAAAGTGTCAGGAATAGTTTTATGTAACATTTGCGTGACTTTAGCGACTAAACTTACCTGAAATTAGTGAGAACTGCCGCATGAGAAAAGTTTTGATGACGATCAGGTGGTGTCGTTGCTCCATTTCCATGGCAACGCTCTCTGCTGCAGTGCTTGAATGAGGCTCGTTAATGGACACTTTAAAGTCACGCAGCTTTTACATAAACATTTAAACAATTCATAAACAATTTAAATAATGAAATTTAATATTAAATCTTGATTTTTTTTAGTTTTAATAATAACCTGTTATATTTAAAACGTCTTGCAGTTTTTTTATACTAAACTTTGCTTTTATTAATAATTGAATTTTTATTCAGTGCCACATTCATTTTAAATGTTAAACAAAAGTACTTATATCAGGTACAGTAGACTACAACATTAAAAACACCACTGGGCGGGTCATCGGTTTGCCACTGGTGTCCCGATGGCGGTCCACCCACGGCCAACCCACTGGCGGCGTGCCATCCAAAAAACGCCGGTGGGCCGACAGAATTTTTAGAATGGGCGGCTTGCCGCTGGTGCACCGACAGCGGTCCACTCGTATAAAGCCGCTGAATTCGTGCCGCCCAAAAAACGCAGGCGGTCCGCCAACTCTGCTGGGATAAGGACAGGTTCTCATTTGTGTGTGTGTGTTTGAGAAGTTGGTTGACCTGTGGTGGTTTGAGTGTGTACGACAGGTATGTTTGGGAGTGTGACATTGCTCTTGGTTGGATCTTCAGGTAGTTGGTACCCATCATCATCATGCTGATGTGGTTCTGGCTCTTTTACTGATAGGAGATGTCTGCGGTTTCTGCTATATTCCTTTCCTCCAGACAGGACTATGTAAGATCTGGGTTCACAGCAGATTTTCTTCACAACTGCTTTGTGATCATATCCATGAGAGGTTTGCATTCTCACTGTTTGTCCTTTTGAGAGCGTGTTTAGTTGTTAAGATGATTTGTCATAACTGCGTTTCTGACTCATCCTTCTTTTTTTCAGTTGTGCATGAATGTCGTTGGATGCAAGGGGAGAGGGTTTCAACAAAGAACTGTGAAGTGGTATGGTTTGTCTGGACATTAGTCTCTGAGCTGGGGATCCTAGTTTTGAATCTCTTGGAATATTTCTCAGATTCAACAGGTTAAGATAGACGTCTGTACCATCTCTTTTTGATTTTTCCATGAGCTGTTTGGCACTACGAACAGCACGTTCTGCTAGGCCAGTGGTCGGGAACCTATGGCTCGCGAGCCACCTGTGGCTCTTTGACCAAAAATAGGTGGCTCTCCAGCTGTCTCCCTTCAATAAAATTGTAGTTTAAAAAATGATAATCGTCACTAGAAATCAGTTTCCTATTAAAAATACATTTACAATTCTCTCGTTATTGTAATTTTATTTTGTAGGAAAAAGAATAAAAACTCGACGTTTCAAACAATGCGTGTGCGGCGCAGTGAATAAACCAACTTGCGTTTCTATGGTAACCGCGCGAGCGCGCACGTAAATTCAAACAACGTTCATGAGTGGTGATGATGGCAAAAAGAAATTCGGAGGAACATATAGTTTCAAAATGAGTAGGCAGAAATTATTGACGACTCTGCTCTGTCTGATCTGCACCAAACGCATTTCCTCTTGTAAAATATCAAATGTTAAGAGACATTTTGAAACCCACCATGCAGCTTTTGCGGCAAAGAGCCAGAAGAAAGAAGGCGTGTGAGAAGCTCCAGCATAAACTGCAAACCAGACAAAAACAGCAGAGGCAGGAAGGGAGTTTGGACAGGGGCATGTGGGAATTTGAGTGCTGCGAGGTCATTGAAGCTCGCAAGGCAAAGGAAACCTTTCACAAACGGCGAATAAATCGTGCATGCTAAGTACGGCAAATGAACTGTTCGCGGCAGTGCTTAATCTGAGCCTTAATTTGAATCTTGTTCCGAGAAATGTCAGATATTGGTGTATTGCGTTCCGGTATTTATTTTAATTGATCCGGCATTAACTTGTGCGTGGTGAATACCTGTGTGTGTGTGTGTGACATCCAATGCCTCAGTTTGTCACGCGGGTACACGGACCGGTCTTGAACAATTCGTTCATTTTGAACGAATCTTTTATTTGACTCGAGAACGATGAGTCATCTCAGGGAGTGATTCGTTCATTCGCGCATGCGCACATCTGTGCCGGTGGAGGAAAAGATTAGTTCATTTTTTCAAGTTTTCTATCGGGTTTGAACTGTTCGTTCTTCACATGAGAGACAGAAGCCAATCATATGCATTTAGAGCCGGAAAAAGATTTGATCTGTTCATTTCTCGAGTCCTCGGTTTCGAGTCATCACTTTACATAATAGTACAAGTATACTAGTAACTGTATAGTTATAACTATACTAGTAAAAGCTGTTACATGATGAACGGACGACTCAGAAAGTAGTGTGATCAACGTTTGGGCTAGTTGTAGATGTGTTTGGAAGCATCTCGTAACCTTTTAATGTTATTTTCGCAAATTGAACGAAATGACTCGGGGGAAAAAAAGATTCGTTCATCTCGATGAACAAGACTCAAAGGTCAGAGTCTGTAAAATGATCCGAACTTCCCATGAGTCCGAGTGAAAAACAGTGAGCAAAGCTGTGTCGAGTGTATGTGCGCGGCTGCGCGCACACACATAAAGGTAGTCACTTTTGACCAATCAGCTTTCTTTGTTTACAATCACGCTCATTGGTTGGTGATTATTGTTTCGCGCGCAGTGAGCAGCGAAAACAAATAATGGCATAGTGGCCTACTAAATAACATCTGTATTTTCAAAATGCCAGAGGCAGTCAAGCTGTATTTATATTTTTTAAACCATGAGGAAATCTGATAATGAGCCGGATCAAGAGAAAATGAATCTGCGCGAATGGATCAGGAGACGGCAGCAAAACGATCTTAAATCAGTCAGAAAACATGACGGAAGAGGTAACTGGGCTCATCTGGAAGTTTAGACTGAGTGAGTGATTTTTGCTTGGCATATAATAGTGAAGTGAACTGAGTGTCAGTGGTGTTAGTAAACTGAATAGTGATGTTTCATGCTTATTTCGCTATAACCGCTATAACCTGACATTTTATACTACCCATCAGATTATGCTACCAACAGTATATGTTATATATATATATATATATATATATATATATATATATATATATATATATATATATATATATATATATATATTATAGATATATAAAGTCACAGGGCTCTTTAAAAATTGCATTTGCCAAAAAACCCCCAGAAATGGCTCTTTGCTGAAAAAAGGTTCCCGACCCCTGTGCTAGGCCATTAGATTGAGGATAGTTTGGACTACTGGTTGTATGAGTAAAGTCCCAGGCCAAAGCAAAATCATTAAACTCACTGCTCACAAACTGTCGACCATTATCTGTGATGAGGGTTTGAGGGGATCCATGGACAGAGAAATGCCTCTTCAGCTTTTGTATGACGCAAGTTGAGGTCATGTCTCGTAACTGATCGATCTCGTACCAGCCTGAATACGAGTAGACAAGAACCAGGTATGGATGACCATGGCAGACTTGGAACGGTATGCAGTTTCATAGGTTCTTTTTGCTGGTGGGGTTTGGTACTAGTGGAAAACTGGTGGAAACCTGTGTAGTTTGTTTGACCATCCTTGTCTAAGGTGCACTTTAAAAGTGAAACTTGTTAAATCCTACTTTGATTTGCACCTACAGTATTGTATAGAAACCATCCAAAGTGCAATACAATATACTAATTGCAAATAAATTGCAAAATATTTTTTTCTAATAATACATTTTCCAATAAGTTATGTAATGAGAACATAACAGAACAAAAAAGCTAAGGAAAAGTTTGATTTGTACTCCGGTCATTTGCATCAAGCAGCCTTCTGTGATGTGTTTTATCCACTGTACTTCTGACACTACTGTAATCGTTATTAAGGCAACAATGTCATATAATTTTATTTCTAAATAATTTTTACTGTCTCCTGAAGGTTAGCAATTTTAAATGTGTGTGAATGACAGATGTGCAACATATAATGTGTACCTTAAAAGTTGTGTGATTGGAAGAGTCAAATTTTCCTCTTCCATCTGGTCTTGTGTTTATTTTTAGGTGACTGAGCTCAATGATGTCCCCGACATAGAGCTCATTTAGGGCTTCTTCACGCCACAGTGAGACATCGTGTACTACGGAGCCACATTTCATCCGCAGGTCCAGGATCGGTATGTGTGCGCGAGTCATTCTGGGCGCTTCTACCTGGAAAAATGACACACAGGTAAGTAGTCTACAAATTCATGCATCTCTAGGTTTTTCATTTATATAATTTCATTTTATTTTAGAAATCAGGTGTGATATATATACTTATGCTGGTGTCACATACTCCTTATGTCTTCAGATGCCCTGCCGAGGTTTCACAGTCCCACCGTTGCAAATCCTACTAAGTATTTTGAATGTGCAGTTGCCTTATTTAAATAAAAGAATGTCCAAGACAAAGCTATTGAGTTTCTTATGAGTATATGTACACTAGCAGTGGAATTTACTGCAATGCGACAGGGCGCCACATGAAAACTTGCCTAGGGTGCAAAATAGTTGCGCTTGTCTGTAGCATAGAAAGAACAAAACAATGGGACATTAGTCAAGACTAGATAACTTTTTTTTTTGTATTAGCATTTTAATGATGGCTTCAATTTATGTACACTTCAGTACATGTAATATCAGTAACACACATCTGACTTTGCATTAACAATCTACATTAATTTAGTCTTTTTTTTCAGACTGAGGATGTTCAGACAAAATGACTCTGACCCTGGTGGAGCACGGAGGAGGAGGAGGAGGAGGAGGAGAGAGCAGCAAACACTGCAGCTTACCTTTAGAGTTGTTCTCCTACTCTCTGATTTGGGAGTTTTTCATCCCCAAAAAGGTATGATAATGCATAGATGATTGTAAGAGAATTCTGCATCAATAAGTAAACTGTAGAGATTTTATTTGTTACATTTTTCTTTTTGAGGCTGAGGCTTTAAAAAAAAAATGAAGTTCCTGTGTCTCTGTCACCTGAGGAGTTCTTTAATGTTGTTCGATCAGCCTTTCCTCGACGAGGCAACACTGAATTTGATCTGGCCAGGGTTGATTGCCATAAAAACATAATTAAAATTAATCTTTCTCCTCTCTCACCCTCCATTCTGAAAGCCAGCCGGGAGCGTTATATTTACTACCAAAGGTACTGTAGATAACTTGAAACAAACAATTACAACAATCAAACAATTACATAATCTCCTCAATTACACAAATATAATGGTGAATTAGAGAAATTGATAAATTGACATGTCCTAACTTCATTTTCAATTTCTATTAACACCCATAATACTGTTATTTACATTATACTATTTTGTTTTGAATGTTTAGAATTTACCATGTGGCTATTTTACAAAATTATAAAACATTACAAACCTTCAATGTAAAATCTATTAATTACCTATAGTGTTTGCGATTACAAAATTAAGGTGAATAATCGACAATTATGATTTGTCATAATTGTGCAGCTTAATACAAAGCATAGCATATTCTGTAATTTCCTAAGAAATTGTGTGTTGTATTGCTAAGGATACACAAGTTCTAAGGATACGCAAGTGATCGGTAACTCCATGGAGGGGATGGATGACACAAACTCCTTGGAGGAGGTGGTCCAAAGCACCAACTCCTTGGAGGAGGTGGTCCATGGAACCAACTCCCTGGAGGAGGTGGCTCAAGACACAAACTCCCTCGGGCCTCATACAATGGAGAGGGATGTAAGTCCATCAGTATACAGTTAATAACAAATCATTTATTTAATAGTTAATTAAATTTCAATTAAACTGTTACATTGCAACAAAGTAACAACTATTTTTATATAGTTTTAATGTCCAGTGATTGTATTACACATTAACACAGGGTGTTTTACATGAATCTTATTATACAGTGATGAAAATAGAAAGTGATGTGCCCAATCAATTTTTTTTAAATCTTGAGGTTTAATTCTAGGGACTTTATTTAAATATAGTTGTTTAATCTTTTGTAGACTTGGTGGTCTAGTATTGCATAAAACTGGTTAAGAGGTTTTTTTTCTGTCATCTGTTCGCGTTGCTTAGCAACGCTGGTAAACAAAAAACAAAAAAAAGACACGCTAGGCATAGATGTACAATGGCGCCCTCTGGTTTCCCGTATGAATGAAATGGACATGAAGACGATCTAAGTTCATATCGCCTCAGTGTGGGTAAAAATAGTAAATATTGAGTGAAGACATGCGCTGTTAAAAATTGTCCCGTTAAAAAAACAGTAAGTTACTGGCAGCTGCAGTTGCCAGCAATGTACTGTTATTTTACAGTATGTTGCAGTAAAAATACATGGACTACATTGATATACACAATACTCAAGTGAACTCATTTTGTTCATTGAAAGCGACTGCCTTGTAGGGTAATACACAATTATGTAGTGCGTTAACTTTAAATTAGCTCAAAGGGAATATAACAGAACTTAAAGCGGCTCCAAAAGAATCAACTCTCTTGAACTGAACAAAGGAATCGTCCAGCGCTCGTTTGAACAGACAGGGCTGTTGACTCAAAAATTAATATTGCTATTCGAACTTAAGTACAAACACTTTAATATTTAAGCTGGGTAACAAGATCTAGGTATAAGGCATTAGATTCATAAGTATACACAGGCCACTTTACTTTCAATACAAAAAAGACTTTATTGACTACAAACAAACTAACAAAAACACACATACACACACGCATTCATACTGGTTGCAGACAAGGAATAGAAGGAAAGAAGAGTTTAGGAGAGATGTGATGTAAAACCTCAAGATGTAAAACCTAACCAAGCGAACCAAATAATCAATTCAACCTTTACTGTGTCTTAGACAGGGTTATCTATCATTTAACATGATTAGCAGATCATACACCAGTTCAGCAATGGATCTGGAGATGTACTTGCGTTCCGTAGTGATGTGGGGAAGTCCCTCTGTGGAGCTGGATTCCCACTTGAGTTCGCTGGTGGTTGGTTTGGTCGTTGTAGTGACATCTCTGAGGCTACTGATGAAGTGAAGTCCGGTAGTTTAAGTTGGAGATGGCCAAACTGTTGTCGTGTTGACGGGTTTTGCAGACGCAACTTAACTTAACTAGACTCTCGACGGAAAGAAAAGAAAGAAGAGTAAACGGAAGATGGGGAAGATTGAGGCTGTCCTCATCCCATTTTAGTGTCCAAGTCCGGCTGGACTGGACCTGGAGAAGAGTTGTCCTGGAAGTGGAGCATCTCCACTTCTCAACAGCTGCTGCTGGTGCAACTCTGTTGGACTGGACGACTGTACTCTGCTCTGCTTGCTCAGACTCGCTCCGCTTGCTGCCTAGAGAATGTTTGGGGAGATGGGTTTTAACCACCAATGTTTCCGGCCCCTAATAGAGCTGGATCAATAAGGCATTGTCCGTGGATCGGCATGGCAGTCCCATGTTAGCACATGCAACTTTGGCGTGACTCACTCACATGAGCCATGTTGCTTAGACATACAGTATTAAGCATACATATAATATGAACATGATACATTTTACATATCTATAATTAAAAGGGAATGAAAGAAAGGGAAAGGGTTTCACTCATTCATTTCAAATAACATACACATAATGGTACGTTGTGATAACTCAAAGCATAATGGTTACCCATGATTAATGCATTCTTAACATATACAGGATTCAGGTGTCATACAAGAGCAATAACATGACATTTCATTAAAAGTCCGCTATCATCGTTTTGAGGATGATCTGATGAACTTTAATGTTTGGTTAGATTATAAAATTCAAAGAGGATTTTGATTCTCTGTTGTGGCCAAAGTCAGTCAATTCTCTGTCTTGCATGGGGGTTGAAAACCCCATTTCCTGAGGTCAAACACAAGTTCTTTGTTAAGAAATGTGTTCTCGTGATCAGTTACCCATTCGTCTTCAGTTAACTTGATCAGGATAGTGGGTCCGATGACACTTAACTGATGATGAACCATGATGATGATGGGTCATGTGGCACATAGCCGCAAGGCTTCAGCTTCCTGCTCTGTACTGCAACAAATGTGGCCTGACCTTCTGATTTTGGTCAGACCAAAATGGCTCTCGATCAAGGTGATTCTGATCACAGGTGTCGACTCAGTTATTGGTGTCTGCATCGTTAAGACCTCACAGCCTCAAATTGGCCAACTTCTGTATGAGTTTATGAAGTAATGTGCTATATATGCTTAGAAGCATACTTATAATGATAACTTATTTTAGTTCATTAGAAAAGTTCCTTTTAACCCAAATGTCTTAAATTTCACAGCAACACACATACATGTAAAGCTGAAATTAACACAGAGATTCTCCATCAGCCAATAAACTTCCACAGAATAACATCAGTGTTTCATTGTTCATCTTTGACTCAAACACTGGCTCTACTCTCCTCCACAACGGTGACACACAGAAGAAATTTGCTTCAGGTTTTACAGTAATATACTGTTTTTCCTTGATTTTACGGTAAACTACTGGCAGCTGTGGTTGCCAGCAATCTACTGTTTTTTTACAGTCTACTTCCGTAGTTTAAAATAACATCATATTACTGTTAAAATACATTTTTACACTGTGTTTTTACCTCTCACACCTTTAACCCTTTAAACCCCAGAGCAAACACCTCAGTTTTAATTGAACACTTCCAAGAGTCCACACTACTGAGTGTTCAAGAAACATGGAGCAAAGCTGAAGTAAATGAACTAATTAAATGGCTAATTAAATGATAATTGAGGATTAGCGATGAACAAATGAAGAAATACTGAAGGGAAAAAAACAAGAACAGAACATAAAATAACAAAAAACTGAAACTTCAGTCACAGCTTTATAATGAAATAACCTGAAGGTCAACAAATGATTAAATCATTAAAATGATTAGCAGATGAATAAACAACTCTACAAACAGCATCACCAGCTACACTTATTACTAAAATGTTTATTTTTGTATAACATCTACTAAAGTTCTTCTTGAGAGAAAGGTTAACATTTTATGTCACCATCATGGAGAACAGAGTCTGCTTTAGTTGGGATTTTGGCCCTGACATTTTTAACATTAATTCTTTTTGGCTGCTGCAATTGTTAAGAACTTTGTTTAAAAAGCTCTTTTGATATGGCAAGCAAGCTAAAAACTAAATATGATCTGCTGACGCTCATATTGTTTTTAATAAGGCAGAACCTGTTCTAATTTAAAATAATTTACTGCTCTTATCCAATGTTTAATGTATTGTTAAATGTAATATAACATGCCTGTATGTGGCATTGAATTCTGGACGTTTTTAAGAATATCTTGGACAAAAACACTTTGCTCTATGGTGTAAGTTGCACTCAAAGAGACATCAATAATCAGCCTATGAACCTCAACAACGGTGACAACTAACAAAATTAACAGTTTAACTCACAAACATCACAAACTGGCTACTGAAAGTCTAAATATAAACAACAGCAGAATCAAATGCAAATAAAGTAAACTGTAAGACCATTATACTACATCATTTATTCATGCCCAATGCATGCTGGCATATTTGTACTGTGCCACACCCAGCATGCATTGGGGCTAGGCTTGCCACGATAGACGGTGTTGACGGTGTTACCGGTTTTAAGACGCAACACCGGTGACATCACTTTTCCACCGTGACACCGTGCCCTCATTTTTTTAAGTATTCCTATTTTTAATTCAATATTTATTTGAATTAAATGGAAAATATAATTCCAAATAATTTACTTAAGACGAGAGCATGCAGGAGGCTGTAGTTAAAATCTGAACATAGCTACAATGCTTCATATTTCATTTATCTTGTGAGGAGAACGAGATGAGTCGAATTTACAGAAAGAGAATGGCGGACGATTTAGTGTCAAAATGCAAAGCAAAAGCGCCTCATTTAAAAAATCCCACGACCATCATCTCACAGTGTTTAGTAATAAATAATCTTATTTTTTATTAAACTAAAAGTGATTGCCGCGCCACTGACAAGCCAACTGCAGAGAAACAAAGCAACCATCGCGGCAACCGCAGTGATCACTTTTTCCGAAGTTCATCTGTTCTTTTGTGCACTTGATTATTATGAGTTTAATGTTAAAAAAATCAATAATGAAAAGGCCAACAAGAGTGTCTATCCTGTGTGTGTGTGCATCTTCATTGAAGTCTCCCTCTTCCAAAACCGAAAGTTGCTTTGTCTGTCTGGCAATATTTCGGCTTTTAATCGAATGAAAAGTTAATTCAGATGAGCCTATATTAAAAACTTGCACTAAAGTAAATGTGACGTGCGGCCACACATCGAAACTGAGGTCTGATCTCATCTCTCTCTCGCTGTCATCCATCAGTAGACGCCACACAAGTCAAGTCGCCTAATAATTATATTAATTATAATAAAATGTAAACCAAAATAAATAATTCATTGCATTTTTCGTTTGATAAAAAATATACGAAAACTAAAAAAAAGAAAATCAAAGGATGGCTAGTTTGTATTCATGTGTTTTAATATTAATGAAAATATGCTTAGCCTATTTAAGCATAACGGTTATATACGCTGCCAATAGGCAAGCCATTCAAAAAATGATATTTTACTGTGTACTGAGTTATAATGTATATTTTACAATAAAAACTAAATGTAGCATGTGTCGCTGTCATTTAAAACACGCAATTCATAACACACCAGAGCTATCTATAGTCTATCTGTAAACTTACAGGGAGGTGTTGGCCAATAGTCATACTGCGCACCACGTTATTGAACTCCAATATCTCTGAGGGAGATTATGTTACCCGATAGCCAATATTGACTTGAGAGATTTTAAAAATAAAAAGGCATTTTAAAAAAGGAACAACACGCAAATCAAAAAATAAAACTGGTCCCGTACGCACTTGTCATCTTGCCATTGTATGCTGTGTAGTGTGTGCCCGTCAACTGCCGCTGGTAAGAGAGAGAGAGAGAGCGCGCGCACGTGAGAGCTTAAAGCCGGCATCAATATAACGAAAAGCAAGATCATGTTGTTATAAATATTCCATTAGCAATACTTATCAAAATATTTATACATTTACATGGTGTTTATTGGTATTGTGTGATCTGTATAGGCTATCTGATCTTTTCAGAAGCTGTAAACTGACGCGCTCGGTGACCGCACAGTGATGTTCAGCTCTGATGAGGCGAATTTATTTAGCATGTAGTAGATTTTTTACATAATGTTCCATTACTTAAAATTTCCTTCATTTTTTTATTTATAGTTTATATATAAATTGAGTGCTAGCTTGTTTAGCTTTGATCATTATGAAAGGATCATATTTCATATTCGGTTTATTCTTTAGTAACAGATTCGTTAATAATGTATTTTAGAAATGGAGTGTTTATAAGGACTAAGCTATTAATATATAATACATTAGGTTAATTAAAACATTAAGACATTGAAGTCAGTTAGGACAACAAAAGACAACCAAAGTAGGTTCCCCCTGTTGGCAAAGGTAACCAAAAAGTAACTTTGCGTGTGCGCAACAAGCTGCGCATCCGAGAGAGTGGTCAACACGATGGGGAACATAGTGAGCCCCAAGATCCCATCAGAGATGGTCAACATGTTGGGTTTCCTGGCAAAGACCATGTAGACTGCACTGTTGATTGAAAAAATGCAGTGTTTTTGTTTATTTTATTCTTTTTTAAAGACTGCCGACCTGTCATTTTTGTAGCCTAATGTCATTTGGAAGTTTTTTTTTTATTTTATATTTGTTTCTTGTTCATTCGTTTAATCTTATTTAAACTTTGTGCTATTTAATTACTTATCTTTCTATTTTATTTTCTTATTTGTTTTAAAAACATTCTAACATAAGTAATAAACGTTCTATGGTTGTTATTTGTTTGGTTCCAATTTCCACAGTTTTTTTTTCAGCCTGTAGAATTGTTGTTGTTTTTTTCATTATGTTAATAAAAGTTCTGTGTTTAATAACAGTAATTTTTTTGTAGTTTGAAGCCGAATTGCCAATTCCCGAAAACTGAAAGTGAAAGTATAATACGCACACATTTATAAGCTATTTAAAAGCAGAAAAAAGAGGAAACGCCCACCCCCACGGTGATACCGGTATTACCGGTGTTGTCACAATGTCCATTAACTGGTGGGGAAATTTCCTCGTCACAACCCTAATTGCGGCATGAAACATTTTGATTGTTATCATTGTTGAGGTACAAGGTCTGATTCATGAGGTCTGAGTGTGTCTTTGTCATCACTGAACTGTTTTTGAATGTTATTTCTTAACTCTGTTAAAGAATCAAGTATTTTCCTGTTTCCACTTCTCATTAATAAATTAATATCTGCACTAAGCATAAAAACTATTGCATGAGGCCCATCATTCAGACCATTATCAAAACATTTAGCAGAACAAATTTCAGACAACTAGATTTATCTACCTATTGGCTTTCCAGCTTTATTGCTATAATAAAAGTGTTTAATAAACTTTGTATTACAGCAGCTGGAGAGGCTAACTTTACAAATTCAAGGCTGAACAGCCCAACTAAACCAGCCCTCACTCTATTACGGTGACACACAAAAAAAACACCTACATTTCTGTTGGTTCTCAATAAGAATGGTATGGAAGTCAAAGCGGTCAGTAATAAGTGTGTCTGCTGTTGTTTGTGTTGTTTAATGATCCTCTGCTGAGACTGAAGGTGTTTTATTTTACTTGATTTTATTTAATGTTGTAACTGACGTCACTCTTTGTGTTTCTTGTTTCTCTTTCCTTCAGTGATTGTGATCATTACAGCAGGTGTTCATCAATGTCTAAATTCACTCATTAGTTTTCATTAACTCTGTCAGGTGAACTATATTAGTGAACTAGTGTACATAATAGTGAACAAGGGTGCTAAATGTGATTTTAAACACAGACTTGAAACGTCGAATCTGAGCTCTGTTAACTCACAGTTTTCTGCTGTTGGTTACTTTCTCGATAACAAAAATACTACACAGAATGCACTGTTTTTAACAGCATATTACTGTTTTAGTGAAAAAACATTATTTTACTGTAAAATCTGACCGTTTTTTAACAGCAATTTTTAACAGTGCACTATAATATACAATGTACTTTTCCTGATATACAAATTATTTGCAGAAGGCAAAGAATGAGTAAACTGCAGTATAATATACAATGTGGTAATGCTAAGCCAGTGGCGGCTGGTCAATAGAGGGCGCTGGGGCGCCGCCCCCCCCTTCAAGTTAGACCCCTTTAATATGTTAATGTTTATTATCACAAATATTAACAAAATAAATTGATTTAATTAAAACATTCTAACATTTATTGTAGTCATACTAACATTTATTGAAAAAAAAAGTATGAACAATATTTTTTCATGTGTGCGGGGCGCCGAACTAATGAGTGTCTATGTAGGTACACAAGCTTTTGCAATGCACGTGATATGATGATAAGCTCTAATTGGCCGGTTTTAAATTGTCTTTGGGGCGCAGCGCTCTGCGCCCCGAACCCTCCCATTTTTGCTGTTAGAACGAATCATATTTGTTTTTATATGATTGGCCTTATGTGATTGGACCATTCTCACCAAAGAGCTTAGAATGCAATTTCTCGAGATGAAGGAAAATTCCGTTGTATCTTTGCAAAGATATCCGTTCACAAGGCGTTTGGATGAAGAAAAAAAAAGAATCAAAAAGCTTGGACCAGATCGACTGTCTTTGCAAATTCACCAGTAGTCAAGTGATGGCGAACGCGCGAATATTTGGGGCTTTTCCAGCACTTGTTATGACAAACGGAGTTGGCCGGCAGGTTCATGTAAGTCATACCTTTTACTATTTCCGTGTTTGCTGTTTCAAACAGCATGACGCAAGAGAGGCTGAATGCATTGGCCATGCTGTCAATAGAGAAGACACTGGTGACTGAGATGACTGACTTTAACAGTTATTGAGAAATTTGCAAGCCAGAGAAAAAAAAGGAGAGCATAATTTATTTTCAAGAAGTGCTACTGGCCACTGATTAGGCAACATTTGTTTATGTGTGTGTCTGTGGGTGTTTACTGATTATCTTGATTACTTCATTACTGATAATAAACTCAAATTTAACTAAAATGAACTGATTTGTGATGCATTTATTGTATGCTTTAGTCATATTTTAGTTTTTTGATACATCACCTGAAAAATGGCTTTTACACTCTTACTTTACCAACAGTTAGATTTTTTTCTGGTGTTTGCACCCCCAACCCTCCCCCCCTAAAATTTTTTAACACCAGCCGCCACTGTGCTAAGCTATGCTCTAACATTAATGATGTGCACTTTAACACTGATGTAAAGTTTTTGATAAACGCACTTTAAACAATATGAACTGTAACACAACAAACAGCTAGGCTTACAACTGTGGAAAATAAAGAGCATTTTGATTGACTATTACAAGCTGAGAAAACATCAGATAAACCTGTCAATGCAATTAACGTTATAATATCTGCTGAATATATCGAATATTTACACATTTGCCTGAGGAAGGAATGATGGGGTAGTTACATTACTAATTTCCATCCCATCCATGCCATTCCATTATTCGCTGTATTGAAATATTGATTAAAATATAGTTATTTAGTGAAAAGTAGCAAATGAATCTCTCATTTTGTTTTGTTTGATAATGGAGTTGTCTGCCCAGATCTATAGGCTAATGAAAGCATTTGAGTACTTTGCTGCCAGCTCAGGTTAAGGAGGCCCATCTCATCTCAGTCATGTTACAGTTGTATCCCATTCAGCTACAGCTTGCTGCTTTTGACCAGTGGACAGAACCCACTTTTCAACATCTGAAATGGCTTCTGAACAGTAAGTAGATTTTGTCAGTATGCCTTATGCAGCAGTCCTCTTAAACTCAGTTTAGCTTGTGTCATTTTGTCAGTTTAGTTAGCTAATTTTGTAAAAGTTAGTTTGTACACTTATTGTGTTGTTATTTGATATTGACTTATAAATCCTAACTGCAGCAATAATCTTAGTTTAAGAAATAATTGAAACTATTTTAATCTCATAATAAATGTCATATTATTAAATACATGTTTTATAATATCATAAGTAACATTATGATATTAATATGAAATTAAGTTCATACTTAAAACTCTATTCAAAATGTCCGGCACACTTTGCTGTGTTTGTTTGTCTGCTCGTTCCTTTGTTCCTGTACCTGGTGTGGGGGGTGGGCTGCGGTGGACCCCAAACATTCACAAAGCTGCTCTTGGTCTCTTCATTCTATAACATGTTGGTTTTATTATCCACACAGATCCTTTTACAGCAGGATGTTTTTCCTCTGCCCTGTGTGCAAAAAGGCTCCTCACTAGTGATGGAAAGTTCGGATCATTTTACTGACTCGGTTCTTTGAGTCTCGTTCATCGAGATGAACGAATCTTTTTTCGAGTCATTTCGTTCATTTAGTTCAATTTGCCAAAATATTATTAAAATGTTACGAATTGATGGCAAACACATCTACAACTAGCCCAAGGTTGATCACACTACAAACAAATCATCAATAGAATGCTATAAGAGGGAGAAAATAATAATTCATTGTTTACCTGCTGAGCTGAAAGGAGCCATGATTAGCTCACCTTTCGGGTCTTCTGGTTCGTTCATCACGTGACCGAATGTAAAGAGACATAACTCAGACCCGAGGACTCAAGAAATGAACGGATCAAATCTCTTTCCGGCTCTAAATGCATACGATTGGCTTCTGTCTTTCACGTGTTGAACGACTCGGGAGATGAACAGATCAATTCCTTTTCCGGCTCTAAATGCCTATGATTGGCTAGTATGGCTCCTAGGCTTGATGAACGAATGACTCAAACCCGATAGAGGACTCGAAAAATTAACTAATCTTCTCGATCTTCTCTCGCGCTACAAAACGTGCGCATGCGCCGAAATGAATGAATAACTTCAAGAATGAGTCATTCGTTCTTTTGTCACATAACGTGAAAGAAAGCATACGAGATGAGTTATTAAATAAATCAAATTGTCTTTGTGAAGCGTTCTGTAACATATAATGCTGCAGGCATTAGAAACATTAACACTGTTTAAATGTTGTTTATTGTTTTATTACTATTTTTTTTTTAACCAGAAAAGCTTTATAACAAAACAGATTACTTTAAAATCACAATAATAAAATAATCACAATAATAAAAATAAACAAAAGAAAAACAAAATAGTGCACATCAAGCTAAGCTTTTTAATAAATAAAAACAAATAAGCTTTAAATAACACGTTTGTGCCATAAAAGCTTTATATCAAATAGGGCAACTATGCCCAATAGAATTTTTTTTTTTATGAAACAGCAATTTAAGTGAAAAATAAATTCAAATAAAAAATACAAAAGCCACAGAGCCTAATGAGCTTAACTAATTGACTAGAATATTAAAATTGCAGTGCACAACAAGCTTGGCTTTTTTGAGTAATTAGAATTAAATAAGCTTTGAAACAACACTCTGTGGCTTTACTTGTTGGACTTGGCTTAAGGTATGTTAGCATTCAAAAACACAACCCAAACTTTCGATAGGCTGAGTCTGTTTCTTCTTTCAGATGATTTGAAGCGCTTCTTTTGTCATTACTTGTTGGTCGCAGGATAAAAGCTTCTGCTACATGAGTAAATGCAATCTTTTTTTATACAAATATTAGACTAATACATAAAGTCTCAATAGAAAAACATTATTAAACTAAAAAATGGGGTACAAATGAACAAATTACAAATCACTTGTAATTGTAGAATTTGATTAATTTATCATATCGCCTAGCTTAGTGTTTGTTTTCTGATAGCAAGGCAGTGAATAGACATTTTAAAAGCATGGGTCCATTTATTTGTAAAATAACAAAAAATAAAACCACATATCCACCAGAAAAAAGTAACAACTGAGTGACAATAGGACAGACCTTTTTATTTCTAAGAAAATGCTTTTTAGCTACACATTGTTTGATGATTTTATGAAGTCTAAAATATGATCCATGATGCAACAAAAATTCAGTTTTACATAAGTATTACTGACTGAGGTTCTTGTTGCAGTGTACAGTGGAGCTACAGTTTAAGATCAGAAACGCACATAATAATATTAACAGTAATTATAATAATAATATAATATAATATAATATATAATTATGATGCACCTGTCTCTAAAGAGGATTTGAAACCATTTACTAATTTCTACACACAATTCTGATGTAGTGTCAAGTCAAGTCAAGTAAGAAAGACTAATGACTCAAACCCGATAGAGGACTCGAGGCATGAACGGATCAAATCTGTTTCCGGCTCTAAACGCATATGATTGGCTTGCCTTTCAGTGATGAACGAACAAATGACTTACTCGATAGAGGATTCGAGACATGAACAGATCAAATTTCTTTCCGGCTCTAAACGCAAATGATTGGCTTCTGCCTTTCCGTGATGAATGACTCAAAAGACTTGAAAAATGAACGATACCTGCACAAATGTGCGCACGCGCGGATGAACGAATCACTCCCTGAGAGGACTCGTAGTTCTCGAGTCATATTGAAGATTCGTTCAAAATGAACAAATCGTTCAAGAACGACCCATCACTACTCCTCACTCTCTTCCTGGGCATCTCAGGAAGGTGTGTATGAGGAACAGCACAGAGGCAGAGATCCAGGCTGTCGTCTAAGACGACCAAGATAGAGTTGTCCGAATTCTGTCACAGAGGACGTTTCTGGGAGTTTGGAAAAATTTGAGACATATTGGACTCTACTAATCCTCTGGCCAGGTTTGTAACTCAGTTTTGCTCTTTTCTCTTTTTTCTCCTTAATATACACAGTCATTTTGACCACCTGCTTTTTTTTATTTCAGCACTGGTGGATTGATGTGGACCTCTTCCGTGAGGGTGGAAATGCTCAAAAAAGGCTTATACAATAAGCACTCCATTGACCACCCCCTTCTAGCAGGATTTAATAAATACCTTTACACTGACTAAGGAAATAAAAACAGCAAACAAGTAGTAGCCTAAGTTAATTAAATGAGCGAAGGCATAAATGCATAAAAAAAGTGTGTGCGTGTGTGTGTGTGTGAGGGGGGTGGGGGGGTCTTGTTTTATGCAGTTCAGTTTATTGTAATGTGAAATGTGTCATTTCAGGTGGAAACAGTGTCCAGGTTCATGCATTACATGGACCCCACTGAGCCAAACCTGATGTTTGTTCGGCAGGTGGAGAAAGTGCGAGAGTACTTTAACATCTTGTCAGATTCAAAGCTTTCAAAATGGACAGTGTTCAACTACTGGAAGAGTCTCAAGAGGTCAGTAATGTGGAACAACCACAAGTTTGCCATGTACATGTTAACTAATCATTTCAGCTGTTCTGACTGTAACAACCTAATTTTGATCTCTTTTCAAGGTTCATGACATACATTATTACCTCCACGGACGTTCGCCACAACAATCCATCTCTGTTTCAGGACTGTGAGAGTTTATGGATACGCTGTATGGAATACAGAGTGGCATGACCAAAAAAAGTGAGCATGGAGGTCACAGAGAAAAAAATCAGAGGTTGGTTATGGCAAAGAAATTTTGCCAAAGGACTGCCTTGCTGTTTTAGAGGCTGCAATCAAAGATTTCCAGGCCGTGATATGCAAAATGCAGGGTCCAGGAGCCATCACAGGGGACTGTTTGACTAAAAATGAACGGCTGCTCGTCCTCTACTACCTTGAGGCTGTTATCATGCTGGAGCTACTTCAGCGGCCTGGAGTAGTGACACACATGACTGTAAGTGTTTGTTTTTTCCTCCTTTCTCTTCTTTGTTTCTATATGCTTCATGAATGTGCAAAACTGTCTGTTTGCAGGTTGAGGATTGGGAGGGGAGAAGCCGGATAGAGAATGGTGTCTGTGTTGCAGTGAAAGAGCTGAAAGTACTGTTGTCACACGAACAGAAATTTGTACATTTATATTAAACTTTAAATCATAACAGCAATGAATATATTGTGGCAAAGTCGTACCTATTTTTCCACTTTCTCTAACTAGTGGTTCGACTTTACTTCAATGAGGTGCGGCCAGTAATGCTGCAAGAAAACCCCACCGGTGACGATGCGGCAGTTGATTTATTTTTTGTGTCAAGTAGTGGGAGATCGATTTATAATCCCTCCAACGATTGAAAAAGACTACATGACAAGTAAGCAACATTACACCTCTCTTTAACTCTACGGGCCCTATTTTATCTGGGCGCAAAGTCCAAAGTGCAGGGCGCAAAAGCATTAAGGGCATGTCAGAATCCACTTTTGCTATTTTAAGGACGGAAAAATCCGCTTTGTAATAATTATAAAATAAATAAAAACAATTAAGAGTTTAACTGAGCTGACCATATTTGACCTACAGTATTCTCATAGAAGATATCTGCTATTATAGTGATGGTGTTGGCTTAGTACTTTCCGTTTGCATATGCCACGTTGATCACAATTCCCTTTTTTCATCAACTTCTTTATGGGTTTAAACTAGTTTTTAGTAGTTGTTACTAGTTCTCAAAGATGGTATCTGAGTTAGAATTACATCATTATTATAATAACTAATTACCATGGTTATTGTGTTTAAACAGGGTTTCTGCAGGGTCTTAAAATATCGTAAATTCCAAAATCTAAATTTTAGGCCTTAAAAAGTCTTAAATTGACTGAAATATTGTGTTGTAGGTCTTAAATCTTTTTTAAACAAGTCTTCATTTTCCTTTGTTCATGTTTTGCTACCCAATCTGGCCAAAACCCATACAATTACCAACAATCCATCTCAATAAAACTTTTAACTCTATTAATCATAATGGTTTAATTATTTCCCTTACAATAACATTTGTTTAAACGTGCTCCATGTATTTACTGCAGAGGACATCAACCTGGGGGCTGTTTCATAGAAGTGAGTTGAGTTTAAATAATCTAGATAACTGCTCGTGCACGTTACTGTTGTGAAAACGTTAAAGGTCGAGCATAGATACACCGATTATGTATAGAGGTAAAGTTGGTTTTATATTGGGATATTCAGACATTCTCCTTAATAATAAAATTTCAGAAAAGTATTCTTTACAAATTCTAAATAGGGAAATCATATTAGCAGCCAATTATTATCAAAGTACAGCCTTGTTCACAGTCAATGAGATAGTGCTAATGTTGTTTTGAAGTCATACTTGCATGCTAATTTCGATCGAATATTCAAAGTAACATGGTAAACAATATAGAGACTTCTAAATGAACGAATGTGCGAATAGAAAACCAACTTTACCTCTATCGATTATGTTGTGTGCTACCATGGCAACTACGAGAACTGAAAGATCTCTGAAATGAGACGCAGCTGTTCACAGCGAGTAAGCCTCATTTGATTTTCGAGTTCAAACATATAATAATTTAAACATAATAATCAAATAATACGACTTGCAAGAAAGCAAGAGAGAAGGCTGACAGGAAACTGCAGATCATCTCTATACACGAATTACCAATCTACGTCACACATGACGTCACACGGGTCCCTGCTTGCAAAATAAGACCGGCTGCAAAAGTGTTGTGTTGTTCAGTTTTTTTTCTCCCATCCAGTTGTGTTGTGTGGTAGACGTCTTTGTCTAAAAGGGAACTGAATGAAGTGACGACCTAATTAGAAATGCTCGACTCTGCAGTTCTCATGTTATATCAGGTAAGTTCAGGCTATGCTGAATCATATACATTACTCGTTTTTGATTGTAGCAATGATTTCGGTAAAACAGTTACATGTGGTTAATTAAACTGCGGACACTGAATGCTCAGAATAAAACATGAAAGTGTAAGTTATTAAAGTTGGTTTTATATTCACACATTCATTCAGTGACAACTTGTGACACACGCCCTGTAATGTTTACCACGGCAGTTTGAGTATTCGCTCTGAAATAACCTGCAGGTTTGACTTGAAAACAACATTAACACTGTTTATTTGACTGTGAACAATGTTGTACTCTGATAGTCATTGGCTGCTAATATGATTTCGCTATTTAGAGTTTGCAAATAATATGTTTAAGAAATTATCTTATTAGGAAAAGTCTGTGCGAATATAAAACCAACTTTTTACCTTTATGTGTAAGTTCACATCAAATCACTTTTATCAAATCACTTTTATTGTCACATCATCAGCAGCACGTCTGCTATGATGAGTGAAAAGCTTCACATACCCTGGGCCTGCCGTACAGGTGTAGTTCGCTGTCAGAATGCAGTTTTGCTTATTGATAATCACCCAGGCCTTGTATAACGTTAGCTCCATCTTTTTTTTCCTTGTCTTTGGCTGGGCAGAACCTCGGTTTTTAGCACATAGTTTGAATCTGGTAATCAGGGAACATAATTTATTGCACATGACCACACAGAACACAATTATTGGCATCCAAACCCTTGTAGGCCTTTAACTTCTCTCGCAAAATGCCTTGGAGCTTCAATGGCATTGTGTATTTCGGCCTGGATGCTTGGTCACTTCGTCTTATTTATTGGGTGCTATCGCATATGGACCTGTCAGACAAACGCCGCTCACTTTAACGTTAATTTTGCCGAATAACTGTGCTTATCACTGGGTGACAAGCTGTTATAATACACTGAAAGCATTATGCAAATAATATATATAATATGTAATCAATATATCTTTTTTCTCTGACAACAACAAACTCTGTGCCGCATTGGATGTTATTCCCTCGCTGTAAATGGTAGCGCTCCCGGTTTTTTTCTGCCACCTCCCTGCACTCGCTTCCTGAATGTTTACAAACATGGTAATTGGTCTATAGGCTACATGTGTAGCAATATATTTTTAAAATATAGGCAATTATTTAGGCCTATTAACATGAAATTAAATATTTGTCGTAATACATTAAAATTGTGCTTGACCGCGTGAGAGAGAGAATATACGCTTACTGCCTGTTGCTTGCAAGGAAAAGTTTTAATGCATTGCAGGCTCCCTGTAACATACAAAATGTTCTAAAATGTAAGAACATTAGGTTTAAAATAAACAAAGAGCCGTGCACGCACAAGCAGCGAGATTTTTAATTATAAATAGCTGCTTTCTCTTTGACACTTGTGTTTCCCGCGCCTCGTGGGAAAATATCTTTACATTAAAGTGAGGCTACTGCTCGGCCCGGATCATCTCCCAAAAATTCCATTCAGGGTTTACAGCTTTAAAGTCATTCTTTAAGAAATGTAGTCTTTATATTAGTCAAAGTTGTAGTTTGTATTCATTTAATTTGCAATAACTTATTTGAATTTAAATATATTATTGTTCTATTCTAAAAAGAAATTTGGTATATAGAGGGAGTGCAGAATTATTAGGCAAGTTGTATTTTTGAAGATTAACTTTATTATTGAACAACAACCATGTTCTCAATGAACCCAAAAAACTCATTAATATCAAAGCTGAATATTTTTGGAAGTAGTTTTTTGTTTGTTTTTAGTTTTAGCTATTTTAGGAGGATATCTGTGTGTGCAGGTGACTATTACTGTGCATAATTATTAGGCAACTTAACAAAAAACAAATATATACCCATTTCAATTATTTATTTTCACCAGTGAAACCAATATAACATCTCAACATTCACAAATATACATTTCTCACATTCAAAATCAAAACAAAAACAAATCAGTGACCAATATAGCCACTTTTCTTTGCAAGGACACTCAAAAGCCTGCCATCCATGGTGAACAGATCAAAACACTGACAGAATCCATCAACATTGCGTGCAGCAGGAACCACAGCCTCCCAGACACTGTTCAGAGAGGTGTACTGTTTTCCCTCCTTGTAAATCTCACATTTGATGATGGACCACAGGTTCTCTATGGGGTTCAGTTCAGGTGAACAAGGAAGCCATGTCAATTGGTTTTCTTCTTTTAGACCCTTTCTTGCCAGCCACGCTGTGGAGTACTTGGACGCATGTGATGAAGCATTGTCCTGCATGAAAATCATGTTTTTCTTGAAGGATGCAGACTTCTTCCTGTACCACTGCTTAAAGGTGTCTTCCAGAAACTGGCAGTAAGACTGGGAGTTGAGCTTCACTCCATCCTCAACCCGAAAAGGCCCCACAAGCTCATCTTTGATGATACCAGCCCAAACCAGTACTCCACCTCCACCTTTCTGGCGTCTGAGTCGGACTGCAGCTCTCTGCCCTTTACGATCCAGCCACGGGCCCATCAAGACTCACTCTCATTTCATCAGTCCATAAAACCTTAGAAAAATCAGTCTTGAGATATTTCTTGGCCCAGTCTTGATGTTTCAGCTTGTGTGTCTTGTTCAGTGGTGGTCGTTTTTCAGCCTTTCTTACCTTGGCCATGTCTCTGAGTATTGCACACCTTGTGCTTTTGGGCACTCCAGTGATGTTGCAGCTCTGAAATATGGCAAAACTGGTGGCAAGTGGCATCTTGACATCTTGGCAGCTGCACGCTTGACTTTTCTCAGTTCATGGACAGTTATTTTGCGCCTTGGTTTTTCCACACGCTTCTTGCGACCCTGTTGACTATTTTGAATGAAACGCTTGATTGTTCCATGATCACGCTTCAGAAGCTTGGCAATTTTAAGAGTGCTGCATCCCTCTGCAAGATATCTCACTATTTTTGACTTTTCGGAGCCTGTCAAGTCCTTCTTTTGACCCATTTTGCCAAAGGAAAGGAAGTTGCCTAATAATTATGCACACCTGATTTAGGGTGTTGATGTCATTAGACCACACCCCTTCTCATTACAGAGATGCACATCACCTAATATGCTTAATTGGTAGTAGGCTTTCGAGCCTATACAGCTTGGAGTAAGACAACATGCATAAAGAGGATGATGTGGTCAAAATACTAATTTGCCTAATAATTCTGCACTGCCTGTATATGTGTATGTATATATATATATATATATATATATATATATATATATATATATATATATATATATATATATATATATATATATATATTTCCTATTAAGTGACTACAAAGTTAATCATTATTAATAGGTTAAGTGAATTGAAATGGCATCAAATTACAGCAGGTGAATTTTAACATTACTTTGATTAAGCTTGCTCTAGACCAGGCTAGTTTCCCAGCATAAGTTGCCAGAGTAACTGAGTTTGAACTATCGTAAATTTGATTTATGAAACTATCCGCCATTAATAAACCTGACTTAACAAAATAAGCCTGGCTTTTTCTGTAAGCTTGGTTTATGGAACAGCCCCCTGGACAGATTGTTGTGCATAGATTTAGTTTATTATAGTTTTAAACATTTAAAACATTTGTTCATTTGTTTTTTTATTTTAAAGAAAGTTTATTTTGGAAAAAAAAGTGAATGGATACAACTAGAGCTCATAAGATCTTTTGCTAAGAAATATCTAAAATATTTTAATTTATTATTATTCATTTTTTATTGTATTATTAAATGTATTAAATTATAATATTTTTTATAGGACAAATAAAACTTTTTCATCTGGGCCATCTGACAAATGCCTTATGAGTCTAAAATTGCATTCATAATGTTCTTAAAAAGTCTTACATTTAACTTGGTGAAAATTGCAGAAACCCTGGTTTAAGGTATGTCTAAATGTGGATGCCCCCAATTTTAAACATGCTGAATGAAATGGACACTAAAATAATTAATTATTATAAAATATTGTACAGTATTCTAAACTATATGAAATGAATAAATTATAGTGGAAAAATAACTTTTAGCATTGCACTGACTACAACTGACCAACAAACTAGTCTGAAAATGACTTTTGCTGCTTAAGAAATGGATTACAGCATGCTGATGACATGCACAAATTTGAGTGTAAAGTTCGTCAGAAATTCCCAGAATATTGACCATATTCTTCACGTACCAGCAGGCGGCGCCAATGGAATCTTTTTGCTTGAGACTTCTTTTTAAAGGAAAACATTTTTAGATCCTAACAGCACTGTGGGACGATGGGCATGGGACGATAACTGTTAATAGTAAATGTGCGCGCGTGTGTGTGTGTGTGTGTGTATGTATGTATGTATATATATATATATATATATATATATATATATATATATATATATATATATATATATATATATATATATATACACACACTAAACATCTTTAATGCATATAATACGATAATACAATTAAATTCAAATAAGATATTGCAAACAAAACAAGTACAAACTACAACATTTCAACTACATTTTTATGTTTTTTTATATATCTGTTTGTTATTTTTTTTTCTCCTGTTTATTACAATTTTATTTCATATTTTCCCCCAACGGCAACGCAGTGGCGCAGTAGGTAGTGCTGTTGCCTCACAGCAAGAACGTCGCTGGGTCGCAGGTTCGAACCTCGGCTGGGCTGGGTCAGTTGGCGTTTCTGTGTGGAGTTTGCATGTTCTCCCTGCGTTCGCGTGGGTTTCCTCCGGGTGCTCCGGTTTCCCCCACAGTCCAAAGACATGCAGTACAGGTGAATTGGGTAAGCTAAAAATTGCCCGTAGTGTATGAGTGTGAATGTGTGTGTGGAAGTTCCCAGAGATGGGTTGCGGCTGGAAGGGCATCCGCTGCGTAAAATCGTGCTGGATAAGTTGGCGGTTCAAGGGACAAAGCCGACAAGAAAATGAATGAATGAATTTTCCCCCAAAATATTCATTTGTGTGTAATAATTTTCAAATTTCAGTTTTTTTGTTAGATTAGTTCAAATTTAGCTTTGGTACTGAATAATCTAATGTATATGCACAAATATATTAGTGTACAGCATCCTGTAGAAAATATTAATTTAAAAGAGAGATCTATGAGGGGTGTATCTAGCTATATATGTAGTATATGAATTACAAACATTTAATTAATTAAAAAAATATATATATATATTATTAAGAAAGCACTGTCTGAAATAAAGAAGTAGGCTACATATCTTAAAGAATGACTTTAAAGCGGCAAACCCCAGGTGGAATAATCAGGATATGAATCCAGGCCAAGCAGTAGCCTCACTTTAATATGAAGATATTTTCCCATGGGGCAGTTTTGAAAGCAAATTAAAAATCCACCTGCTTGTGCATGCACAGCTCTTTGTAGCCATTATCTTAAACTTAATGTGCTGACGTTAAGCAGATTTTGAATGTTACAGGGAGCCTGCGATGCACTAACCTTTCCTTGCAAGCTACAATTGGCAGTAAGCACGTATTCTCTCTCTCTTGCGCACATGAACATATTTAAATGTATTTTGACAAATATTTAATTTTAATGTTAATAGGCCTAAATAATGGCCTATATTTTAAAATGGCATTAAGCATTTGCATAAGTTCATTCATTAATTTTCCTTCAGCTTAGTCCCTTTATTCATCAGGGGTCACCACAGCGGAATGCACCACCAACTTATCCAGCATATGCTTTAAACAGAAGATGCCCTTCCAGCAGCAACCCAGTACTGGGAAACATTTGCATAAGTTATATACAATAATGCAAACTCACAAATATTAGCGTGAATTATGCGTACTTGCTATGAACATGCAGGATTTGTCTCAATCGGGTCTTCCAAGCAAGTTACAAATGTTGAGTGAAAGATGCACATGAGGGAACTCAACACGAGTAATCTAGAGCGAGTGCATTTGATCATTTGCATTTAAAGCCACAGGCACAAAAAGAGCTTGGTTTTCCTCTGACCCCCAAAATTAAATATTCTGCAAGGTATATGATCTGATTTTGAGCTGAAACCTTGTACGTCTCATAAAAAGATCATAATAGGTACCCCATTAAAGCAATGGTCTCAAACTCCATTCCTGAGGGGTCGCAGTTCTGCATAGTTTAACTTCAATCTAAACTTCAATCACCTCCAACTCACCTCTGCTTAATAGTCTCTAGTAGTCTTAAAGACCTTGATTAGTTGGATCAGCTGTGTTTGATTAGGGTTGGAGCAAAACTGCAGAGCTGCAGCCCTCTGGGAATCGAGTTTGAGACCTGTGCTTTAAAGCTCACCCAGAAATGAAATAATCCTCACCATTTACTCTCCCTCGTGTGGTTTTAAACCTTTATGAGTTTCTTGATTCTGTTGAACACAGAAGATATTGTGAAAAAACGCTGGCTTAATTTGTTTCAGAAGAAAGGGAATGTTTAAAACCACATGACGGAGTGTAAATGGTAAGGTTATTTTAATATGTGGGTTAAATATCCATTTCGTGCTTGTCGCTTTGTGCCTTCATACTAAAGTTAACCTTTTTTTTTTTTAAAGACCCGATGGTGCTGAAAGGAGAGACTCATCAACAGAATGAAATGAAAGAGAAACACCAAGACTTAACAACTGATGAAAAACCCACACTGACTAAAAAGACTTCATCAGACGGAAGACCTTTGAAATCCAAATGTAGGTGTAATTTCACTTGTGATCAATGTGGAAACCATTTCAGCCGAAAACCCAGCCTTCAAGTCCACATGAGAATTCACACTGGAGAGAAGCCTTTCAGCTGTAAACAGTGTGGGAAGAGTTTTAGTCAAAAGCCAAACTTTAATGTTCACATGAGAGTTCACACTGGGGAGAAACCTTACACCTGCGAACAGTGTGGAAAGTGTTTTGGTAAAATCAATGACTTTAAAGTTCATATGAGAATTCACACTGGAGAGAGGCCGTACACATGCCAACAGTGTGGGAAAAGCTTCTCTAATACAGGAAACTTTGCAGTACACATGAAAATTCACACTGGGGAGAGGAAGTACACATGCCAACAGTGTGGGAAAAGCTTCTATCATGCAGGAAACTTTGCAGCACACATGAAAATTCACACAGGGGAGAAGCCTTACTCTTGCCGTCAGTGTGGAAAGAGTTTTAAGCAAAATAGCAACCTTGAAGTCCACATGAGAACTCACAAAGGAGAGAGAAGTTATACTTGCACACAGTGTGGGAAAAGTTTTGCTAAAAAACAAAACCTTGACATCCACATGAGGATTCACACTGGAGAGAAACCTTACACATGCACAGAGTGTGCTAAAAGTTTCACATATGAAAAAACACTCATTTACCACATAAGAACTCACACTGGAGAGAAGCCGTTTCCATGTACTCAGTGTGAAAAGAGCTTCAGAACCAAAGCTAACCTCATGAACCACATGAATGGTCACACTGGAACCATAGTGTTCACATGTGATCAGTGTGGAAAGAGTCTCACACGCAAAGACTCTATTAGGAAACACATGAAGACTCACTCAGGAGAGGATCGTTTTAGATGCAGTGAGTGTGGAAAGGGCTGTAAAAGAAGCCTCAGCACTCACATGAAGCTTCACAATGGAGAGCAGAGTCCTCAAAATTGAGGCCTTGTCCACACAAACATGGGTATATTCAAAACGGCAGCTTTTTCATGTAGTTTGGCTGTTCAACCACGTGAAGTTTATTTATAAATTAATTTCGAAAGGGATCACATGCTTATGATTGTCCACAGCTGTTCCTGCATTAGCTAACACATGATTCACCAATCAGATGATGAAGCTTCCTAACTCACTATAAATAACCAGTTTCTTACCTCAGTTATCTTTGTCGTGAAGAATCCCCCTCCCACCCCTACTCCCCCTCCTTTCTAGATTGGGTGACACAGCGGCCCAGTGATTAGCACTGTTTAGCCATCCGTTTATCTGTCATTAGCCAGAAACAAGTCAGGGGAGTTCATTGAGATCTACCTGAGCTCAAACTTTCCTCTCGTCCAGCTAACGAGAGGGAGCCCAGGATTTCATGAGCCCAAGGCTCTCTCCTGGGACAGCATGCCAAACACCCTTTATTATCAATCATCAGCTAAGTGTGAACTCTTGAATACATATCAAGTTACGGAAAATGAAACCCTTTGAACACCTGAATATTTAAACTTAACTGAAGAAACGTGGAGATTTTCAGTAACTGTTTTGTAGTGTAGATTAGTGGTCACTGCTCAGTACCAGGTTGTGAGCATTGCCACCAGGCTGCAAGAACACAAATGTAACTCTGTGTTTCAACTTTATTATGAACCGATAAGCATATTTGTGCACATTGCACACTTCAATCAAATGGTCGGCTCTGAAAAGAAAATTAGAAACATTAGGGAGGAGAGAATGTTTGGGGAGATGCAAGGAACACTGTCCTACACCCTTAGATTGTGTTTTTGATCATTCACATTGTTTGATTGTCACTCGAATGAACAAACACAGATTTGCCTCCAATTTTGGGCTTTTTTCTGCAGTTTCACAAAACTTGTTGGCAAATGAAAGTCAGGGCTAAACTCGTGCAGCATAAACTTAGGATAAAGCAATGAGAGTGATGCAGACTCTCTAAAGCCCTGTTCAGACTACACAATGTCATTTTTCAGATTGTGAGATTGTTTTGACTGAAAGTCTTGATGTGTTGTGGGTAACAAATGAAGAGTTTGGTTTCAAAACAACATAACACTATACATCTATTATGAATAATTTGGCAAAAACATGTTTTCTTTATCATAACAGTGAAAAATTTTGTAGCCCATTGGTTACCTTGAAAAATACATAATCTCAACAACACAAATAAATTAGTGTATGGGAAACCCAGTGTCGATTATTGTCATTAAGAACATGAGTGATTTGTTAGCTTGCATGCTAATTCCAGTACTCAACAAGCTTTTGAAGCACTAGAAGCTCTCTGTTAGTTTGATTATTATTTATGTACAATACATATTGTACTGCTAATGTGCACTGATGGATGCTAAAGTGTGCTGTGTGTAGGTTATAGTTTTAGGTTTATATTTTTAAGGCAAATAATTTATTATATATAAAAACGAGCAGCAGCTTTTAGTTTCAAAATGGCAACAATGAAATAACAGTTGACAGCAGCACAGTATTGTACACAGTAATCATATAGGATGAGGTATTCTGAACAAGTGAGTCTTAAGTTTATATACATTTATGTGTAATTTTATAGTATTTGGAAATGTCTCCCTTTTTTCTTTTTATAGATGGTGCATTGTATTACATACGGCACAGAGGCATTAAAAAGAAATTCAGCCAAAAGTCCTGTCTGGAGCTACCCTATATGGTGTGTTGATGCTCATTTTCCACAAGTCTGAATTAGGATAGAGAAGATACGTTGACAGTATGTTGTCTCTGTACTGTTTGAGATGATCACATCTTACCAATTGTAGAATGGGGATGGGTGAGGGACACTGAGAAACATCTCAGACAATGGTGTGTCAAAACTTAATTAACACACAGATCCCAGCTGCGACATGAGCCAATGGGAAACTTCATTTACATTTAAAGGCAGTAAACTAAACCTTTATTAAAGGTTTGAGTTTGAAAATGTTCAGGGTTCATTTTGACTCCACTGAACCCAGGGTACTACTGTGTACTTTAAGACTGCTATATACACTCACCGGTCACTTTATTAAGTACACCTGTTCAACTGCTCGTTAATGCAAATTTCGAATCAGCCAATCACATGGCAGCAACTTAATGCATTTAAACATGTAGACATGGTCAAGATGATCTGCTGCAGTTTAAACAGAGTATCAGAATGGGTACGAAAATAGATTTGAGTGACTTTGAACGTGGCATGGTTGTTGGTGCCAAACTGGCTGGTCTGAGTATTTCAGAAACTGCTGATCTGCTGGTATACAAAGAAAAAGAGAAAATATCCAATGAGCAGTAGTTCTGTGGGCGCAAATGCCTTGTTGATGCCAGAGGTCAGAGGAGAATGGCCAGACTCAAATAACCACTCATTACAACCGAGGTATGCAGAAGAGCATCGCTGAACGCACAACATGTAAAACCTTGAGGCGGATGGGCTACAGCAGCAGAAGACCACACCGGTTGCCACTCCTGTCAGCTAAGAATAGGAAACTGAGGCTACAATTCGCACAGGCTCACCATAATTGGACAATGGAAGATTGGAAAAATGGTCCCTGGTCTGATGAGTCTCCATTTCTGCGGTGACATTTGGATGATAGGGTCATAAAAATATGATGGACTTTCTGCATTGCTTCTTAGTATCACACTCCCTGTTGCATTAAGATACACAATGTCCTTCTTGCACCTGCTGAAAAAGACCGAAATAGTCTTCCTTGACCAAAGCTTTACGCCTTTCGGGTGCATCAACACCCTTTGCAGGACATCACTGTCTGCTCCAGATTGCTCATTGATGATCCTCTGTAATCTCATGAACTCTTCAGAATGTGGCCGTTTTTCTTCTTTCACTCCATGCGATGTTTTTGAGCACGTCTTTAGATGAAGCTTCATCTCTGCAACCAAAATTAATGATTGCTTGGGGAAGTTTGTTCATTGACTCCATATATAAACTTCTACAGAGTTTCGTTTATAGGAGCTCAGCAACAAACAGACTGACCTTCTTCTGAGTTCATGAGTGCTGTGATGCACATCACCACAGAAAACCACAGTCGCTTTTAAAGTCTTTTCATCACAGACAGTGACTGTTACGATCCTTGATAGAAATATGTCTAGGTAATTTAAAGGAGTAACAAGAGATAACCAAAGTATAAAACTGGTGATGAAGAGGGCAAGAGAAAAGACAAAACAACGAATTAGCACCGCAAAAGATTTATTGCTCCCACAGTATTTACAATATTTACAAACAATAAGATAAAATTAAAAAAAACCAAGACAATCGGGAGAGGGAACTGAAAGTTGCGCTATTAAATCAAAGAAATAAATATAACAAAAATATTCCCTTAATCTCCTCCCCAATCCTCTAAATAAGAAAATAATATGAAAAGAAAAGTCTTCAGCGCAAAAGCGCCCTGAACTTACACTAACTAAAAAATAAAAATACAAATTAGCGCACTTCGCTAACTAGTGTGTCTATACATCAATAGTCCTGCGTGCAAAGTATGTATGTCACGTGACTTACTCTGTTGTTCCAGATCTCCCTTGTCTACAAGTCACAACGGGTTTTGAATGGAGCATTAGCGGGCTAAAGATGTGAAAACACACAAATAAACTCAAACAGATCTCACTCAAAGTCAACATTAGTAAATCTCACACAAAGTCAACATTATATCAGCTACAAACGCACACGGACACCACCAAACAGACAACACGCCAAACAACAACAACAGCAGCAGCAGCTGATCTCTTCCCATTGCCGCTTCAGATTTAAAGGGCTCTGCAACGCTTGCGATTGGCAGAGAGAGAAGTCGTCGTCACGACGCAGTTTAGGATTGGCAGTCCTGTAAGCCAATGGTGCTCCGAAGTAGGCGGTACCTGTAAAAATGACAGGGCACGGAGAGAGAGAAGAGAAACAGAGACAGAAAGAACACACACGCACCAAAACAGTGTGCAGTTCATAACAGTGACATGTGCGCTCACTGGGCAATCTGTGAACCGGCAGTAACCCACACAAGTGAAAACTGGCCCTGGTTTTTTCGACAGCAGGGTTTTGACTCTGTTTGAAACCAAAGCTGCAATAGGGGTGGAGAGAATTGATGCTCATGGAAATAATGTTGGTCCACTGAAGACTCTGAAACAGTCTGCCTTTCTGTTGTTTCCTAAGTGCCTGCCATTCATTTTGGGATATAAAAAAAAAAACGATGGCAAAGCACACTGAAATTATCCCCCTCCCCCTGCTTTGTGTGGAGGACACATTTGAAGACAATTTCTTTTCCAAGGTCTGTAATAGAAGGGGCAAAAAGTTTATCTCATATATATGAAAATATATATATATATTGTAATGGAATGCTCGTCACAAAAAAAAAAAAAAATATATATATATATATCCCGAAGGATCATCGGCATAGCCCAGGAAACAAAGGAGAAACAACTGCATGCCCTCAACACAGCCTGATTGGTCCCAGCTGCAGCCCATCAGCCGGCTTACATTTAAACTGTAGCAACACAGCAGAAGGGTGAGAAGGCTCTCCATGAGAACAAGCATTAACCCAATCTCTCACCTTACAGCAGCTGTTATGACACTTATATGAGCGCTCACTTGTTGTGTAATTCTCTCTCTCAAGTTTAATAAGTGGGATTTCTTGCCTTATAAATGGGGTTGGGACCATCAGTTGTGTTGTGCAGAAGTCAGGTGGATACACAGATGATAGTCCTACTGAATAGACTGTTAGAATTTGTATTATGGCAAGTAAAAAGCAGAAAAGTAAAGCAAAAAGTAAAGAAAATGAGTGGCCATCATTACTTTAAGAAATTAAGGTCAGTCAGTCTGAAAAATTGGGAAAACTTTGAAAGTGTCCCCAAGTGCAGTCACAAAAACCATAGAGCGCTATAAAGAAACTGGCTCATATGCGGAAAGGAAGACCAAGAGTCACCTCTGCTGCGGAGGATAAGTTCATCTGAGTCACTAGCCTCAGAAATCGCAGGTTAACAGCAGCTCAGATTAGAGACCAGGTCAATGGCACACAGAGTTCTAGCAGCAGACACATCTCTAGAACAACTGTTAAGAGGACACTGTGTGAATCAGGCCTTCATGGTAGAATATCTCCTAGGAAACCACTGCTAAGGACAGGCAACAAGCAGAAGAGAATTGTTTGGGCTAAAGAACACAAGGAATGGACATTAGACCAGTGAAAATCTGTGCTTTGGTCTGATTTGTCCAAATTTTAGATCTTTGGTTCCAACCATTGTGTCTTGTGCGTTGTAGAAAAGGGGAACGGATGGACTCTACATGCCTGGTTCCCACTGTGTAGCATGGAGGAGGAGGTGTGATGGTGCTTTGCTGGTGACACTGTTGGGGATTTATTCAAAATTGAAAACATACTGAACCAGCATGGCTACCACAGCATCTTGCAGTGGCATGCTATTCCATCCGGTTTGCGTTTAGTTGGACCATCATTTATTTTTCAACAGGACAATGACCCCAAACACGCCTCCAGGCTGTGTAAGGGCTATTTGACCAAGGAGAGTGATATGGGTGCTGCACCAGATGACCTGGCCTCCACAGTCATCGGACCTGAACCCAATCGAGATGGTTTGGGGTGAGAAGTCGAGTAAAGGAGGTCGAGCCTTCTCATTTATAGCCCCTAAACTCTGGAATAGCCTTCCTGAAAATGTCAGAGGCTCAGACACACTCTCGCTCTTCAAAACTAGATTAAAGACCTATCTTTTTAGCAAAGCATACACTCAGTGCAGTACATAACGGTATGACGCATGATGTGCCCCACACATGTTTTTCCTTTTGTGGTATGATTTTGATTTTGTGGTATGAACAGCAGCTATGCTAATTATTCTCCTTATTCTGTATTTCCACCTGGGGGTACTCATCTCGAGGCCCTCAGACTATGCAGTGCCACTGACGCGATCCGAGACCAGCGACGAGATGATCCCAAGGTTCTAGGGACCAGGCCGTATCCTGAGCAGCTGCTGTGGTGGTCATCGTGGAGTGAGAGCATGACTGACTCCTGTGACGCTCCAAGGACAGACAAGTCTTCACTGAGGTCCAGCTTCCTGCGCCTAGACTGCAGCTCCGCACAAGACGTTTGGCCATAGGAGAAATGGTCGTGCCCAACTGAGCCAGGTTTCTCTCGAGGTTTTTTTTAAATCTTCGCTTTCGTCAATTGGTGAAGTTTTTTCCTCGCCGCTGTCGGTACAGGATCTGTAGAGCTGCGCATCGATGGATTTGCTGTTCAGTATTTGAACTCTCAGTAATGATTATTAACCCACACTGAACTGAGCTAAACTGAACTGAACTGAACTTAATCTCTGAAAACTGAACTGACACTGTTTCAATTCACTATAATCTTCCATGTGAAGCTGCTTTGACACAATCTACATTGTATAAGCGCTATACAAATAAAGATGAATTGAATTGAATTGAATTGATCTGGACCGCAGAGTGAAGGCAAAAGGGCCAACATGTGCTAAGCATCTCTAGGAACTCCTTCAAGACTGTTGGAAGACCATTTCAGGTGACTACTTCTTGAAGCTCATCAAAAGAAAGCCAAGAGTGTGCAAAGCAGGAATCAAAGCAAAAGGTGGCTAATTTAAAAAAAAAATAGAATATGACATATTTTCAGTTGTTTCACACTTTTTTGTTATGTATATAGTTCCACATGTGTTCATTCATAGTTTTGTTGCCTTCAGTGTGAATCTACAATTTTCATAGTCATGAAAATAAAGAAATCTCTTTTGAATGAGAAGGTGTGTCCAAACTTTTGGTCTGTACTGTATATATAAATAAGTGCAGTTGACCTTTCTTTGTCAAGTTTGCATGTTCTCCCTGGGTTTGCGTGGGTTTCCTCCGGGTGCTCCGGTTTCCCCCACAGTCCAAAGACATGCAGTACAGGTGAATTGGGTAGGCTAAATTGTCCGTAGTGTATTAGTGTGAATGAATGAGTGTGTGTGGATGTTTCCTAGAGATAGGTTGCAGCTGGAAGGGCATCCGCTGCGTAAAAATGTGCTGGATAAGTTAGCGGTTCATTCCGCTGTGGCGACCCCAGATTAATAAAGGGACTAAGCCGAAAAGAAAATGAATGAATAAATTAAATAAGTGCTCAGCGTATACAAGTACACCCCTCAATCTATATTTTAAATTCATATTTTTAATAGGAAGTAATATAATATTATATTTGTGCATATTCATTAGATTAGTCAGTACTGAAGCCAAATCTGGAGCTCATCTAACAAATTAACTCACGATAATAGTCCAAAAACTAGTAAATCCATATGTTATAGAAAAATATTAAAAACAAATTTAAAACGATAGGAAAAATCAAGAGAAGCAAAAGAGAAAAATGTAGTTAAAATTTTGTAGGTTGTATTTGTTTTGCAATATTTGGCTTGAATTTAATTTTATTCTCTTTCAGTTCTATACATTTATTATTTTATATACAAGAAGTTAACCTTTTTCCGCAGAAGCACAATTTGTATCCAAGTTGCTATCCCTATATCTGTCATTAGAATAGAAACAAGTTGGGGGAGTTCATCGAGATCTACCTGAGCTCAAAATCCCCTATCGCCCTGCTTACGGGAGGGAGCTCAGGGCTCGAGGATCTTATGAGCTTAGGTCTCTCCCGGGACAGCATGCCAAACAAGTATGAACTCTTGAATACATATCAAGTTACTGATAATGAATTTAAACTCAATGACTGAAGAGGGGTGAAGATTTTCAGTAACTGTTTTGTAGTGTAGATTAGGAAAATGTTTGGGGTGTAAGAAAAAATGAGGACGACGTAGAAATCTCAATGAAGATGTTTATTCAGCATAGCAGTCTCAAAGTACACAGCATTACCCTGGTTTCACCGGAGTCAGAATGAACCCTGAACGTTCTTAAACTCAAACCTTTATACTGTTCTAGCTGTTGCCTTTAGACTTGTCTTTAGATGTAAATGAAGTTGCTCCTTGGCTGTTGACCCAGCTGTATTTCCTATCTCTCTATGTTAATGCAGTTTCAACACCATTGATGAGATGGTTCTCTGTGCACCTCACCCATCCCCATTCTACAATTGTTACCATTTGGTCGAGATGTAGTCACCTCAAACAATGCAGAGACAACAAACTGTTGACTTCTCTTTTCTCTCATAAGTCAGCCCTTTTGGGAAATGAGCATCAATTCACCATTTAGAGTGGAAGTTGGGTCGAGGCAGACTCATTTCTTACAGTCCCCTCTCTGATGCTCTTTGGCCCAGAAAGAAGCATCACAACCACTCTCTCACACATTACACCTCCCTTCATGGGCAGGTGCCCAGTGGCGGTGAAGCCCTGGCTTAGGTTGTTCTTGGCTGGGCACCGAAGAATCTTACCCGTCTTGGGGTCATCACCTCATGCACACTGGTTATTGCTCCTTCCAATTAGGCAAGTTGTCATAGTCTCTTCTTCAATGTTGGAACTATAAAATACAAACAATTTCTTGGGTTTAAGAGAGGAGCACATGAGAACCATGACATCTAATGTTCTAATGTATCCGTCTAAAGGTACTACAGCCAAAAGACAAAGGAGCAAGAACATCAATCAATAGAGAAAATTGTGTGTGTGTGTGTGTGTGTGTCCATCTGTCTGTGTGTGCATGTTTTTGTGTCTTTCTGTGTGTGTGTGTGTGTGTGTGTGTGTGTGTGTGTGTGTGTGTGTGTGTGTGTGTGTGTGTGTGTGTGTGTGTGTGTGTGTGTGTGTGAGTGTGTGCGCATGCTTGTGTGCATGCGTGTGTGTTTCTTCTCGTTCATTTTCTTAGCATGTACATATTTTATCCATATGTACAATCATTGCACAGCATTGTCCATTTTGTGCAAACATTGTTCTCTCACTATCCATTTTCTCAGTGTGCAGATCCTCATTAAAATCCAAATTAAATCCACATTAAAAATCAAACAATAAAAACATTAAACATTTGCATGAACTACACCAAATGTACATTCACTACACAACATATATACATTCACTACACAACAAGCATTTATGTGTGCAAGCATTTCCCTTTTTTTTTTCTTTATCTGTTTTTTTTTTCACTCTGTCTAGTGTTGACATCCTCATAAAAATCAAACATTAGAAAACATTAGAAACATTAAACATTCACATTACCTACACCACATTTGTATTCACTAGATAACATATGTGCACTCACTACACAACAAACTGTGTGTGCAAATTTTCCTGTGTTTTCCTTTCTTTCTTTTTTCTTTTTTCTTTTCAAACATATTGCGTCCACTTTCTTAGCGTAGACATCTTTTATCCAAGTGTGCTTTCATGGACAGCAATATGCATTCTACATTTCTGTATGCAACATTTTTTTTTATTATCCTTTTTTTTTTTTTTTTTTTTTTCTCAGTGTGGACAACCTGACGACATCCACACATATGCAGTTTTGTACAGCAATATATAATCTATCAATATGTATTTCATGTATGTATGTGTGTATGTATGTATTTGTTTTCTTCATGTGTCAGTCTGTGTCTTTAGGCTTTTAGGCCTTCGATGTGGGTGCGTATTTTGCCCTTTTGTTTTCATTAACTTCCCAGTCTCTAAAAATGGTTTGAGCTTCTCTTTCTCTTTTCCACTGTTCAGTCTTTACAGCTGGACAACAAGTCTTTCTTGAAAAAGCAGTCACTGGTATTACATTTTGTGCTGTTCCAACTTTTCTGTGTCTCTGGGTTTCTAGAACTCAATCAGCGTCTCTGGGTTCTTAATCTCATCCACATCTCTTGGTTCTTAATGCCAGTGGCATCTCTTGGTTTCTTGATCTTTTTCACCATCTCTGGGTTTCTTGATCTTCTTCACCATCTCTGAGTTTCTAGATGTCATCTGGATCTTGAAAATTCTAATTGATGCTGGGCCTGGAGCTTTGGATCTCTTTTTGGTTTCTGTGATCAAGGCTTCTTGGTTTCTGGCTCTCATCAGGGCTTGAAAGTTCTGATCAATACTGGGCCGGCCTGTGGTTCTGAATCTTCTGTTCTCTTGAAGAACCTTGTTCTTTGCATAATCTCATCGTCTCCTCCACTGGTCATACTGGCCTGCTTGTCTCACTCATAACTGGATCATCTTTCACCACACCTTTCAATCTGAAATGAGAATAAAAGAAGAGGTTTCCCCCCCTTTCCCCCACAAGAATCTTCTCACCTACAAGCATCACACAACAGTAATATCATTATTTAAAAAATAATAATTACATTAAAACATGTATCATCAGTTACATTTAAACCATAAAAATAATTAAAAATAATTTCTCAGAAATTATACAGAATCACCCCCGTTTTGATAGTAAAAATATCTTTCTAAAATATTGTACTATCATGAAACAATTCCTCCAATTCACATCAGCATCTGCTTGAGACTGAGTTACAGTCATTTTCATGCAGTGATGTGTCTGCAAAGGTGTGAATGGGTCTTTCCTTCATTCCTTTCAACTCTTCCAGCTGGTTTTCTAGCCTGGCTATTTTCTTATGTAAATCTTTATAACTTGTCCTTCTTTTGACTGAAACATGACACTGTATTGCCTTGTGTCCCATAATTCCACATCTGAAACAAACAACTCCCTCGTCTTTCCTCCTTTTCTCTAAACAATGTCTTGCTATGTGGTCATTTTTTCCACATGCATGACAAACAATGCTTTGAGATTTTGCACTGTCCTGGCAATTCCTCGCAATGTGACCAGCATTTCCACATGCATAACAAAGAATAACACCCTCTGCATTCACACGTGTAAATTTCCTTGCTCTGTGATGGAAACTATTGGATGAGCTTGAATATTCTCTGCTTGCAAAGGCAGCAACAGGATGTCTCGCATCTTTCATTTGCCTCTGTGAATTTGCATTATTGTTGTAAAACTGTGTCATTTTACCAATAATGTCATTATAATCAGAGAGTGGCGTCACAAGCATTGTCACAGCAGAATGAGTAAGTGGGTCACACTTATTAATCAAAGCAGACTTGAAACTGACGTCATCATGAGTAATATCAGGATTGCCACTGAATGTTTTAAACATCTCTAACAATCGTTCAGAAAATACTCTTGGGTGTTCCCCTTTCTTCATGTGTGTCTCAGATATTTTATCCCAGTTAACAGACATCACACCTAAGACTTCAAGCAGTGCCTGTTTTCTCTCTGACTTGTTTGCAGTTTTGTCTTTCACTTTCTGAGATAAAGCCCCAGACAAAGTTTCAGGCAAGCACATTCTTAGCAACACACATGCATCACCATCTGTATATTTGTACACCTCTGCATATTCCTCTAACCTCTTTAGGAAATCTAAAGGATCTTGTTCAGTAGGATCAAATTTCCCAATATTTGCAATCACAGCTTCTAGTTCATTTGGGTTAAACCCTCTGACCGTGTTATGGGTCATTGATTCTAGCCCTGCTTCACTAGTATGCATGGTGGTATTAGAGTGAACTGGTGCCATAGGAAATCTAACTGTACAGTCTGAGCATTGACTATTGACTAACTGAGAATCTTTCTCCCATTCATCATCATCCTCCTGAATGTCTGTCATTTCTGGACCTCTATTTGCATTTAATGTCTCACTGGTGTTATTCTCTGTTAGGCTATTCTTTATGAAGAAGTTACAAGTAGCCCTTGCTTCTTCCAAATTACTGTACAGTGTTTCTACAGATGATGCCAACAAGTCTTTGAGTTTTCAGGCGTGCAATCTCATTCTGCATTCTGATCTTCTCTTCCTTCCATAATGTTTCACTAGCCTGGTAATACTTTGAAGCAATTACCCCAACACTGAGTCTCTCATTTTCAGCTTCTAACTCCACTACTCTCTTTCTAGTAACCTTGTATGATGCAAGAACAGCTTGAAGTGCATTGGCAATTTTTCCTTTATTGTTCTTTGGCATTTTGGAAAAATTTTCAAATTTAGAGACAGCCCATTCATATGGCTTATCTACGACTTTCTCTATACCATCAAAAATTCCAACTGTGCCATGCTTAGCAATGTATTTAACCATCATCTCTTCCATTTTCACAATCTTAAGTTCTCTTCAGTAATTCAATAGATTTTATTTCTTTACTGACTGAACATTATCATGTTATTTTAATACTTGTTGGTACAATTATTCACTGCTCCTGTGCAAATGAATAATAAAAAAAAAAACAAGACCATCAAAATGTCTGTACCTCAGTGTCTATTGAACATAGCCACACTCCATCAGGCCTCGAATTCTAAACTACACTCAAAACAGTTTCAGATGTTTATCTGTAAGTTATCAGATAAAACCAATCTACATCAGTCCTTTGTGTTGTAATTTAACAATTAAAACACTGCTACATTACATTAGGTAAAACCTCAGGAAAAATATCTTTAACAGTTTCAGACACCCTACCAAATATAATTGTTTTTGAGACCACACTGCGTCAAATCAATTCAGTTACTTTAGAATTTCCACAGAATTATGAAAACTTCAGTTTATGAAAAATCAGTTTCACTTATGTTAGAAACGTATAACTTTGTTTCAATTACTTTAGAAACAACAATTCCAATACAACTCTGCCACTAGAATTATTACAGATCAACACTAAGTTTCAGTTACTTTAGAAACCTAAACTTCAGCCCTTTGCTTCAATTACTTTAGAAACAACAATTCAATACAATTCTGCTACCACACTACGTCGGGTTAATTCAGGTTCATTAGAATCTTAAACAAAATTGTACAGAATAGGCTTAAGAACTCCTTCTGCTAAAACTGAACAATACAAATTCTCTTCTGTCCTAATTCTTCTTTTCTAGATTTTTTTAAACGAGGGGGATTCCTGACAACAAAAATGTAATAAGAAAACCCACTTTTCTTACCTTTCTCTCCTTTGTTGTTTTGGAAGTCCTCGCTGGATGGCTCGCCAGTGTAAGAAAAAATGAGGACGACGTAGAAATCTCAATGAAGATGTTTATTCAGCATAGCAGTCTCAAAGTACACAGCATTACCCTGGTTTCACCGGAGTCAGAATGAACCCTGAACGTTCTTAAACTCAAACCTTTATACTGTTCTAGCTGTTGCCTTTAGACTTGTCTTTAGATGTAAATGAAGTTGCTCCTTGGCTGTTGACCCAGCTGTATTTCCTATCTCTCTATGTTAATGCAGTTTCAACACCATTGATGAGATGGTTCTCTGTGCACCTCACCCATCCCCATTCTACAATTGTTACCATTTGGTCGAGATGTAGTCACCTCAAACAATGCAGAGACAACAAACTGTTGACTTCTCTTTTCTCTCATAAGTCAGCCCTTTTGGGAAATGAGCATCAATTCACCATTTAGAGTGGAAGTTGGGTCGAGGCAGACTCATTTCTTACAGGGGAGATGCAGGGAACACTGTCCTACACCCTTAGATTGTGTTTTTGATCATTCACATTGTTTGATTGTCACTTGCGTGAACAAACTGATTTGCCGCCAATTTTGGGCTTTGTTTGCAGTTTCACAAAACTTGTTGGCGAATGAAAATCTGTCTAAACTCGTGCGGTGTGAACTTGCCATAAGGCAATGACAGTGACTGACTGATGCAGACTCCCTAAAGCCCTGTTCAGACTACACAATGCCATTTGCCAGTTATGACAGATCAGATTGGTGTCAGATTATGAGATTTTGACTTGATCAAGTCTTGATGTGTTGTGGGTAACAAATGATGACTTTGGTTTCAAAACACTACACTTTTATTTTGATTGGCTAATTTAAGAACAATTGGCTAATTTGAGAAACAAGTTTTCTTTATGAAGACAATTAAACTTTCTGTAGACAACTGGCTGCCTTTAAAGATCCGTTCATATGAAAACTCCCACATTACTACAAAAAAAATCGGTGTATGGGAAACCCAGTGTCTCTATTGTGAATGAGAACATGAGTGAATGTTAGCTTACATGCTAAATCAAGTACTCAACAGACTACTGAAGAGCTTCAGCTATCTGTTCATTCAAATTATTATTTATATGCAAGACATATTGTACTGCTCATGTGCACTGATAAATTATATTGTGTGCTGTCTGTAAGTGGTGTGTGTGTGTAGGTTATAGTTTTGGATTTATATTGTTAAGGTAAATAATTTAAGAGTAATAAGTTATTTAATTAATAACATTCTGATTGTTCTTTATATATATATATATAGCTCTTTCATTTTGGGGAGAATTAGATAAGAAATGTAGCTTTTTCTTATTTTTTCTAATTCCTGTGATTTTTTTTTTTTTAAGGTTTGATTGTGTTTATGGGGTGCAAATCAATGTGTGTTCGTGATTCACTTGTAAAAAAAAAATCCCGTTATTTGTTCACTTATCTTATCTTCATTTTATACAGCTACTGAGCTAACATGAAAAGGCAGGCACTTTTTTCCAGGGGTTTCAGTACAGCGTAAACGCTACCACATCATCAGGTGGGCGTGGCCTATCTGTAAATTTTCATAGGTCACGGATCATGCGCAGATTGTGAAAACAGCCGTTTGCTTCAGATACCTGTACGCAATCGCAGGGGTTTCGTGTCCAATGCCTTTTATATGCAGTACTTTGAAATAGCTGTCCTGATCGCAGGTGTTTCATGTGAAGTTAGTGTATTTTATATTAAACAAAGTAACTTAAGATACCTGTCAGATTAATACTGTAATATAGAGACCTGTCCTGATCCCAGGGGTTTTGTGTTAAATAATTTATATATCATATACAGTAACATCAGATACCTGTCCTAATCCCTGGTGTTTCGTGTATGATTAATTTTATATTATTTAACATCAGATACCTGTCCTGATCCCAGGTGTTTCATGTCTGATAGTTATTCTATTATATACAGTAACATCAGATACCTGTCCTGATCTCAGGTGTTTCATGTCTGATCATTTTTATATTATTTAACATCAGATACCTGTCCTGATCCCAGGTGTTTCATGTCTGATAGTTATTCTATTATATACAGTAACATCAGATACCTGTCCTGATCTCAGGTGTTTCATGTCTGATAGTTATTCTATTATATACAGTAACATCAGATACCTGTCCTGATCCCAGGTGTTTCATGTCTGATAGTTATTCTATTATATACAGTAACATCAGATACCTGTCCTGATTCCAGGTGTTTCATGTCTGATAGTTAATCTATTATATACAGTAACATCAGATACCTGTCCTGATCTCAGGTGTTTCATGTCTGATAGTTATTCTATTATATACAGTAACATCAGATACCTGTCCTGATCCCAGGTGTTTCATGTCTGATAGTTATTCTATTATTTACAGTAACATCAGATACCTGTCCTGATCTCAGGTGTTTCATGTCTGATAGTTATTCTATTATATACAGTAACACCAGATACCTGTCCTGATCTCAGGTGTTTCATGTCTGATAGTTATTCTATTATATACAGTAACATCAGATACCTGTCCTGATCTCAGGTGTTTCATGTCTGATAGTTATTCTATTAAATACAGTAACATCAGATACCTGTCCTGATCTCAGGTGTTTCATGTATAATCATTTTAGATTATTTAACATCAGATACCTGTCCTGATCCCAGGTGTTTTGTGTCTGATAGTTATTTATATACAGTAAAATCAGATACCTGTCCTGATCTCAGGTGTTTCATGTCTGATAGTTATTCTATTATATACAGTAACACCAGATACCTGTCCTGATCTCAGGTGTTTCATGTCTGATTGTTATTCTATTATATACAGTAACATCAGATACCTGTCCTGATCTCAGGTGTTTCGTGTATGATCACTTTTATTGTATTTAACATCAGATACCTATCCTGATCTCAGGTGTTTCATGTCTGATCATTTTTATATTATTTAACATCAAATACCTGTCCTGATCCCAGGTGTTTCGTGTCTGATAGTTATTCTATTATATACAGTAACATCAGATACCTGTCCTGATCTCAGGTGTTTCATGTCTGATAGTTATTCTATTATATACAGTAACATCAGATACCTGTCCTGATCTCAGGTGTTTCATGTCTGATAGTTATTCTATTATATACAGTAACATCAGATACCTGTCCTGATCTCAGGTGTTTCATGTCTGATATTATTCTATTATATACAGTAACATCAGATACCTGTCCTGATTCCAGGTGTTTCATGTCTGATAGTATTCTATTATATACAGTAACATCAGATACCTGTCCTGATCCCAGGTGTTTCATGTCTGATAGTATTCTATTATATACAGTAACATCAGATACCTGTCCTGATCTCAGGTGTTTCATGTCTGATAGTTATTCTATTATATACAGTAACATCAGATACCTGTCCTGATCCCAGGTGTTTCATGTCTGATAGTATTCTATTATATACAGTAACATCAGATACCTGTCCTGATCCCAGGTGTTTCATGTCTGATAGTTATTCTATTATATACAGTAACATCAGATACCTGTCCTGATCCCAGGTGTTTCATGTCTGATAGTATTCTATTATATACAGTAACATCAGATACCTGTCCTGATCCCAGGTGTTTCATGTCTGATAGTATTCTATTATATACAGTAACATCAGATACCTGTCCTGATCTCAGGTGTTTCGTGTATGATCACTTTTATTGTATTTAACATCAGATACCTGTCCTGATCTCAGGTGTTTCGTGTCTGATAGTTATTCTATTATATACAGTAACATCAAATACCTGTCCTGATCCCAGGTGTTTCGTGTCTGATAGTTATTCTATTATGTACAGTAACATCAGATACCTGTCCTGATCCCAGGTGTTTCATGTCTGATAGTTATTCTATTATATACAGTAACACCAGATACCTGTCCTGATCCCAGGTGTTTCATGTCTGATAGTTATTCTATTATATACAGTAACATCAGATACCTGTCCTGATCCCAGGTGTTTCATGTCTGATAGTTATTCTATTATATACAGTAACATCAGATACCTGTCCTGATCCCAGGTGTTTCGTGTCTGATAGTTATTCTATTAAGTACAGTAACATCAGATACCTGTCCTGATCCCAGGTGTTTTGTGTCTGATAGTTATTTATATACAGTAAAATCAGATACCTGTCCTGATCTCAGGTGTTTCATGTCTGATAGTTATTCTATTATATACAGTAACATCAGATACCTGTCCTGATCCCAGGTGTTTCATGTCTGATAGTTATTCTATTATTTACAGTAACATCAGATACCTGTCCTGATCTCAGGTGTTTCATGTCTGATAGTTATTCTATTATATACAGTAACATCAGATACCTGTCCTGATCTCAGGTGTTTCATGTCTGATAGTTATTCTATTATATACAGTAACACCAGATACCTGTCCTGATCTCAGGTGTTTCATGTCTGATAGTTATTCTATTATATACAGTAACATCAGATACCTGTCCTGATCTCAGGTGTTTCATGTCTGATAGTTATTCTATTAAATACAGTAACATCAGATACCTGTCCTGATCTCAGGTGTTTCATGTATAATCATTTTAGATTATTTAACATCAGATACCTGTCCTGATCCCAGGTGTTTTGTGTCTGATAGTTATTTATATACAGTAAAATCAGATACCTGTCCTGATCTCAGGTGTTTCATGTCTGATAGTTATTCTATTAAATACAGTAACATCAGATACCTGTCCTGATCTCAGGTGTTTCATGTATAATCATTTTAGATTATTTAACATCAGATACCTGTCCTGATCCCAGGTGTTTTGTGTCTGATAGTTATTTATATACAGTAACACCAGATACCTGTCCTGATCTCAGGTGTTTCATGTCTGATTGTTATTCTATTATATACAGTAACATCAGATACCTGTCCTGATCTCAGGTGTTTCGTGTATGATCACTTTTATTGTATTTAACATCAGATACCTGTCCTGATCTCAGGTGTTTCATGTCTGATCATTTTTATATTATTTAACATCAAATACCTGTCCTGATCCCAGGTGTTTCGTGTCTGATAGTTATTCTATTATATACAGTAACATCAGATACCTGTCCTGATCTCAGGTGTTTCATGTCTGATATTATTCTATTATATACAGTAACATCAGATACCTGTCCTGATTCCAGGTGTTTCATGTCTGATAGTTATTCTATTATATACAGTAACATCAGATACCTGTCCTGATCCCAGGTGTTTCATGTCTGATAGTATTCTATTATATACAGTAACATCAGATACCTGTCCTGATCTCAGGTGTTTCATGTCTGATAGTTATTCTATTATATACAGTAACATCAGATACCTGTCCTGATCCCAGGTGTTTCATGTCTGATAGTTATTCTATTATATACAGTAACATCAGATACCTGTCCTGATCCCAGGTGTTTCATGTCTGATAGTTATTCTATTATATACAGTAACATCAGATACCTGTCCTGATCCCAGGTGTTTCGTGTCTGATAGTTATTCTATTATATACAGTAACATCAGATACCTATCCTGATCCCAGGTGTTTCATGTCTGATAGTATTCTATTATATACAGTAACATCAGATACCTGTCCTGATCTCAGGTGTTTCATGTCTGATAGTTATTCTATTATATACAGTAACACCAGATACCTGTCCTGATCTCAGGTGTTTCATGTCTGATAGTTATTCTATTATATACAGTAACATCAGATACCTGTCCTGATCTCAGGTGTTTCGTGTATGATCACTTTTATTGTATTTAACATCAGATACCTGTCCTGCTCTCAGGTGTTTCATGTCTGATCATTTTTATATTATTTAACATCAAATACCTGTCCTGATCCCAGGTGTTTCGTGTCTGATAGTTATTCTATTATATACAGTAACATCAGATACCTGTCCTGATCCCAGGTGTTTCATGTCTGATAGTTATTCTATTATATACAGTAACATCAAATACCTGTCCTGATCCCAGGTGTTTCGTGTCTGATAGTTATTCTATTATATACAGTAACATCAGATACCTGTCCTGATCCCAGGTGTTTCATGTCTGATAGTTATTCTATTAAATACAGTAACATCAGATACCTGTCCTGATCCCAGGTGTTTCATGTCTGATAGTTATTCTATTATATACAGTAACATCAGATACCTGTCCTGATCTCAGGTGTTTCATGTCTGATAGTTATTCTATTATATACAGTAACATCAGATACCTGTCCTGATCCCAGGTGTTTCATGTCTGATAGTTATTCTATTATATACAGTAACATCAGATACCTGTCCTGATCCCAGGTGTTTCATGTCTGATAGTTATTCTATTATATACAGTAACATCAGATACCTGTCCTGATCCCAGGTGTTTCGTGTCTGATAGTTATTCTATTAAATACAGTAACATCAGATACCTGTCCTGATCTCAGGTGTTTCATGTATAATCATTTTAGATTATTTAACATCAGATACCTGTCCTGATCCCAGGTGTTTTGTGTCTGATAGTTATTTATATACAGTAAAATCAGATACCTGTCCTGATCTCAGGTGTTTCATGTCTGATAGTTATTCTATTATATACAGTAACATCAGATACCTATCCTGATCCCAGGTGTTTCATGTCTGATAGTATTCTATTATATACAGTAACATCAGATACCTGTCCTGATCTCAGGTGTTTCATGTCTGATAGTTATTCTATTATATACAGTAACACCAGATACCTGTCCTGATCTCAGGTGTTTCATGTCTGATAGTTATTCTATTATATACAGTAACATCAGATACCTGTCCTGATCTCAGGTGTTTCGTGTATGATCACTTTTATTGTATTTAACATCAGATACCTGTCCTGCTCTCAGGTGTTTCATGTCTGATCATTTTTATATTATTTAACATCAAATACCTGTCCTGATCCCAGGTGTTTCGTGTCTGATAGTTATTCTATTATATACAGTAACATCAGATACCTGTCCTGATCCCAGGTGTTTCATGTCTGATAGTTATTCTATTATATACAGTAACATCAGATACCTGTCCTGATCCCAGGTGTTTCATGTCTGATAGTTATTCTATTATATACAGTAACATCAAATACCTGTCCTGATCCCAGGTGTTTCGTGTCTGATAGTTATTCTATTATATACAGTAACATCAGATACCTGTCCTGATCCCAGGTGTTTCATGTCTGATAGTTATTCTATTAAATACAGTAACATCAGATACCTGTCCTGATCCCAGGTGTTTCGTGTCTGATAGTTATTCTATTAAATACAGTAACATCAGATACCTTTCCTGATCTCAGGTGTTTCATGTATAATCATTTTAGATTATTTAACATCAGATACCTGTCCTGATCCCAGGTGTTTTGTGTCTGATAGTTATTTATATACAGTAAAATCAGATACCTGTCCTGATCTCAGGTGTTTCATGTCTGATAGTTATTCTATTATATACAGTAACATCAGATACCTGTCCTGATCCCAGGTGTTTCATGTCTGATAGTATTCTATTATATACAGTAACATCAGATACCTGTCCTGATTCCGGGTGTTTCATGTCTGATAGTTATTCTATTATTTACAGTAACATCAGATACCTGTCCTGATCTCAGGCGTTTCATGTCTGATAGTTATTCTATTATATACAGTAACACCAGATACCTGTCCTGATCTCAGGTGTTTCATGTCTGATAGTTATTCTATTATATACAGTAACATCAGATACCTGTCCTGATCCCAGGTGTTTCATGTCTGATAGTTATTCTATTATATACAGTAACATCAGATACCTGTCCTGATCCCAGGTGTTTCATGTCTGATAGTATTCTATTATATACAGTAACACCAGATACCTGTCCTGATCTCAGGTGTTTCATGTCTGATAGTTATTCTATTATATACAGTAACATCAGATACCTGTCCTGATCTCAGGTGTTTCATGTCTGATTGTTATTCTATTATATACAGTAACATCAGATACCTGTCCTGATCTCAGGTGTTTCATGTCTGATAGTTATTCTATTATATACAGTAACATCAGATACCTGTCCTGATCCCAGGTGTTTCATGTCTGATAGTTATTCTATTATATACAGTAACATCAGATACCTGTCCTGATCCCAGGTGTTTCATGTCTGATAGTATTCTATTATATACAGTAACACCAGATACCTGTCCTGATCTCAGGTGTTTCATGTCTGATAGTTATTCTATTATATACAGTAACACCAGATACCTGTCCTGATCTCAGGTGTTTCATGTCTGATAGTTATTCTATTATATACAGTAACATCAGATACCTGTCCTGATCCCAGGTGTTTCATGTCTGATAGTTATTCTATTATATACAGTAACATCAGATACCTGTCCTGATCTCAGGTGTTTCATGTCTGATATTATTCTATTATATACAGTAACATCAGATACCTGTCCTGATTCCAGGTGTTTCATGTCTGATAGTTATTCTATTATATACAGTAACATCAGATACCTGTCCTGATCCCAGGTGTTTCATGTCTGATAGTATTCTATTATATACAGTAACATCAGATACCTGTCCTGATCTCAGGTGTTTCATGTCTGATAGTTATTCTATTATATACAGTAACATCAGATACCTGTCCTGATCCCAGGTGTTTCATGTCTGATAGTATTCTATTATATACAGTAACATCAGATACCTGTCCTGATCCCAGGTGTTTCATGTCTGATAGTTATTCTATTATATACAGTAACATCAGATACCTGTCCTGATCCCAGGTGTTTCGTGTCTGATAGTTATTCTATTATATACAGTAACATCAAATACCTGTCCTGATCCCAGGTGTTTCGTGTCTGATAGTTATTCTATAATGTACAGTAACATCAGATACCTGTCCTGATCTCAGGTGTTTCATGTCTGATAGTTATTCTATTATATACAGTAACATCAGATACCTGTCCTGATCCCAGGTGTTTCGTGTCTGATAGTTATTCTATTATATACAGTAACATCAGATACCTGTCCTGATCCCAGGTGTTTCGTGTCTGATAGTTATTCTATTATATACAGTAACACCAGATACCTGTCCTGATCTCAGGTGTTTCATGTCTGATATTTATTCTATTATATACAGTAACATCAGATACCTGTCCTGCTCTCAGGTGTTTCATGTCTGATCATTTTTATATTATTTAACATCAAATACCTGTCCTGATCCCAGGTGTTTCGTGTCTGATAGTTATTCTATTATATACAGTAACATCAGATACCTGTCCTGATCCCAGGTGTTTCATGTCTGATAGTTATTCTATTATATACAGTAACATCAGATACCTGTCCTGATCCCAGGTGTTTCATGTCTGATAGTTATTCTATTATATACAGTAACATCAGATACCTGTCCTGATCCCAGGTGTTTCATGTCTGATAGTTATTCTATTATATACAGTAACATCAAATACCTGTCCTGATCCCAGGTGTTTCGTGTCTGATAGTTATTCTATTATATACAGTAACATCAGATACCTGTCCTGATCCCAGGTGTTTCGTGTCTGATAGTTATTCTATTATATACAGTAACATCAGATACCTGTCCTGATCCCAGGTGTTTCATGTCTGATAGTTATTCTATTATATACAGTAACATCAGATACCTGTCCTGATCCCAGGTGTTTCGTGTCTGATAGTTATTCTATTATATACAGTAACATCAAATACCTGTCCTGATCCCAGGTGTTTCGTGTCTGATAGTTATTCTATTAAATACAGTAACATCAGATACCTGTCCTGATCTCAGGTGTTTCATGTATAATCATTTTAGATTATTTAACATCAGATACCTGTCCTGATCCCAGGTGTTTTGTGTCTGATAGTTATTTATATACAGTAAAATCAGAGACCTGTCCTGATCTCAGGTGTTTCATGTCTGATAGTTATTCTATTATATACAGTAACATCAGATACCTGTCCTGATCCCAGGTGTTTCATGTCTGATAGTATTCTATTATATACAGTAACATCAGATACCTGTCCTGATCCCAGGTGTTTCATGTCTGATAGTTATTCTATTATTTACAGTAACATCAGATACCTGTCCTGATCTCAGGCGTTTCATGTCTGATAGTTATTCTATTATATACAGTAACATCAGATACCTGTCCTGATCCCAGGTGTTTCATGTCTGATAGTTATTCTATTATATACAGTAACATCAGATACCTGTCCTGATCCCAGGTGTTTCATGTCTGATAGTTATTCTATTATATACAGTAACACCAGATACCTGTCCTGATCTCAGGTGTTTCATGTCTGATAGTTATTCTATTATATACAGTAACATCAGATACCTGTCCTGATCCCAGGTGTTTCATGTCTGATAGTTATTCTATTATATACAGTAACATCAGATACCTGTCCTGATCCCAGGTGTTTCATGTCTGATAGTATTCTATTATATACAGTAACACCAGATACCTGTCCTGATCTCAGGTGTTTCATGTCTGATAGTTATTCTATTATTTACAGTAACATCAGATACCTGTCCTGATCCCAGGTGTTTCATGTCTGATAGTTATTCTATTATATACAGTAACATCAGATACCTGTCCTGATCTTAGGTGTTTCATGTATAATCATTTTAGATTATTTAACATCAGATACCTGTCCTGATCCCAGGTGTTTTGTGTCTGATAGTTATTTATATACAGTAAAATCAGATACCTGTCCTGATCCCAGGTGTTTCATGTCTGATAGTATTCTATTATATACAGTAACATCAGATACCTGTCCTGATTCCAGGTGTTTCATGTCTGATAGTTATTCTATTATATACAGTAACATCAGATACCTGTCCTGATCTCAGGTGTTTCATGTCTGATAGTTATTCTATTATATACAGTAACATCAGATACCTGTCCTGATCCCAGGTGTTTCATGTCTGATAGTTATTCTATTATATACAGTAACATCAGATACCTGTCCTGATTCCAGGTGTTTCATGTCTGATAGTTAATCTATTATATACAGTAACATCAGATACCTGTCCTGATCTCAGGTGTTTCATGTCTGATAGTTATTCTATTATATACAGTAACATCAGATACCTGTCCTGATCCCAGGTGTTTCATGTCTGATAGTTATTCTATTATTTACAGTAACATCAGATACCTGTCCTGATCTCAGGTGTTTCATGTCTGATAGTTATTCTATTATATACAGTAACACCAGATACCTGTCCTGATCTCAGGTGTTTCATGTCTGATAGTTATTCTATTATATACAGTAACATCAGATACCTGTCCTGATCTCAGGTGTTTCATGTATAATCATTTTAGATTATTTAACATCAGATACCTGTCCTGATCCCAGGTGTTTTGTGTCTGATAGTTATTTATATACAGTAAAATCAGATACCTGTCCTGATCTCAGGTGTTTCATGTCTGATAGTTATTCTATTATATACAGTAACACCAGATACCTGTCCTGATCTCAGGTGTTTCATGTCTGATAGTTATTCTATTATATACAGTAACACCAGATACCTGTCCTGATCTCAGGTGTTTCATGTCTGATTGTTATTCTATTATATACAGTAACATCAGATACCTGTCCTGATCTCAGGTGTTTCGTGTATGATCACTTTTATTGTATTTAACATCAGATACCTGTCCTGATCTCAGGTGTTTCATGTCTGATCATTTTAATATTATTTAACATCAGATACCTGTCCTGATCCCAGGTGTTTCGTGTCTGATAGTTATTCTATTATATACAGTAACATCAGATACCTGTCCTGATCTCAGGTGTTTCATGTCTGATAGTTATTCTATTATATACAGTAACATCAGATACCTGTCCTGATCTCAGGTGTTTCATGTCTGATAGTTATTCTATTATATACAGTAACATCAGATACCTGTCCTGATCTCAGGTGTTTCATGTCTGATAGTTATTCTATTATATACAGTAACATCAGATACCTGTCCTGATCTCAGGTGTTTCATGTCTGATATTATTCTATTATATACAGTAACATCAGATACCTGTCCTGATTCCAGGTGTTTCATGTCTGATAGTTATTCTATTATATACAGTAACATCAGATACCTGTCCTGATCCCAGGTGTTTCATGTCTGATAGTATTCTATTATATACAGTAACATCAGATACCTGTCCTGATCTCAGGTGTTTCATGTCTGATAGTTATTCTATTATATACAGTAACATCAGATACCTGTCCTGATCCCAGGTGTTTCATGTCTGATAGTATTCTATTATATACAGTAACATCAGATACCTGTCCTGATCCCAGGTGTTTCATGTCTGATAGTATTCTATTATATACAGTAACATCAGATACCTGTCCTGATCTCAGGTGTTTCGTGTATGATCACTTTTATTGTATTTAACATCAGATACCTGTCCTGATCTCAGGTGTTTCGTGTCTGATAGTTATTCTATTATATACAGTAACATCAAATACCTGTCCTGATCCCAGGTGTTTCGTGTCTGATAGTTATTCTATTATGTACAGTAACATCAGATACCTGTCCTGATCCCAGGTGTTTCATGTCTGATAGTTATTCTATTATATACAGTAACACCAGATACCTGTCCTGATCCCAGGTGTTTCATGTCTGATAGTTATTCTATTATATACAGTAACATCAGATACCTGTCCTGATCCCAGGTGTTTCATGTCTGATAGTTATTCTATTATATACAGTAACATCAGATACCTGTCCTGATCCCAGGTGTTTCGTGTCTGATAGTTATTCTATTAAGTACAGTAACATCAGATACCTGTCCTGATCTCAGGTGTTTCATGTATAATCATTTTAGATTATTTAACATCAGATACCTGTCCTGATCCCAGGTGTTTTGTGTCTGATAGTTATTTATATACAGTAAAATCAGATACCTGTCCTGATCTCAGGTGTTTCATGTCTGATAGTTATTCTATTATATACAGTAACATCAGATACCTGTCCTGATCCCAGGTGTTTCATGTCTGATAGTTATTCTATTATTTACAGTAACATCAGATACCTGTCCTGATCTCAGGTGTTTCATGTCTGATAGTTATTCTATTATATACAGTAACATCAGATACCTGTCCTGATCTCAGGTGTTTCATGTCTGATAGTTATTCTATTATATACAGTAAAACCAGATACCTGTCCTGATCTCAGGTGTTTCATGTCTGATAGTTATTCTATTATATACAGTAACATCAGATACCTGTCCTGATCTCAGGTGTTTCATGTATAATCATTTTAGATTATTTAACATCAGATACCTGTCCTGATCCCAGGTGTTTTGTGTCTGATAGTTATTTATATACAGTAAAATCAGATACCTGTCCTGATCTCAGGTGTTTCATGTCTGATAGTTATTCTATTATATACAGTAACACCAGATACCTGTCCTGATCTCAGGTGTTTCATGTCTGATTGTTATTCTATTATATACAGTAACATCAGATACCTGTCCTGATCTCAGGTGTTTCGTGTATGATCACTTTTATTGTATTTAACATCAGATACCTGTCCTGATCTCAGGTGTTTCATGTCTGATCATTTTTATATTATTTAACATCAGATACCTGTCCTGATCCCAGGTGTTTCGTGTCTGATAGTTATTCTATTATATACAGTAACATCAGATACCTGTCCTGATCTCAGGTGTTTCATGTCTGATAGTTATTCTATTATATACAGTAACACCAGATACCTGTCCTGATCTCAGGTGTTTCATGTCTGATAGTTATTCTATTATATACAGTAACATCAGATACCTGTCCTGATCTCAGGTGTTTCATGTCTGATATTATTCTATTATATACAGTAACATCAGATACCTGTCCTGATTCCAGGTGTTTCATGTCTGATAGTTATTCTATTATATACAGTAACATCAGATACCTGTCCTGATCCCAGGTGTTTCATGTCTGATAGTATTCTATTATATACAGTAACATCAGATACCTGTCCTGATCTCAGGTGTTTCATGTCTGATAGTTATTCTATTATATACAGTAACATCAGATACCTGTCCTGATCCCAGGTGTTTCATGTCTGATAGTATTCTATTATATACAGTAACATCAGATACCTGTCCTGATCTCAGGTGTTTCGTGTATGATCACTTTTATTGTATTTAACATCAGATACCTGTCCTGATCTCAGGTGTTTCGTGTCTGATAGTTATTCTATTATATACAGTAACATCAAATACCTGTCCTGATCATAGGTGTTTCGTGTCTGATAGTTATTCTATAATGTACAGTAACATCAGATACCTGTCCTGATCTCAGGTGTTTCATGTCTGATAGTTATTCTATTATATACAGTAACATCAGATACCTGTCCTGATCCCAGGTGTTTCGTGTCTGATAGTTATTCTATTATATACAGTAACATCAGATACCTGTCCTGATCCCAGGTGTTTCGTGTCTGATAATTATTCTATTATATACAGTAACATCAGATACCTGTCCTGATCCCAGGTGTTTCATGTCTGATAGTTATTCTATTATATACAGTAACATCAGATACCTGTCCTGATCCCAGGTGTTTCGTGTCTGATAGTTATTCTATTATATACAGTAACATCAGATACCTGTCCTGATCCCAGGTGTTTCGTGTCTGATAGTTATTCTATTAAATACAGTAACATCAGATACCTGTCCTGATCTCAGGTGTTTCATGTATAATCATTTTAGATTATTTAACATCAGATACCTGTCCTGATCCCAGGTGTTTTGTGTCTGATAGTTATTTATATACAGTAAAATCAGAGACCTGTCCTGATCTCAGGTGTTTCATGTCTGATAGTTATTCTATTATATACAGTAACATCAGATACCTGTCCTGATCCCAGGTGTTTCATGTCTGATAGTATTCTAATATATACAGTAACATCAGATACCTGTCCTGATCTCAGGTGTTTCATGTCTGATAGTTATTCTATTATATACAGTAACACCAGATACCTGTCCTGATCTCAGGTGTTTCATGTCTGATATTTATTCTATTATATACAGTAACATCAGATACCTGTCCTGATCTCAGGTGTTTCGTGTATGATCACTTTTATTGTATTTAACATCAGATACCTGTCCTGCTCTCAGGTGTTTCATGTCTGATCATTTTTATATTATTTAACATCAAATACCTGTCCTGATCCCAGGTGTTTCGTGTCTGATAGTTATTCTATTATATACAGTAACATCAGATACCTGTCCTGATCCCAGGTGTTTCATGTCTGATAGTTATTCTATTATATACAGTAACATCAGATACCTGTCCTGATCCCAGGTGTTTCATGTCTGATAGTTATTCTATTATATACAGTAACATCAAATACCTGTCCTGATCCCAGGTGTTTCGTGTCTGATAGTTATTCTATTAAATACAGTAACATCAGATACCTGTCCTGATCTCAGGTGTTTCATGTATAATCATTTTAGATTATTTAACATCAGATACCTGTCCTGATCCCAGGTGTTTTGTGTCTGATAGTTATTTATATACAGTAAAATCAGAGACCTGTCCTGATCTCAGGTGTTTCATGTCTGATAGTTATTCTATTATATACAGTAACATCAGATACCTGTCCTGATCCCAGGTGTTTCATGTCTGATAGTATTCTATTATATACAGTAACATCAGATACCTGTCCTGATCCCAGGTGTTTCATGTCTGATAGTTATTCTATTATTTACAGTAACATCAGATACCTGTCCTGATCTCAGGCGTTTCATGTCTGATAGTTATTCTATTATATACAGTAACATCAGATACCTGTCCTGATCCCAGGTGTTTCATGTCTGATAGTTATTCTATTATATACAGTAACATCAGATACCTGTCCTGATCCCAGGTGTTTCATGTCTGATAGTTATTCTATTATATACAGTAACACCAGATACCTGTCCTGATCTCAGGTGTTTCATGTCTGATAGTTATTCTATTATTTACAGTAACATCAGATACCTGTCCTGATCCCAGGTGTTTCATGTCTGATAGTTATTCTATTATATACAGTAACATCAGATACCTGTCCTGATCCCAGGTGTTTCGTGTCTGATAGTTATTCTATTAAATACAGTAACATCAGATACCTGTCCTGATCTTAGGTGTTTCATGTATAATCATTTTAGATTATTTAACATCAGATACCTGTCCTGATCCCAGGTGTTTTGTGTCTGATAGTTATTTATATACAGTAAAATCAGATACCTGTCCTGATCCCAGGTGTTTCATGTCTGATAGTATTCTATTATATACAGTAACATCAGATACCTGTCCTGATTCCAGGTGTTTCATGTCTGATAGTTATTCTATTATTTACAGTAACATCAGATACCTGTCCTGATCTCAGGTGTTTCATGTCTGATAGTTATTCTATTATATACAGTAACATCAGATACCTGTCCTGATCCCAGGTGTTTCATGTCTGATAGTTATTCTATTATATACAGTAACATCAGATACCTGTCCTGATCCCAGGTGTTTCATGTCTGATAGTTATTCTATTATATACAGTAACATCAGATACCTGTCCTGATCCCAGGTGTTTCATGTCTGATAGTTATTCTATTATATACAGTAACATCAGATACCTGTCCTGATCCCAGGTGTTTCGTGTCTGATAGTTATTCTATTATATACAGTAACATCAGACACCTGTCCTGATCCCAGGTGTTTCATGTCTGATAGTTATTCTATTATATACAGTAACATCAGACACCTGTCCTGATCCCAGGTGTTTCGTGTCTGATAGTTATTCTATTATATACAGTAACATCAGATACCTGTCCTGATCCCAGGTGTTTCGTGTCTGATAGTTATTCTATTATATACAGTAACATCAGATACCTGTCCTGATCCCAGGTGTTTCGTGTCTGATAGTTATTCTATTATATACAGTAACATCAGATACCTGTCCTGATCCCAGGTGTTTCGTGTCTGATAGTTATTCTATTATATACAGTAACATCAGATACCTGTCCTGATCCCAGGTGTTTCGTGTCTGATAGTTATTCTATTATATACAGTAACATCAGATACCTGTCCTGATCCCAGGTGTTTTGTGTCTGATAGTTATTTATATACAGTAAAATCAGATACCTGTCCTGATCCCAGGTGTTTCATGTCTGATAGTATTCTATTATATACAGTAACATCAGATACCTGTCCTGATTCCAGGTGTTTCATGTCTGATAGTTATTCTATTATTTACAGTAACATCAGATACCTGTCCTGATCTCAGGTGTTTCATGTCTGATAGTTATTCTATTATATACAGTAACATCAGATACCTGTCCTGATCCCAGGTGTTTCATGTCTGATAGTTATTCTATTATATACAGTAACATCAGATACCTGTCCTGATCCCAGGTGTTTCATGTCTGATAGTATTCTATTATATACAGTAACATCAGATACCTGTCCTGATCTCAGGTGTTTCATGTATAATCATTTTAGATTATTTAACATCAGATACCTGTCCTGATCCCAGGTGTTTTGTGTCTGATAGTTATTTATATACAGTAAAATCAGATACCTGTCCTGATCTCAGGTGTTTCATGTCTGATAGTTATTCTATTATATACAGTAACATCAGATACCTGTCCTGATCCCAGGTGTTTCATGTCTGATAGTATTCTATTATATACAGTAACATCAGATACCTGTCCTGATTCCAGGTGTTTCATGTCTGATAGTTATTCTATTATTTACAGTAACATCAGATACCTGTCCTGATCTCAGGTGTTTCATGTCTGATAGTTATTCTATTATATACAGTAACATCAGATACCTGTCCTGATCCCAGGTGTTTCATGTCTGATTGTTATTCTATTATATACAGTAACATCAGATACCTGTCCTGATCTCAGGTGTTTCGTGTTTGATCACTTTTATTGTATTTAACATCAGATACCTGTCCTGATCTCAGGTGTTTCATGTCTGATCATTTTTATATTATTTAACATCAAATACCTGTCCTGATCCCAGGTGTTTCGTGTCTGATAGTTATTCTATTATATACAGTAACATCAGATACCTGTCCTGATCCCAGGTGTTTCGTGTCTGATAGTTATTCTATTAAATACAGTAACATCAGATACCTGTCCTGAGCTCAGGTGTTTCATGTATAATCATTTTAGATTATTTAACATCAGATACCTGTCCTGATCCCAGGTGTTTTGTGTCTGATAGTTATTTATATACAGTAAAATCAGATACCTGTCCTGATCTCAGGTGTTTCATGTCTGATAGTTATTCTATTATATACAGTAACATCAGATACCTGTCCTGATCCCAGGTGTTTCATGTCTGATAGTTATTCTATTATATACAGTAACATCAGATACCTGTCCTGATTCCAGGTGTTTCATGTCTGATAGTTATTCTATTATTTACAGTAACATCAGATACCTGTCCTGATCTCAGCTGTTTCATGTATGATCACATTTATTGTATTTAACATCAAATACCTGTCCTGATCTCAGGTGTTTCATGTCTGATAGTTATTCTATTATATACAGTAACATCAAATACCTGTCCTGATCCCAGGTGTTTCGTGTCTGATAGTTATTCTATTATATACAGTAACATCAGATACCTGTCCTGATCTCAGGTGTTTCATGTCTGATATTTATTCTATTATATACAGTAACACCAGATACCTGTCCTGATCTCAGGTGTTTCATGTCTGATATTTATTCTATTATATACAGTAACATCAGATACCTGTCCTGATCCCAGGTGTTTTGTGTATGATGACTTTAATTAAAAATAGAAAATAAATATATTCGTTCTGTTAATTAACTAAGATCGAGTTAATTAAATTAAATTAACCACGCTTTATTACAGAAAAATGTGGTATTGTTTAAACAGGACTGATTACCACATTTTAAACTACAAAAACACGGTTAATCTAATGTACCACAAGCATTATTATTATTTTGTGGTTTACCATGGAAGTACAAAAGCCCCGAGCCTTTATTGTTGTACAACCATGTTCAATTTTCAGTAAAACAGAGTAAAACGGAGTAAAACAAATGGCTACAAATGAAGGTTGACACTTCTCGTGGTCGACTGTTTTTGCTAATGAAGTCATTAAAATATAACATTGTAAAAACAAAAAAAATAACCTGTATGATTGTTTTTTTTCCTTCTTTATCCACCGCGGTAGGTTCTTTATCCATCGGAGCTAATGATCCTTTATTTGAAATGACCGCGAAAAAAACCCAACCTGTACTGCGCATGACCGGTGACCTCTTAGTATTGTTTTTTTTTTAGGGGGGCGTTTCCCAAACAGACCGAGCCACGCCCATTTTATGTTGCGGTAATGAAACCCCTGGAATTTAGTGCATGCCAACATGAAAACGACCATCTTATTTCCTGGTTCCTCCTGTAAGGCCCGCCCTCAAAGAGCTCTGATTAGTCAGCTAACCTAATGTGTTGTGATTAACGGATCGGCTTCAAGTCACCAGGAAACATCCTGCTTCTCTTCCGTGCAGTCTGTCTGTTATGGCAAGCCATTTTAGCATTAAATACCCTTTGCCGTACTAAATTTATGCATTGTCAGAAAAAAGTTTTAAATCGTAAAATGGCTTGCCATGAATTTTGCTCACCCATGCTCAAACGTAATGATATTCATGTTGTTCATTCAACTTTAAGGACTAAATCTCAATCAAATGTAATTGTCTGCTACAATTGTGGTTTAACAAAAATTCAACAAGTCAGAAATTTCAAGAAACAGTAAAATGCATTACTCAAGCAGCTTTGAAATGAACCCTTCGAACTGTTTCTTCATCTATTCAATATTTTAAAGGTTTACAATTCATAACCTTTTATAATGAGAAGTGTTTACAACTGTTCTGCAACATATTTAAATAGACATTCTAAACAAACTCTGGTTGTGTTAAACTGCATTTCTAGCAGACTGTTTTAAAATCCAACTCAATGAGAGTGATATGAATATGAAGTGTAGTCACTTACATTAAAGTTGCTTATTGTCAAACAAATGTTCTCCTTTTCATTAAGAGTAAGCAACTAGTTACATTGGACTGAGATGTAGTCCTCAAAGTTGAATGAACAACATGAATATCAGTAAGTTTCAGCATGGGAGAACAAAATCAGTTGTAAACAGTTTTCAATATAAAATGTTATGAATTGTTGTAAGCCTTTAAATGTTGACTAGATGAAGAAACAATTCAAAGGGCTAATTTTAATGCTATTTGAGAAATTATAACGATTGATTTATAACTTTTGGCGTGATTTTTTTTTTCAGAGGTCTTTGAATTTAGATTGTATCCTGTTGCTTAAAGGAGTTTTAATATGAATTTATTAAATATAAACTTCTGCTTGAATAAAAATATTTTCTTGAAGTTATAATGTTCTTAGTTTATTTGTGCTGACGGTCTGTATCTTTTTTAAATGCATTTGTCATGTTAACTTGTGTTGAATTCATTTAACTTTTAATTTTAAGTCAACTGTGTGAGCTTTGTTAATTGTTACAACAAACTTTATTTTAATTGAACTCATAATTTTAAGTCAACCATGTAAACTTCTTAGTTCGTCACCCTAGAATTATAAGGTTCTATCTGACATTTTTGTCAAAATTGAGTTATTGACCTATTCTTATTAATTGACAACTTATTTACATTATGGGATGTTTTTTATAAGTTGTTTACATTTGAAGACTTTTTATTTAAAAAAAAAAACAAATGTTACACACATACTGTTTCCTATGGAATGCAAAAACTTTGAAGCTCAATACCTCAAAATCATTCAGAACGCAGATAGAACTTTATAATTCCAAGGTGACGAGTTGTTACAACAAGCTATATTTAGTTCGTTTAACTTGAGTTGACATCTTTTGTTCGTATAACTTCGAATTACATTGTATCAACTTCTTCAAGCAATCAAATGGATTAGGTTGACCTAAAAATTATTTTACTCAATAATTTTACACTATTAGGTTGAGTGTACTTACATTTGTAAGTCAAATTAAACAGCTTGAAGAAGTTGATGCAATACAAAATAATAGAAAAACTAGCTGAAACAACAAAATCACTCAAGTTGTTATAACTCACATTTATAGTTATAATCAACTCAAAATTGTAAGGCAACCAGGTAGCTTACTTTTTTAGTCAAGCTAACAAATCATTTTTTACAGTGTGGTTAAGTACAACTTTTTCTAAAAATGTTGAGATGAAGAGTAAGGCTGAAATGGATTTAAAGTTTTTGAAGTCAGATGAGTTTAGTGAGGCCTTCTTCAGTGGTTTTCTTTAAACTGGCAGTCAAAGTGTCGTAAGACACTTGTTTATGACAGTGAGCAAGACTGTACTGCATGGATACAAAAAGTAAAGTATAAAATCGAGGATGGAAAATTTTGCCATGGCCAGAAAGGGATTTTAATTTTGAAATTACGGACATGAGATTCACTAAGGTACACTGTAAAAAAATTCTGTAAAATATACAAAAAAAATACTGGCAGCTATGGTTGCCAGAACGTTTTTGTACAAAATACAGAATTTTTCTGTAAAATAGTTTTTACAGAAATATGTTGTATTTTTTACAAGAGAAAAATGTATTCATTAACTGATGCAATGATAATTTACAAACCTTTTGAGTTAATTATTTTTATTGCAGAAAGCAACTACATTTTAATTGGCATTTACTGGCATTAAAAGCAATATTTTAAATGTCTAAGTAATATATCTGAGCATATTGTTATGAATTAAATTAAAAATCCTTAATCAAAAAAAGGTTTAACCAAAACGTAACAAGTTAACAGCTATTAAAAATATAATCCCTGGTGCCCCCGCGCTCTCTCACCTCATAATATGAACCAAAAACACAACCACTGAGAATTAACTAGAAAATAGGATTTATTTTACAAAAAATAAGGAGCAAAAATAACATCGGGAGGGGTTCAGCCAAAATAAATGACAATAAACAAAACTAAATAAATTAGAGCAATTTTCCCTGAAAAATAGATAATAAAATAAAATACACAAACTTACCTCCCTATACTAACAACACAGGAGAAAACGAAAATAATAAACAAAAGGCACCAAACCTCCCTACTAGTGATGCGCGGATGGCGGATAATCTGCGGGTCGGGTAATAAAAAAATACATTATGATTAATTGCGGGTGGATGTATCGGGTCATAGCAGTTGACCAGCAAAAAAGCAGAGAGTGGACTTCGCAGAATGTGAAGATGAGAGACGCCCAAAATAATGGATGAAGTGCAAGAGTACTGTGCTAACTTCAGTTAGAGGAGTCATCAGAGGGAAATCTGCTATCGTTCTGGGAGAAACAAGATCGCTTATTTACACGACTGCAGCACCTTGCAAGGAGAAGCTTGTGCATTCCTCCAACAAGCGGTTCGCGCGAACGCTCATTTAGTGCAGCCAGCCGTGTTTTGGAGGCGAGGCGGAATCGCCCGAATCCAGGCACAGTAGATGCTATTCTGTTTTTGCACAGTGTTAAGAAAAGCGCCAAGTACACACAACATAGCTGCTGTTTAGGCTGAAGGGACGCCGTTTTTGTTCTCTTTTTCCTGTAAATGTAAAAGCTGAATCTGCTGTTAATAACGAACGATTCAACTGTGACCTATTTTGCAGGAGAGGGGAAATAGTGTGGCCGCTTAGGACTGCTTTTACGGGAGTTGTAGTCCATAGCGAGGGGCATTGTGGGTAGTGTAGTTCGACACGCATGCTGTGTGATGTGAGCTCTCGCTGTGTGCTGTGCGTGCGGCGAATTAGAGGGAGAAAGTTTTATCCGGTTTTGTTTTATGTTTACTTCAGTAATTCCACCCGGGAGCTGTTTTGAAAACACTGAAATAAGTAAAAGAAGTGCATGCATCGAGTACTTTTGTCCATCTCATCATTTGCTCGAGCATGAATTAACAAGCTGTTACTCGGCCGCCGGACATTGCGGAGAAAGTTACACCTATATGCTTAAAGCAAAGAATTAGAATTATTAAAGTGGCGATCGGGTGCGGGTCGTGTGCGGATATATATATCAAATAAATTAATATGTGCAGGCGGGTGGCGGGTGGATGATTAGAATGAAGGAGCGGATTCGGGTGACATTTGAGCTGATCCGCGCATCTCTACTCCCTACCATGCTCCAAGCGAGACAGGAAACCGGGTTTCTCTGGTTAGAATGTACAACTTCACATCGACATCTCACAAAACGCCATATAAGAGACATCAGCAACAAACACTCATTTTGGATCACTTAAGCAACAATATCTCCACAAATTATTAACCAACGAGGAATCGAGAGAGAGCGGGGAGCCGCTGAATCCATGCTCTCTGAGGGTTTAAATACAGCCGCCGCCACTCCAAGCGCCAATCATGATCCGATGTAGGCTAATCCGCTGCACCTGCGAATAATTCAAAGAGAGAGCGAGAAAAAGAGAGCGAGAGAAAGAGCGAAAGAGAAAGAGAGAGAGAAAACACCACACACACTACATCACAACAACTACTCGTAACACCACCCCACCAAAAAGATGCCAACAAGCAGTTTGTATCTACCCACCTAACTCAAACCTCAACTTCAGCACCATAAACTCTGGACAGCGCATCCGCAACCACATTTTGCGAACCTTTCTTATGCCGTATATTCAATTTAATTCCTGGACTTCCAAAGACCATCGCATTAATCGCTGGTTTGAATTGTGCATCCTAATCAAAAAAACAAGAGGATTATGATCGGTGTACACACAAATTGGGAACGAACTTCCACCCAAGTAAATCTCAAAATGTTGTAATGCTAAAAGCAGTGCTAGGGCCTCCTTTTCGATATCTGCGTTGACATGCTGTAAGTTTTTTTTGAGAAATGGCACACTGGATGATCAATACCCATCTCAGTTTTCCTGAACAGCTCCGGCCTCAGTAGCAGAAGCATCCACTTCCAATTTAAAGAGACGCTCAAAGTCCGATGCTGAAAGAATAGGAGCGTTACACAGCAAATCTTTTGCTGCTCGAAAAGCCTGATCACACGCAGCAGACCACATAAAAACTCTTTCGGTGCTCAAAAGATCAGTTAGTGGGGCCACAACACTAGCAAAATCCTCTGTAATATCCTGACATACACAAAAATCTACGCAACTCTCTTTTATTCCCTGGCACTGGGAATTCCACAATAGACGTAATTTTTGCATCAACTGGACACACATGTCCCTGACCTACCTTTTTTCATATGTACACTACTGTCGCCTTGGCGAATTAACATTTGGCTAGATTTAACGTTAGAGAAGCATTAACCAGACGTGAAAACACTTCGCGTAAAGAAACTATATGCCTCTCCCAGCTAGAAGAATAGATCACAATATCGTCGAGATAAGCTTTGCATTTCTCAACACCACCTAATACAATGCGCATTAATCGCTGAAACGTTGACAGTGCGTTGCGCATCCCGAAAGCCATTACGGAGTACTGCATAAAATCGTCAGGGGTCACAAAAGCTGAAATTTCCGAAGCACGTGATGTAAGGGGAATTTGCCAGTACCCCTTAAGAAGATTTAATTTGTCACGAACCTGGCAGGACCAACTCGATCTATGCAGACTTCCATACGTGGCAGTGGGAATGAATCAGGCTTTGTAACTGCATTGACTTTTCGATAGTCAGTGCAGAAACGAACCGACAAGTCAGTCTTGGGGACTAATAAACAAGGTGAACTCCACGCACTCAAACTGGGACAATGCAAAATGATTTTGCCGCAAATACTCAACCTCAGATTTCATCAGGTTATGTTTTTTCGGATTAAGACGATAAGGATGTTGTTTTATCGGTCGCGCATCACCAACATCTATATCATGCGTAAGCACAGTGGTTTGGGAAGGAATGTCACTAAAGAGAGAGCGATGATTTTGAAGTAACTTAACAATATCGCTTTTCAGATATGAAGATAAATAACTTAAATGAGAATCCAAGTCTTTTAATATAGCAGAATTCGTCAAACGACCGCAGGGTACAGAGAAATCCTGATCAAACTCAGCTACAGACGACACAATTAAACTTGGTTTAACAGCAGGTAGATCATCACTTTTCACATAAGCCTTCAGCATATTGACATGGACCATACGAGATTTTTTTCGCCGAGCAAGAGTGCAAACTAAATAGTTAGTGTCAGACAACTTCTTGGTCACCATGTATGGACCTGAAAACTTTGACTGTAAAGCCGAGCCACACAGCCAAACACACAGTATGAAGAGGAACTTTTACACAGCCCAACTCTATGCCACGAACCAGCACATCAGTCCCTGAATAGGTTTCACTTGAAAAAGGTAACACAAGTATATCAGTTTATCAAGTATAAAGGATAGAGCAGCACCTGTGTCTCACAAGATGTTAATGGTTGTCATCGCAGAATCAGGATTAACTGATACAGTGCCTTTAAACACAAAGGGAGAGAAAACAGAAGCATCTGAAAAACTTTGATTATGACTGTTAGACACTGTCTCAAGAACAATATTAGCCACACTTTTAGATTTTACAGTGTTTTTTTTCTTACATGCTTTACAGTCAGCAATCAAGTGATTCGGGTCTAAACAATAGAAACAAACCCTTCTATGTTCGGTACTCTTACCCTGCTCTTTACGCGGCTCAATGGAGCGCGCACCAAACTTTGAGTGCGTGAACAAAGGCTTCTCGGTGTTCACAAGCACTGGCACACCATAACTTTGATTAGACTATTCGTCTGCCAACACTGCCGCAGCTGAAATAGAATTCACTTTTTGTTTGTTAAGATATACAACTAAATTGTCAGGCATACAGCTTTTAAAATCTTCTAGCAGAATTTGTTCTTGTAACTGCTCAAAAGTAGTTGTCTTAGATGCAGCGCACAACTTCTCTAGCAAAACTTCACATGTCTGCTTCACAGATTTAGTGTAATTGCGAAACTTTTGTCTTTACACTTCGGGGACAAGTTCATAAACCCGCAACACTGCAGCCTTCACCAAGTCATAATTTAAAGACTCTTCAATGGGTAAAGAAGAACAAACCTCCTGCGCCTTACCGACTAAACTGCATTGCAGCAATAATGCCCACATATCAATTAGGCCACTTCAGCTTTGCAGCGATTCGCTCAAACGCAATAAAATATGCGTCAACCTCTGACTCTGAAAGGAGGGACAAGCTTAATATGCTTACTTGGATCGAACAAAACAGCTGACGTACGTTCATCTCTAGACTGAGTCAATACAGAAGTTACAGCAGGTGGATCAATTAGTGAACGATCTTTTTCTTCCTTTTGAGTCATCCCAAGTTCACGAATTTGCAGAACATGATTTTCGTGTTCTTGTCGTTTAATTTGTAACTCTAATTCTTTAAGTTTTATTTGTAACACAAGATCAGATTCGAATGTAACAGAATCAGCTGATGCAGCCGCCTCAACAGCGCTCTTTTCCATCTCAGTTTCTTGCTCACTCTGTTCAGGCAACAACCCCTGTTTAACAAATTCAATAAATACAGCAGATTTAATTACTTCTTTAGAAGCTGTACTTACTACAGAGATATTCAAAACATCTGCAATAAATCTCTTTTACGGAATTTCAAGAGTTCATGCTTAGCTCATAATTTAAAAAGCTTATTTGGCGTGCTGTCCCGGGAGAGAGCCCTGAGCTCAAGGGATCCTCGAGTCCAGGGCTCCCTCCCTTTGCGGGGCGAGGGGAGATTGAGTTCAGGACAATCTCAGAACTCCCCCGCGGCTGAGGCTAAGGTGAACTTTCCGAGAGCAAGATGACTAAAAAGGGGTGTTTAGATTTATTTTGTTTAGATATGGAGCAACTTTGGACATTAGGAGAAAACCGGGGAACCCGGGGAGAACGTGCAAACTCCACACAGAACCACCAGATGGCCCGGCAAGGAGCCAGAGCCGTTGGAATGGCCACCGTGCCGCCCATCTGGATAAAGGTGGAAGAAGGGGAGGAGGTGGGTTTCTTCCAAACGAAGATAGTTGTAAGAATGAGATGAGTCTGAATATATAGGAACTTTGGGATCCTTTGATTGGAGGATCAGGATTAGCTAATGTGAGCCAGCTGAGTCAATCATGAGCGCGCGCTTCTCTCGAAATTAGTTTAATATTAAACTTCACTTCAAGAGTTCACGCTTAGCTCATAATTTAAAAAGCTTATTTGGCGTGCTGTCCCTTTGCGGGGCGAGGGGAGATTGAGTTTAGGACGATCTCAGAACTCCCCAAAAAGCAAATGATAAGTGCACGGGACAGCAGCCGGGTATTTACATGAAAAACCCCCCAAAGAGCAAAAGACAAAATGCTATATCCGGCTGCTGGATAAATGATGTTATATGAAAGAAAGTATCAAGTAGATACTGGAGCAAAACTATACAGAATAAATAACTGATGTAGCGGGAGCACTAGGAGTTGCTATGGAAAGGTGAAGGTGATAGGTGGGCTCTTCCGAGAGCTGAAGCTCGTGTTGACTCCTGTGGGAGTCAGAGCTTAAAGGGGTGTTAGAATAGAGGAAGAAGGTTAGATGAGTCAAAGGACATGGGGTGGAGGGCTGGGAGCCTTCACTTTGGCCGGATGCAAAAAAGGGGGTGCTGCTGGAAATGGCGTGGTTATTATGCTGAAATACACGAAGTGATAACATGAGATACTTATGAACTACTATACGAAATGTAGACCTTTGGTGAATAACTGAATGGAAAAATAAACTGATGCAGCAGAATTGCACGGCCCTGATGAGGGAAAAGAAAGGAAGAGAAGCAGCTGGAAGTAACACAGATGCGCCGATACTATACAAGTTTACAAGGTCATAGAATACTACGTGAACTACTATTAAGAATAATTGAACTGGGAAAGCAGCTGTAAAAACGGATATGTGATACGATTACTACACATAATATATAAACAATGTAGTGAAAAAGATCCTACAGCAGTAGGAGCAAGCAACGCTGGCAAGAGAAAGAAAAGGAGGAGAGCTTCTGTAAGAAACGTGGTTGTTATGCCCAATACGGAATATGGTAAATATTAAGTGTTAAATGAACTATGCATGACAGTATTGACAACAACAACAACAACGAAACATGATACTGGACGATTAGTGTCATCAGTAAAAAGGGGAGCTAGCGGGTTTGTTTCTTGAAGTCTCCTTATGTTAAGGTATGTTAGGAGTGTTTGGAAGGGGTGGGGGGGGGGAGGGATGGGATATTGAAAATGTAAATAAAATGTCCCTTGTGGAATTGATCTGTCTTACTTTGCTTGATGAGAAAAGAAAGGGTTTCCTCATCCTGCAATGTTAGGTCTGCAATGGTGGGGTGGAGTGAGGGGTTGAATTTGGAAGTCATGGTAAGTTCAGGGGGGTATTCAAGAAAACAGGTTATGTGACATACCCGGGTAAGTTTGAGAGTAAGTAAGTGGATAACCTCAGCTTTCGGTTCCAAAAACGGAGGTAACTTTCTGGGTATGTATGTAACCATAGCAATTTACTCTCTGAAGATAACCTGCTCGGCAGCAGGTTATGTTCCAGTGTAAGTTTGTTTCAGAAGGTAAGTGAGCATGGCGTGCCCTTTAGATGAGGATCCTGTAGGCGTAGAAGCACAAATTATACAAGGTTTTTTTCGTCGGGAGAGGGTTATAAGACCACGCATTGATGTGTTTTCATACCCTAATGATTATTTGAAGGAGCGTTATCGTTTTTCGAAAGATTCGTTAGTTTATTTAATACGTCTTTTAAAACCGCATATTGCGAATGTCACAAATCGTGGTTCTGCTCTCAGCACAGAAAACATTCTGTGCATAGCACTTAGGTTTTTAGCGTCTGGCCATTTTTTGTACAATGTGGGCGATGCAGAGCATGTGGGAAAGGCAACTGTGTGTAGAGCAGTTCGTACTGTATGTCTGGCCCTTAAACACCTCTTACACATGTTTGTACAGTTCCCTGGTCACAAACCTCTGCGAGTTATTAAAGACGAATTCCACAGAGTGGCAGGTTTGTTCTTTGAAGGAAAATTTATGACGCATATTTAATATGTAGTCTTATTACTTATATCTATACATGTTTTCATTATGCACACACACTTGATACTTCCATAACTTTGTTTCAGGGTTTCCAAATGTAATTGGGTGCATTGATGGCACCCACATTCCTATTAAAGCTCCTTCAATAAACGAGGGAGACTATGTTAATAGGAAATCTACTCATAGTATCAATGTGCAGGTAACAACTTAATTGTGTCCTTAATTTTTTGCCTTGTTAAAATCATAAAACTGTAAGATTGCTTTCTCCACTAACTAGGTAATATGTGAGGCAACCCAAATAATTACCAATGTCGAGGCAAAATGGCCAGGATCTGTGCATGATGCCAGAATTTTCCGCGAGTCATCATTATGCCAGACATTTCAGCAAGGTATATTTTGCTTTATACAATGATTTATGAATTTTTTTTACTATATTTGTATTATACACTTAAATCATTACAGGACAGTACAATGGTTATTTGCTGGGGGACAGAGGATACCCTTGTCTGCCCTATTTAATGACACCCTACCCCGAACCTGAGCCTGGACCACAGACACGGTTTAACCTGGCTCACAGCCGAACACGGGCCAAGGTGGAAATAACTATAGGGATCCTCAAATCTCGGTTTCAGTGTCTGCGTGCGCTCCGGGTCAGTCCAGAGAGGGCATGTGACATCATAGTGGCTTATGTTGTGCTTCACAACATTGCCACTATAAGAGGAGAGAGCCACCCTCCTTGTATTGAGGAAGATGGCCCAGAGGAACACTTTCACATTTTAGAGGCCAACGGAAGACTTTTGAGAAACAGGATCTGTCAAAATTTCTTGTCTTAGTTTTTTATTGTTTTGTTTTTTTTGCACTATTCTGCCAGACATTTTATTTCTTTCATTCCTGAAAAACAATAAAAGTACAATTCAATAAAATGTTTTTTATATAATAAATTGTTACACACACACACTTTTAACATGCAACAGATTAATATTCACACTTCTCACCTTAAGACGATGCTCCAGTAATTAAATTTAAAGTGCTGCTTTTTTAATAAGTAGCTTTTTCTCTTCCATTTGAAGCTGTATAAGGTCCATCTCCATGTCACTTTTTCTTATTTGTTTTTGAAGATGGACCTTATACAGCTCCTTTGCTGGCAACTAGGAATGGGAAGAAAATGTAATAAAAAGAGATTGTTTGCTCAGACAATAAAATTAAAATATGGACAACTGGACACAAATGCTTACATTGCTTAGATTCTGTGTTGATGTTGAAGGACCCTCATCTGTGGGCAAGTCCCCAGGTATGTACTGTGAAATGACAATGACAGTTTGTTACTCTGATGCAAAAGGGGGCCATGCATTATAATGGTATGCATTATACCTCAGTGGACCTAGCAGCATTGTCCACTTCTGTCACAGCAGATGTGGTCTCTTCATCGTCATCATCAGCTTCATCCTACAGGAGAAATATGCAAATTTACATTATCTGACAAAAGAAAATAATAATAATAAAACTAAAAAAGCAACTAAAGGTCCCTAACAACAAATCACTTACAACTGTGACAGAATGTGTTCTTTCTGGAGGGTCCAATAATACAATATGTCCATCAGTATCTATAAGAACACACAACCCATAAAATTCTCAATATCATCAAAGAAAACAAATAATACATGAAAGAGTAACATGTCACAGTAATACAACGAAGATCACAGTAGTCTATACATCATATGCAGTTAAATAAAATAAGGCTGCATAAATTAGGCATGTTCAAAAAGCATTCGAGTGACAGAGATAGTCAAGTCAAAAAATTAAAACAAATCATAGAGGTAAACTTACATTGCACCATTTTTTCACCATCACTTGTGGTGTATGGTGTGTGCGATGAACTGCCCCCTTGTATGCCAGCAACCACTGGTCGCCCTTTATTAAGGGACAGAGCCAGCTCCTCAGATGGGGTGAGGGGAGGTGGTGGGGGCCCCCCGCCAGTTAGACGGGCTTCAGCCTTCTTTCTATTAGCTACAGTACATGACAAAAAGAGTATACTAAATCGTGTTTAATTAATAGTTCAGTAATTGTGTAATGAAATATTACCTTTTTGCAGAATGTTTTTGTGTTTCATTTTAACTTGGCTTAAAGTTCTTCTGGCACCAGAAGGATTACATCTTATTAAAAAAAAAAAAATTATTATTACTATATATATATATATATATATATATATATATATATATATATATATATATATATATATAGAGAGAGAGAGAGAGAGAGAGAGAGAGAGAGAGAGAGATATTAAACTAGCGAAATAAATGGCAAGAAAAGTAAATGCTTTCACAGAGATATAACAGTCAAAGTGATGTAGACATCACATTTAATTATGTTGCATTATAATAAAACAGGAAACAATAACACATTTGAAATTTAATACACTCACGCATTTACTCTGTCTGTTATTTTTTGCCAACCCAACTCTCTTTCCTTAGCGGATGCAGCTGTATTGCTTTTTTTTACTATTACTGGCTTAAATTCTTCATACGCATACATTAAAACCTCCAACTCCACCCTTTTTTTTTCGCTTTGAGTTTCCATAGTGACTCCTCAAATCAGCGATCCATTGAGAATGTCTTTATGTATGCCCTGTGCACGTGCATTAACTCTAGGTAACCAATTGGGGGTTGATTAAACTAACTCTTCTCAGGTGTTTTAGAACCAACATACTCACGGTAAGAAGGTTTTGGGTTAATCAACCGAAAGTTCAGGGTTTAGCAGATGGTAAGTTAACCCAGCTTTCTGGAATACCCCCCAGAGCATCTTAGGAAGCCGAAAAAGGCTAAGGTAAACATGGCATCTAAAGTGCGTGCTGTGTTAGAGGAGATGAAACCTTTGCGTAAAGTGCGAATGCATGCAGAAAGAATGCTAAGAGTGATGGGTTGTCTTGAATTTGGAGTGGTGGGTGAATTTTTTGAATGCTTTTGATGAGGAGAGAAGTTTGTGAATTGGAAATGGCGTCAGAGGGGGATCCGTGGATTAATTTGTGAAAAAATTGGATCCCGCTGAGGTAACTTTTAATAGAGCTAGCTTGGATATGTTTGGCCGTGTGTAGGTGAGAGATGAAAGAGGTAATGGAGAGTAGGGAAAAGTTGGGGAAAGATAAATGATGGATGTTGTGAAAGTGTTTGAATGTATTCCAAGCTGTGATGTATGATTGAAGAGTTCTATGTGCTACAGCTTGGAGAATGAGGGATAGGGAGGTTTGGCGGAGACTATAGAGGGGGTGGCTTAAGGCAATATCATCTCTGAAAAGGGAGGGACAGGCGTTGGGTTGGGGTCCGCTTCTGGAGCCAATGACCAGAATTTCTGGAAAGAGAAACGAGACAGAGTCAGCAATTTGGTTTTTGCAACCTGGCACATTGTAGGAACTCAGCCACGCTTCTAAGCGGAGTGACAATCAGCAGAAAAGACTCTTGCTCCCCCTCATCTCCTTCTTAATTAAGTATCGCCCGAAGCTTAATTCCAATACACACTCTTCTTCCCCTTTTTTAAAACAAAGACGTGTTGTAACCCCAGTTACAAATTAATGGCCTATCCTGACATTTGGGCCATCTGCCGTTCACATGACTGTGATAATTGAATTCCACAACCAATGGAAGAAAGACCCATTTGTCTGTCTCCGGGGTACAGCCTCACCCGCCTCTTTTCCTGCCCGGGGAAGATATCCCAGTTATTACTCACTGAACAAAAGGTCCGCGCGATTTTCGGACATTTCACAGTGAAAAGTGTGTTTGGCTTTAATGTTGTATTGCTAATAGTTTTGTACGTTTTACTATGTATGTAAGCAAGTGTTTTTACCATATCGTTGCATGTAAATAAAACAATGCAGCGTGTGGCATGCACGTAATTAACTGTATTTGATAAAGGCCTTCGTGCTTGATATCAAAATGTAGATCTAAGGCCTCAGGAAACATTGGTTTGAATGATAAAACTGTATCTGCAAATAGTTGTAAGAAATCAATCTACATTATAAGATCGATTAGGAATTATTAGCTCATATCAATGACTCGAATCTTTGATCCGAATCATTGATTGGACTCAATTGAGTCAAATTGAATCAGATCAAAAGATTCACACTTTATCTGAAATTTGTCCCGCAAATAGAGACATCACATTTTACTAATCTTGTCTATATTATTTCCGTGGCCAACGATAATAACATAACACAGAATAGGGTTAACTTTTAGCAAGGTAACACGATCTATAGCTTGAGGCAATGACTTCGAAGCACATAAACAAGAACACAGTTCTTATAAAGGAGAACAAAGATTTATTGAGCTACACTACGATACATGAGGCTAACTACGTAATAAATGAAACAACAAACAAAACGCACACACACATTCATACACACAAACACACAGGCAGTTCAGAGGATGCAAAATGAGTTGACAAACGTCCCAAATCATCTAGTATTTCGTACTAGATCTTAGAATCACCTGAGAAACCACAAAAGCAAAGATTTGACTTATCTTTAACTGCTTAAGATCATAGGCACCAAATCAGAAAGAGACAACAGTTGTTACTTGCGCGAGTTTGTTGAAGCCTTCTTTATTTGAGTTTTCCCTGGCCGGGATGGAGTGAGGAACCATGTGGCGCTAGAGAAAGGTGGCTTCTCTGTGACGTCTCTGGGATTCCCGCCCGTGATCGGAGGCTCGTTGTCCTGGGTTACCGGGGTAGCCGACTCTGCTGAGAGTCAGTTTGCGGAAGTTTCGGCGGTCCGAAACTCAAGAGGTTTGCATAAAGATTTTGTGGTGACCCAATCGCGTGGTGGCGACTGGGGGCAGAACAGCAACCGCAGGCGCAAGCCAAGGCGGAGATTTTAGGGCTGCAGGGGCTTTTAAGTGACCTGCTCTAGTCCATCCCTCATGACGCTGTCACCCAATGAATGGCTGCCATGAATGGCGGGGCCACGCCCCATACCAGTGTAATCAAGTTTAATCATTAACCGACTGCAAGAGATTGAACGTATTAAAATCTCTGGTAAGATTGTAACTATCTGACATCAAATGTTACAAGATGAATACAGTTCGTATTAATAAGTTTTCATTTACACCAATTTATTGCAAATAAAAAAAAATTTGGTTCAACACCAAACACGAAGCATTTCATACACATACAGATCATTTTAACCTGTTATAAGGGTAATAGAACACATTATTAACCTGGTTGGTTGGAATAAACACAGCACATAAGGAAACCTATAATGTTATTCAAAATATCAAATTTTGCCTTGGCTATAACATTTAAGAGAATTGTCTTTCTTAAGTCTCTCATTCATTTGCAGAGATCTCTTTTGTCTCTGTGGAACTCTGTCACGTAGCCACCAAAATCACGAGATCGGTCGTTCACAAGTCTTGTGATGGAGAGGTCCTGAAAGCTCCCTTGTCTAGATGGTTAACGATTTACAAAATTACTAAAAGCATTTCTGTCTATCCGCAACCAGGGTATTGGGGGAGACCGTCGAATAACAGTTGTTCACTGTTATATGATAGTATAAGCCCTGGAGCTGAGTTAAATGAATTAGACCATGTGGCTACCCCAAGATTCCAAGCCTGATTCGAACTGGTTTTGGATCAGTGAGTCCCTTCATAGTAGTTAATTACAGAGCTTCGTTGAATTTTGATGACAAGTAAAGTTTTATTTCCAACGCATGACCAGGGATTCCCCCTCCCTGGGCGTGAACAACCAGGGAGAAGAGAGGTATGGCCTCGCTCAGTAGCCACGGCTATTGGACGAGCAAGGAGTAGGCTGGCTTAAGTCCTGCTCACTATAAAACCCCACAGCTTGCAAACTTTATGGCTTTCGCTTGGTTTTCACGAGGGGTTTCTATGCACGAACTTTGCGTTGCACGCTTCCCGCCTTTACAACACGCCGCCGGACATTGCTCTCAGAAGAATCACCCTGTAAGACCTGCGTCTGTCCGCAGTAACATCACCATGGCAACGAGACCCCGTTCACAGGAGCCCACGCTGCTTCTGTGTACATTCGCAACTCGCATGAACTCAGTCTGACCCTGTCCTGCTCATATAACTGCTTCCCCGTGAACACTCGGATGCCGTCTCATCCAGCAGTACAGTCAGTCATTCAACTTCTCTGAACTCTGATTTCCTAAGTCATTCAGGGAGCAAGCCACTGGAGGAATCCTCTTTCAGCAAACTTCCCGCTTGCTGACGTCAAACTCTCTGTCACCGGGACAACGAGTCCCACGCTCCAGAAGACGAAGGAGAATCCCTCTCCAACAAAGGACATCCCAACGACATCAACGTACGGCAACCAATCGGCTGCGCCGGAGTTCCCCTCAACCAGCTGATGAGTTTGACTGGTCATCGAAACGCAATTAAACACAAACCAAATTTTCATTCCTGGCTGAAGCTGGTGTTAATTAAGTTTAACAGTAAATCCTAGTCAGATTCTTTGCTTGGTGGTTTTCTCAGGTTGCAATGCTAAGAACTTAGCACGTGCGAGACGTTTGGGACTCTTCGTTGTTCATTCTCAGTCATTCAACTCATTCCAGAACTGTGTGTGTGTGCATCTTTGTGTTTGTCTGTTTCATGTAGAGTAGTTTATAGTGTGTGTAGCTTAATAAACTTGTGTTTCATTTTAAGATCCTTGTCGGAGTTTTTATGTGTTTCTAAGTTACTGCCTCAGCTATATGGTCTAGCTACCTTGCTTGTGAAACTCTGTTTATATTGTTATTTTGGCCAAGTAATAATATAACATAGATTTACTAAAGATAAAGTTACCTGCTTACTTCTATTAGGGTGGACCAATAGATGACGTAAGTGTGGTAACCTAATTTTGACTGTGAGCCAGTCGTTTGAATCTTTTGATTCAATCCCCGCAAATTAATATAAATTAATTCGAACTTATGAGCTAATTCTTAAAGTACCGGACATATTAGATGGTCCAGGCACTACATGTTTAGCAGAAATGATAAATTGTTTTTTGGCTGATGTCCAAATGAGGCGTCTTAGAAGCTGCATTATAGGTGACGAATGAGAACACCTTTTATTTATGCACTGAACAGTGGCTTCGTTATCACAGTGAACGAAAATGCTAGAGGTGGACCATTCATCTCCCCATAGTATGGTGGCTGCTACTATTGGGTTCAGTTCAAAAAGAGCTGATGAACGATGATTTTCTGGGGTGGACATTAATTGGGGGGGGGACCAAGTGGCAGCAAACCAGTGGCCTTTGTAATAACCCCTGAAACCAACTGATGGGGCAGCATCAGTATAAAGGCTAATATCTAGTGGGGATGCTAATAGGTTGCTGTAGAAGAAAGAACAGCCGTTCCATTGCTTAAGGAAAGCGATCCATAAGCGGAGTTCATTGCGGCTGGGTTTAGAGAGAATAATAGTCTTCTAAACCGTAGACAGTTGGAGGAGGTGAGCTATGAAAGGGCGACCTTGTGAAATAATTCACATAGCGAAATTAAGGTGGCCGAGGATGGATAACAATTCACGTTTTGTGCATGTTAGTTTTTCTAGGAATAGGAGGGAAAGAGAAATGATTCGATCGATTTTCTCTTTGGAAAGGGATGCTTGGAATTTGTGCGAATCTAAATTGATGCCTAGTAATTCGATGGATGTACTGGGTCCAGCTGTTTTTTCCTCTGCGAGAGGAATACCTCGATCAGTGAAAACCTTTTGGGTTATCTCTATGTGTTTAGCTGGAGGAGATGAGGGGGGGGAGTGGGGGATGGGGGGGAGATGATTAGAAACTCATCTACGAGGTGGATGAGATGGGGGATACCATAATTATTAGATTGTATCCAGCATAAAGCTTCTGACATCATGTCAAAAATTTTTGGGCTTCTTTTGCAACCGAAAGTTAGTCGGACTGCGAAGTAGAATTGTGAACGCCAATGGATGCCGAAAAAGTGCCGAATATTCCTCTAAAGGAATGGTGCTATTTATGCTAGAAAAACAAGAATCGTGAGGGGTTGAAAGATCAATAATTAGATCTGAGAATTTGCGAGTTGCGATGCCCATTGGACTAATGCGTGAAATGTTGAAGGGTGGGGCAGAGAATGGTCCAATCATAAAGTGGTTGTCGATCTCTTTTTTAATAAGATGATCGACAATTTCAGGTTCTGCTGTGGCTGATTGAAGATTGGGACAAAAGAGATTAAAGGAGGGGAGCGCTGCGACGCCCAGATGGAAGTTAGACCTGAAATGAGAAAGTCAGAAAAATTTGAGTCAGGATGAGAACGCAGTTCTCTAGCGAGGTGAGAAATATTCACAGGAGACGAAAGGTAGTTTTTTGAATTTTTATTAGCTCTTAGGACTGGGCAGATTACCCTAGCATGGGATCCGCCACAGTAAGAGCAGAGGTGGAGATATCTGCATCGCTTCCTGTGACATCTAGAAACATTAAATTTAAGGCAGACATCATGATTAGGGGGAGAAGGCTTTATAGAAGAAGAAAGAAGGGAAGGGATGTTGTAGCTGGGAGGGCGGGGAACGTAGCTGGTAGATTTAGTGGGAAGTGGGGTAGAGAAAAGAGGGGGTGTGATCAGAGGACAAGAAGTGGTGGGGTGCAAGCTAGAGCAGCAGACAGCACAGGTCAAATTGCGGCATCCTAAGAAAACCCGGTTATGGAGCTCAGTGTCCAGGGCACCCCAGTAGGTACACTGATTCCATTGGGTCACTCTAATGGCACATTTGGCTGAAAATAACTTGTGGTAAGTGAAAAAATTAGTGCCCCATAGGAAAGCGCGAGTTCAGCGATGATGGCCATACAATCATTTAACTCGCGTCTCCTATGAGGGAAAACAGAACAGATTACATTGATATAACGGGAAAAAGCAATGAAAAATTCAGAAAAGGTTAAAATGCGGGATTGAATGTTACCTGAGGATTTAAGAGAAACTGAAAAATTGCTGCAATTCACCTGGCGATCTGCCGCGGGGGGTGCTATTGGTGACAGGAGAGTGATGAGATCAATGTCCGTACCTGACAGAATTTGGTTGCGTGCGGCGTTAGAGATGGGCGGAGGTTCCATGACCAGAGCATTATGTGGCGGAGGTAGAGGTGTGGCGGAGTTTAGGGTGAATGGAGGGCGTGCTGAAGAAACTTGTGCTGGGAGTGCTGGATACCAAGGTCGGAAAGGAGTTTTCGAAGTTCGATAACGGTGAATCTTCTCGGCGAATGGATGGAGGATCTGGCAGAAGCGTAAGAAGAGGTAGGTGAATTATTGTCGTTTCTAGGGGGCGAAGGAGAAAGTGATCTGTGGCGTTAGAGTCTGCTGGTGTAGGAACGGGTGATGCGACGGCCTCTCTCGGCAGCCATGGGCTCCGGTTAAGAGCTCGGCGGAGCTAAGCGTTGTGGGGCTGATGTTGGAGAGACGAGGAGAGAAGGGCTGTTTGTGGGATTCTCCTCTTGAGTAATGAAGGTGTTGTTGTTGTCCATTTTCCTTTCAGTAGTATTGTTGAAGTTAGATGATGGTAGAGCTGAAGATGTAGGAGCAGTAGCTAAGAGATGAAATCGCTGATGTGGAAAAGATGAGCAGATTAAGTCTTGAGACTTTTTGATTTTGCTGAGTATCGAATTTGGCTTTCAGATACAGGCGTTCTTCCAAACGAAGTTAGTTGTAAGAATGAGATGAGTCTGAATATATAGGAACTTTGGGATCCTTTGATTGGAGGATCATGATTAGCTAATGTGAGTCAATCATGAGCGCGCACTCCTCTCGAAATTAGTTTAATATTAAACACCACTTATTAAACTGCTGCACACTCGGATTTGAAATAAATTCTTTAATATCTAACTCCATAGCTAATCAAAACATACATCTGAAATTAATTTTTAAATCATTGAATAAACAGGGTTAACTGATAAACTTCAAATATAGCATGTAGGGTACCAATAACAAACATCCAAAAATAAATAAACTACATAAACAACAATTGTATACACTCAAAACAAGCAAACAGGGCCTCAATTGTTATTTATACAAACATTTCAAACTAAATTCAAATAGACGAGCCCCCAATTGTTACGAATTAAATTAAAAATCCTTAATCAAAAAAAGGTTTAACCAAAACGTAACAAGTTAACAGGGATTAAAAATATAATCCCTGGGGGGTATTCCAGAAAGCTGGGTTAATTTACCATCTGCTAAACCTGAACTCTCGGTTGATTAACCCAAAACCTGCTTACCGTGAGTATGTCCGTTCCAAAACAGCTGATGAGAGTTAGTTCAATCAACCTCCTGAAGATAACCGCGGGTTAACGCGCGCGCACGGCACATACCTGAAGGCATTTTCAGTAGATCGCCGAATTCACGAGTCACCATAGAAAGTCACGGTGAGAAAAAAGGGCAACGCACTTTACAGAGGGGGAGTTGGAGGTTTTAATGCTGGCGTACGAGGAATTAAGGCCGATTATAAAGAAAAAGCAATACACATCTGCATCAACGAAGGAAATAAATATAAGATAATAAATAGATAAAAAATAATAATGATAAGAGAAAATTCATTAGTTTAATAAATTACACATGCCACCCTCCTTTTATTGTAATGAAAAATTAAATGTAGGCTAACTTTAACCTTTTTGTGTATGTTGTGTAACCATTCATGCATTTACTTGTCCTGCCATTCATTTTTTTAAGGCCACAATAATAGTGTATTGACTATAAGGCTTACAGAAATTGTTATTCTTCTGGAGCTAGAAGAACTCTGTCCAAAGTTAAAATTAAACACAGACACATACTTTTAAAAGGTAATATTTGATTACTGGAGCTGTATTAAACACTCTAGAATATTCTTTCTGTCTTGTAGCTAACAGAAAGGAGGCTGAGGAGAAGTGGTTATTTTATTTGACCTTAAACAACACAGTCTGTCACAGTTGTAAGTGATTGTTGTCAGGTAAATTTAGATTCTTTGTATGTTTTTTTGTTTTGCATGCAGACGAAGTTCCTTCTGCCTTAACTAACAAACAGTGTAAGAATTTGTCTGCACTTTTCCATATTTTAATTTAACTATTGTGTCACAAAACAATCTTTTATTTATTTATTATTTATTTTATTTCTAAAGTAGCTGTATAAGGTCCATCTTCAAAGACAAATAAAGTCACATGAGCATCACCTTAAAGTGAGAAATGTACAGAAAAAAAATGTTACATGTTGAAAGGTGTGTGTGTATAAAGCAATGTAAAAATAATTTTTCATTTTAAAATTCATTTTATTTCAGGAAATAAAGAAATGAACAGTGCTTCAGACCAAACTATTTAATTAATTTGACAAATCATTTCTCTTAGAACTCTTCCATCTCATTGGTCTGCTTGGGTCACTGAGGGTTCCTCTGGGTCAGGCTGAGTGCAGGGTAGGGTGTCATCATATACAAAAAGGGTATCCTTTGTCCTCCAGCAAGTAACCAATGTAATGCCCAGTAATGATTGAGGTGTATAATACAAATATAGTAAATAAAAAAATAAATAAACATTGTGTAAATCAAATGTATCCTGTTGTAATGTGTGTCATAATGAAGACTCCCTGAAAATTCTGGTATCATGTACAGACCCTGGACATTTAGCCTCAACCAGGTGATGAGGTGGGGTCATCACATATGAACTATAGTTAGTGGAAGCAGTAATGAGTTTAATAGTTGTAACACCAACAGATTAAGGACAGAAAATTAAGTTGTTAATATTAAAAATGTTTCATATTATCAGTGTCCTTTATTGACTGATGGAAAGAGGCTGCAATTAATGCACCCAATAGCATTTGGAAACCCTTAAAAAAATTATATTAAAAAAATGTATCAAGGGTGTGTGCAGTGTGAATAGATGTATACATATGAACGACTACATCTTTAAATTTAGATATATTTTCATAGAAAAGACAAAGCTGCCACTTATAATATTATATATAGGCTACAGAAAAAAAAAATGTGAGGGGTGCAGAGAGAGAGAGAGAGGAAGAGAAAAAAAATCTCTATGTGAGATTCGAACTCGCTCTGCTGTGAGCACCGATGTACTTTAGAAGCGCACTGACCACTACACTATTGCCGCGCTCTAACACATTAGAGTAATGATACTCAGTAGTTTATGGCTGATGAACTGTACAAAAGTGTATAAAATAGTTAAGTGCCAGGCATACTGTACAGATGGACGCGCTATTGCCACATTGTACAGTAAAATACCCTGACGCAAAAAACAAAGAGCTGCACTGAGCGGTATGTTAACCATGGTAAGCGCAGATCTGCGTAGCGATTTGTCACGTTTGATTTGAAAAGGTTTGTTAAATACATTAATGATTCTTTCGAAAAACGACAACGCTCATTCAAATATTTATTTGGTTATGAAAAGAACTATGCACTTATAACCCTCTCACGATGAAAAAACTGTATATCTGTGCTTCTACGTCCATCAAAATTTTCATCTAAAGAGCATGCAATGCTCAGTAAACGCTCTGAAACAGACTAACTCTGGAACATAACCTGCTACCGAGCAGGTTACCTTCAGAGAGTAAGTTGCTATGGCTACTTACCATACCCCAGAAGTTACCTCCGATTTTGGAACCAAATCTGAGGTTATCCACTTACTTACTCTCAAACTTACCCGGGTATGTCACATAACCTGCTTTCTGGAATACCCCCCTGGTGCCCCCGCGCTCTCTCTCCTCAAAATATAAACCAAAAACACAACCACTGAGAATTAACAAGAAAATAGGATTTATTTTACAGAAAATAAGGAGCAAAAATAACATTGGGAGGGGTTCAGCCAAAATAAATGACAATAAACAAAACTAAATTAGCGCAAACTTCCCTGGAAAATAGATAATAAAATAAAATACAGAAACTTACCTCCCTATACTAACAACACAGAAGAAAACGAAAATAATAAACAAAAGGCACCAAACCTCCCTACCATACTCCAAGCGAGACAGGGAGACAGAAAACCGGATTTCTGCGGTTAGAATGTACAACTTCACATCGGCATCTCACAAAATGCCATATAAGAGACATCTGCAACAAAGACTCATTTTGGATCACTTAAGCAACAATATCTCCACAAAGAATTAACCAATGAGGAATCGAGAGAGAGCGGGGAGCCGCTGAATCCATGCTCTCTGAGGGTTTAAATCAATGACTGTATAAATTATGGACGGCGCTACAGCGCCATTTTCCATTAAACGCTGTAAAGGAAAAAAACCCTCATGGTGGGCACAAACTGTCGCAAAAGACTGCTGAAATTGGAGCCTGGGCATGCGCAGAAGGACTGCCTGATGGAGCCAGAGGAGGAGCTGCAGAATCGAACTTCCAACCAAACGCTTGTACATCAAATCAACCACGCCCCCCGAACTTCTCACTTGACCGCCGGTGTCTGCACTATAACAAAGGCTCGCCAATCTACACTTTGCGTTTAAATAGTAGCCTGCGTTCGCTGTTTTATCAACACAAATGGTTGTAATAACGTTGACAAAGGTGAGGTTTTATATAATGAAGATTCAATCGCACCAGCTCCGGGCCGCAGCGCACATTAATCGCGGGCCGATTGCGGCTCGGATGCAGCAGCGTCGGCTCGCTAACGGCCGCCGCATCTGGCCCGATTGACTTGGGCCGGATGCCTATGGACTCACTGCCCGATTCCGGCCCGAGTCAATCGGGCCAGATGCGGCGGCCATTAGCGAGCCGACGCTGCTGCATCCGAGTCGCAATCGGCCCGGTACCGAGTAGGTACAGCAGACGGAGTCGGGCCGAGGGGGAGCCTCCGGCAGGCGAGAGTCTAGCCGGAACTGGTCAAAGTGCATTTTGGTATCTGGATGGTTAGGCGTGTATCAGCAAACTGATAAAACCCTGACCTTACCGAATAAACATTGTTCCACCAGATCCTGTATGTCAGAAACTATAGTTTACTGCTGAGCAACTCATTTTATCATGGTAAAATAACACAGAAATGGAATAATAACACTTCAGTCTCCTGCCGAAGCTCCGACGTCTGCTTTAAGAATCTGTCAATCACAGCTGTCAATCACGATGACACAGCCAGCATTAAATTACTGCTCAAAACATACTCTTTACAAAAATAAAGATCTGCACCTATATCAGCACGAAAACCAGTGCCTTAACTGACCAGAACCATCTTTCGAAACATTTTATTGCAAGTGTAATTTATTTTTTTTATTTGGTCTCATGTCTCCTTCATTAACACGGAGGAGGCGGGCTTTATGACTTGTACTGCAGCCAGCCCCCAGGGGGTGATCTAACGGCCAAGACCTTTACTTAAAAGCTGGCTTGTGACACACTTGGGCTGCGTCCGAAACCGCCTACTATTCAGTAGGTACTGCATTTGAATTTAAACATACTACTCGGCCGTTGGAAAAGTACGTTCTATACAGTATGAATGTGAGCAGTATGAATGGAATTCGGACGTACTACATCCGCCATTTTGTCATGGTCACGTGACCTACCTGCGTCAGTTGCGTCGCTTCACGTCCATTCATAAATTCTCTCGCGGGGCATCATGGGATAGCGCAGCGTCCATGGGATGCGCACTTCAGAAACTCGCCGGAAGTAGTAAGTCATCCGGGTACTTCTCGCATACTGATTTTCGAATTCTAAGAATTCGGACATACTACTCGGCTCACATACTGATTTAAGCGTACTGTATAGTATGGAAGTATGCGGTTTCGGACGCAGCCCTGGTTTAAATACAGCCGCCGCCAATTTAAGCACCAATCATCATCCGATGTAGGCTAATCCGCTGCACCTGCGAATAATTCAGAGAGAGCGAGAGAAAGAGCGAGAGCGAAAGAGAGAGAAAACACCACACACTACATCACAACAACTACTCGTAACAATAGTAACAAAGATATTTTACCACATGAAATTACCAAGCAGTCTGTAAATGACTTACCCTGAGCATAATGGTACGAGGCGTGGGCCCGCCCTCCATGGCAACTGCTCATTGGAAGACAGTGCCATTGGGATGGACCAAACCAGATCACTTAAAAACCTACTGCAACAGAAAAACTTTGCTTTTTGCATTAGCTCGCTCATGCTCACTGCTGCTCTTTGCCGCCTTGCTCTCGGACACTGCACCGCCATGCAATCGGGTCGCAAAGAACTTTTCATGCAACCTCTTAAAGTTTAGGAACCGCCGAAACCGCAAAAAAACTTTTGCAAACCAACTCTCAGCAGAGTACCTCTGTGAAGTTGGCACCCCATAAAAACAAATAAACCCCAAAACTATGCCATTCGTTTGTGCTACGTTTGTGCTGATTTGTGCCGCAAAAACAAACGTTTGTGCTGGTTTGGGGTCTGAGATATTAAGCATTATTTATTTGACCGTGTGACGCCACTTTCCACCCCATGTTGCTCAAATGACTTCAAATCAGCACAGGTCGTTTGTGCTCATTTTGTGCTGGTTTGTGCCGTTAAAACAAACACTGCATCTGTTTTCCTCTTTTAGATATAAGCAAAATATTTTGGGAGCCGTGACGTCACTCTCCACCCCATTTCCTCTAAATCGCGCCAAACTGGTGTCATTCGTTTGTGCTAGATTTGTGCTGGTTTGTGCCGTTAAAATAAACACTTTATCTATTTTCGTTGTTTAGATATAATTAAAATATTTCGGGAGTCGTGACGTCACTCTCCATCCCAGGTTGTCTAAATCACACCAAACTGATGTCATTCGTTTGTGCTGGATTTGTGCTGGTTTGTGCAGTTAAAATAAACACTGTATCTATGTTTATTGTTTAAATATTGCCTAATCAAAATACTTCGGGAGCCGTGACTTCACACTCCACCCCAGGTTGTATAAATCGCACAAAACTGGTGTCATTCATTTGTGCCGTTAAAATTAACACTGTATCTAGTTTTGTTTAGATATTGCCTAATCAAAAAACTTTGGGAGCCGCGACGTCACTCTCCACCCCATTATTTCCTCAAAATCGCATAAAACAGGTGTCATTCATTTGTGCTGTTAAAATAAACACTTTATCTATGTTTGTTTAGATATTGCCTTATCAAAATATTTCGGTAGCCGTTGCGTCACTCTCCACCCCAGGTTGTCTAAATTACACCAAACTGGTGTCATTCATTTGTGCTGGTTTGTGCCATTAAAATAAACACTGTATCTATTTTCGTTGTTTAGATATAATAAAAATATTTCGGGAGTCATGACGTCACTCTCCACCCCAGGTTGTCTAAATCACATCAAACTGGTGTCATTCGTTTGTGCTGGATTTGTGCAGTTAAAATAAACACTGTATCTATGTTTATTGTTTAGAATATTTCGGGAGCCGTGACATCACTCTCCGCCCCATTATTTCCTCTAAATCGCATGAACTGGTGTCATTCGTTTGTGCTGGTTTGTGCTGTTAAAATAAACACTATCTATGTTTATTGTTTAGATATTGCATAATCAAAACACTTTGGGAGTCGCGACATCACTCTTCACCCCATTATTACCTCTAAATTGCATAAAACAGGTGTCATTTGTCTGTGCTGGATTTGTGCTGGTTTGTGTCGTTAAAATAAACACTGTATCTATGTATATTGTTTAGATATTGCCTTATCAAAATATTTCGGGAGCCGTGACGTCACTCTCCACCCCAGGTTGTCTAAATCGCACAAAACGGGTGTCATTGGTTTGTGCTGGTTTGTGCTGTTAAAATAAACACTTTATATTTATTGTTTAGATATTGCCTAATCAAAACACTTCGGGAGCCGCGACTTCACTATCCGCCCCATTGTTACCTCTAAATCGCACAAAAAAGGTGTCATATTCATTTGTGCCGTTAAATAAACACTTTATCGGTTTTCTTTCTTTAGATATAACCAAATATTTGGTTAGATTTGTGCCGTGGAAATAAACATAAGACATTTATATTCGTGCACGAATATGTTATTTTCGTTTGCTCACAATTTGTGCTGCAAGAAAATATTATTTGTAGGCCTAAAAATAATATTAGATCATTCAGACTATATTTACTAAAATAGTCTTGTTTGTGTGCCTTTCATTTGTGCTGGATTTTACCTATGAAAGTTTTGTTAGTGCTTCTTCTATTATCAAAATATTAAATATTGAATTAAAGATAATGACATCACCAGCAAAACCACATGTATGATATTCTAAAATATTTTAATTTGTTTGTGCTGATAGAATTTTCGTTTGAGATGCTTTATTTTTTAGATATTAAAATAGCCTAGGCCAATATAGGTTATTCTGAAATCTTTTTTTATCAGAAAAAGCATAAAGCCCGACCATCATTTTGATTTCTATTGATTTTGATTTAATTTCTAAAGTGAAAGGACTTGGCCAGTATAAAGATAATTTGCTACAACCCTGCTTTACTTTTGATTTCATGGTCATGCATGCTAATTTAACGGTCATATCATTCGATATATACTTCGTTTTAGTCTTATGAGTAGCCAGCATATCTGTAAGGCTTAAGGCTAGAAAAAATAATAATAATAATAATAATTTTATTATATATATATTGTGGTAAGTAGGCCTACCACTTTTGATTAAATCAATTGAGTTAAGCAGCTTTAGTGGAGTTATTTAATCAATATTTATTTTATTGGAAAAAACGTAGATTACAGGCCTATATAACGCACACACACACACACACACACACACACGTTTTCTACAGATGAGTTTTGGTTTTCGTGAGTGTATTGTTTGTCATACAGTAAAAGAACATGGTCCAAATGGCAATAAAATAAAAAAAATATATATATTTATTAATTAATTTCAATTATTACTAATAATAATAATCATATAAAATATTTACATTCACTTAATTGTTAAACACTGCGTTTTTAGCACAGAATGTAGGATGTTATTTTGACCCATTTTGATTTAGTTTAATAGAAGAAAAACATGTAATATTTTGTCATATTTTAGTTATCTATTATTATTATCATTATTATTTTTAATAATATTATTATTATTTATACTGTATAGTATAAGCTTATTCGACAGATTATTTTCCTAGAGTTTAAAAATAACATTACAAGCTTACATGGCGGCAAATTTATGTCATTATAAATAAAACTTATTTAAATGCTTTTCTTCAGGAATGTAACACTATTATATTGTATTATTTTTGCTATACTTTCACAGAGAGGCTACTACAGTTGCGAAATGCCTCTATTGTTTAACATTGCCATTTGATATGCCCATAACACTCACTCAGATGTCGTTTAAAATAAAGCATCACAAACGAAAATTCTATCAGCACAAACAAATTAAAATATTATTTTAGAATATCATACACGTGGGGTGATGTCATTATCTTTAATTCAATATTCAATATTTTAATAATAGAAGCAGCACTAACAAAACTTTCATAGGTAAAATCCAGCACAAATTAAACGCACACCAACGAGACTATTTTAGTATATATGGAGCAACTGGTGTTGAGAGACCTCTGAATGATCTAATATTATTTTAGGCCTACAAATAATATTTTTTTGCAGCACAAACGAGCACAAATTGTGAGCAAACGAAAATATATTCGTGCACGAATATAAATATCTGATGTTAATTTCACTGCACAAACCAGCATAAATCTAACCAAATACTTTATTATTTGTTATATCTTAACATTTATTTAACGGCACAAATCCAGCACAAACGAATGACACCTGTTTTGTGCGATTTGGAGGAAATAATGGGGCGGAGAGTGACGTTGCAGCTCCCGAAGTGTTTTGATTAGGCAATATCTAAACAATAAAAATAGATAAAGTGTTTATTTTAACAGCACAAACCAGCACAAATCCAGCACAAACGAATGACACTAGTTTTATGCAATTTAGAGGAAATAATGAGGCGGAGAGTGACGTCACGGCTCCCGAAGTGTTTTGATTAGGCAATATCTAAACAATAAAAATAGATACAGTGTTTATTTTAACAGCACAAATCCAGCACAAACGAATGACACCAGTTTTGTGCGTTTTAGACAACCTGGGGTGGAGAGTGATGTCACGGCTCCCAAAATATTGTGTACGGCAATATCTAAACAATAAACATAGGTACAGTGTTTATTTTAACTGCACAAATCCAGCACAAACGAATGACACCAGTTTGGTCTGATTTAGACAACCTGGGGTGGAGAGTGACATCATGACTCCCGAAATAGTTTAATTACATCTAAACAAGAAAATAGATAAAGTGTTTACTTTAACGGCACGAACCAGCACAAATCGACCACAAACGAATGACACCAGTTTGGCACGATTTAGAGGAAATGGGGTGGAGAGTGACGTTACACCTCTAAAAGAGGAAAACAGATACAGTGTTTGTTTTAACGGCACAAATCAAGCACAAACGACCTGTGCTGATTTTAAGTCATTTGAGCAACATGGAGTGGAAAGTGACGTCACACGGTCAAAAAAATAATGCTTAATATCCAAGACCCCAAACCAGCACAAACGTTTGTCTTTGCGGCACAAATCAGCACAAACGAATGGCATAGTTTTGGGGTTTATTTGTTTTTATGGGATGCCAACTTCACGAAGGTCAGCAGAGTCTGTCACTCCGGTAACCTAGGACAACTTCCACTCACAAGCGAGTGAATCCCAAGGATGTCACTGAAGCAACTCATTTTGCACAAGCACCAGAATTGAGAACCACTGCTTTAAGATACACAAAATGAATTACCTTCCTAAAGTTACTTCTCTAGTTCAATATATCCCAGTAAATATTTCTTTACAATATTTAAAACAGTTTTCATAATTTAGTCAATTAATTTCACTGGAACAATAAGCACCCTTGGTTGCGTAGGAGTACATTGCAACCGCCAGTTGATAAAAAAGTGTTGGGGCTTCCTGAGCATTTATTTCATTACTACGCCTTCAGTCTGAGACATCTCGCGCACTGGTCCATCCCTCCTGAGAGAGCTCCATCTTGGTTTATGGTTGAACAAGCCATCCTACTTCCCCTTCCACCCCCACAATGTCTATCCATCCATCCATGTATTCATTTTATTTTGTAAATGTGTTATTTTTGAGGCTGATCTCAAAAATATAATATTTTTTTACTGACAGAATTTTAGGTGCAGGCTAGGACTGTCTCTGCCATTTGCAGATAATGCTGTCCTTTTGGCTTCATAGGACATGGACCTTCAGCATGCAGTGGGATGGTTTGCTGCTGTGTGACATGGCAGAGAAAGAAACAGCATCTATAACTGTTCGTTCACACTGAAAGCAGCGAGAGTATCAAAGGTCGCTCTGGCCGCCCTGGCGACAACGCTGTCTGCCTTGAGTTCCGGCGGCGAGAGCGTCAAAATTCGCTACACAATGATCTCGTATTTAAAGGAGCCGTTGCAGCATATCATATCAGTTACACTCCCGCATAAAACATGCTTTCTAGCGTGAAGGCGTTGCACACTTATTATCAAATTCACTTAACTACAGAAGATCTAGTTGCATGTGGTATGGCTTTGCTACACTATGTGTCCATATGCCTGAAATATTCTGAAGCAGCAATACTGTTTTGTATGGTCGCATGAAATTCCCGCTTTTTTAAAGAAAAAAAATATATATAACATTGATGCACATCAGTAACTCGCCAGTAACTTTTTAAATCTACGTTCCAGTAAGAAAACATTGCAAATAATTGGAAATCCAGCGACTGCAATAATTAAACCCTTGGGAACAACTGTGGTCGGAACCAAAGTTCACGGTGACTGTGTTCTCTGACTCCTCTCAAGCGGTGGACTTCTACATTACGATTGCTTGCCGCCGAACTGCGTCATAGCTCATTACCATAAAGTTGACTTGATTTCAACTCTCCTCGAAGCTCACACCGGCGAAGATGCGCCGCGCTGCTCCTCGCCGCTTATAGCCGCCGGCACCCATTGAAAATTAATGACTTCCGGCTACTTTGACACTCTCGCCGCAGTTGGCAGTTGATGTGATTGTCTGTTGTGGTGAAGGAGTGAGACAAAAGGCAATGTTCTCAGTTTATCGCTCATTCTAGGTTCCTACTCTAACCTATGGTCATGACTGAAAGGACAAGATCTCAGATCTCAGAAACATTTTACAAAGTGTTATGACCCGCTTGTTTGAGCCGCAACAAAAAAGAAAGATGAGCCAACAAAATAGACTGAATGCTAATTATTTATTATAAAATGTAACTCATAGATCAATCAAAGCAACCAACAAATGGCTAAGGATAATAATGAAGATAAAGAACTTAGGATATAATCACAACAACACTTTAACTACATGATATAAGTAATGCAAAACAAAACCATAAGGTTAAAGAGTCAATGAGATGGCAGGTCTTGACATGAGGACTCCTGAGTAGCCACAGCGTCCTGGGGTAGCTAGCACAACAACTTTTATATACCCATTGATGAGTAATGCAGGCATCCAATCAGGATTTACCACATACTCCAATCTGGAGTCTTGGGATCATCACAGTGTATTAATATTGTAAAACTTAATACCTGTTGCTCTGCCTAAATTATTAAATATTCATCAAGTTTGTATTCTACTTAAAAAAGTAAATGTAGTAAACTAAAAAGAATCTTGACCCTAAAAGTAAAGAAACAATACTAATAAAAGATGCAACACAGGACAATTGAATGGGCTTTCTAAACTTAAGGCCCTGGTATACTGCAAACTAACCGTCCTGGAGCTCCACCTTTTTTCATGTGCGGTGTCTTCCCAGTGATTTGTTTCTCATTCAGGGAGTCAGACAGAGAACATTATCCAAAACAACACTAGCTACATGAATACACTGGAGAGTAGAGTACAGATGTATCCGCACCTGTACAATCACTTGCAAAGAGATTTTAAGCCGCAGAGGTGCTGTTTGCCAAAAGTTTACGAAACGGTTCTTCTCTCAGCCACCATCATTGTGTTTACAGTAAACGCGAGAAGCGCAACACATTTACACCCCACCTACTGCAGTGTAGGAGTGTTGGAAAACATTATACCGTCACTCAGCCTTTTCAAACATTATTCAGACATGAAACATCCTTTGCACATGAGAAAATGTTTTGCTGCATTCATGTCATGTGTGCAACTTTTAGTCCATGTGTTTCTTAAGCTGCGCCGAATGAGCGAAACTCTGTAGACACTGATCAGATCTGTACGGTTTCTCTCCAGTGTGAACTGATTAAACCTCTTGTCACAGTGTGAACACTTGTACAGTCTCTCCAGTGTGAATAGTCTAGTGCAGTTTCAATTTTGGAGCTGTAATAAAAGTCTTCTCACACTCAAAGCACATATACTCTTTCACACCAGTGTGGATCTTCATGTGTTCATTAAGGTTTGCTGATCGGTTGAAACTCTTCCCACACTGAGTGCATGTGAATGGTTTCTCTCCAGTGTGGGTCTTCATGTGTTTATAAAGGTCTGATGAGTTGCTGAAACTCATCCCACACTGAAGCTGCGGTCACACTAGAGTTTGAGCATGCAAAATTCTGTTGTACGGCGCTGCGAAAAGAGGCAGGATTAAACAAGATGATTAGACATTAAAAAAGTGAGCGATTAGTCCATATTTTACATTTCTGTCCAGAGAGGTCATGTTTTAATCTTCGATTGGTCTCATAGTCAAGTGATGCGATTTCACAGGTCAGAGTTCACCAAGCTTGAACTTTGCAACGCAGTGAACTGCAAAACTTGATGCACAAACTTGCGTTTACGGTCAGACTCATTCGCGTGCGTATGAATGGAAATCTATGGGGAGAAAAGTCCAGTGTGACCGCAGTTTAAGTGCAAGTGAATGGTTTCTCCCCAGTGTGGCTCATCATGTGTAGATTAACAGATGATGATCGGTTAAAACTCTTCCCACACTGAGTGCATGTGAATGGTTTCTCTCCAGTGTGGATCCTCGTGTGTTCATTAAGGCGTGATGATTGGCTGAAACTCTTCCCACACTGAGTGCATGTGAATGGTTTCTCTCCAGTGTGGATCCTCATGTGTAGATTAAGAGATGATGATATGCTGAAACACTTCCCACACTGAGTGCATGTGAATGGTTTTTCTCCAGTGTGGATCCTCATGTGTTCATTAAGATGTGATGATTGGCTGAAACTCTTCCCACACTGAGTGCATGTGAATGGTTTCTCTCCAGTGTGCATCCTCATGTGTAGAATAAGGGTTGATGATGTGCTGAAACACTTCCCACACTGAGTGCAAGTGAATGGTTTCTCTCCAGTGTGGATCCTCGTGTGTAGATTAAGGGATGAAGATTGGCTGAAACTCTTCCCACATTGAGTGCATGTGAATGGTTTCTCGCCAGTGTGGATCCTCATGTGTAGATTAAGGGATGATGATTGGCTGAAACTCTTCCCACATTGAGTGCATGTGAATGGTTTCTCTCCAGTGTGGATCCTCATGTGATTATTAAGGTTTGATGATTTGCTGAAACTCTTCCCACACTGAGTGCATGTGAATGGTTTCTCTCCAGTGTGGTTCATCATGTGAATCTTAAGATAGTCTTTTCTTCCAAAACTCCTTCCACACTGAGTGCAGGTGAAACAATTCTTGTCTCTCCTTTTCAAAATACCATCAGTCTGTAAATGAATTTTTTCCTCAATTTTGACATGATGTTCCTCCTCTTTACTCCCCTCATTCTCTTTAATTAGGTCTGAAATAAATAAATAAAACATTAGTCTTCATGAAGTCTTAAAAACTCATCAAAAGCTGAAAAAGACACTGGAAACATTGGCTACACACACTGTAAATTTGATGCACATTAAATGTAAACTAAATCAGATCATATTTTGTTTGGTCCATTAACGTGTACACATTTAAGCAGATTCAATTCAATTCATCTTTATTTGTCTTGTGCTTTTACAAAGTAAATTGTGTCAAAGCCACTTAACAGAAGTTAAATTTTAAATTGAAACCGTCACTCCAGTTTTCAGAGTTTCTCAAAAAAAGTCATTTTGGTCATATTGATAAGACACAGATTTGAAAGCTGTAAATGGCCTATTTTTATTCGTATATATTCATAATTACAACAAAATGTTTTTCTAAAATTTGTAAAGCAGACAGGGAATACTTGTTCATTCTGTGCCTGACTGGTAAACACATCAGAAAAAAAAGTTCTGGGGTAGCAGCTGAACATGCAGACATGAGACATATCCAGGAGTGGACTGGCCATCTGGCAGACCGGGCAGTTTCCCACTGGGCCGACGTGCTCATATAAATAGCCTATGTAGCTACACGAGGCAGTTTGGTTTCTGTTAATCATAACATCAAAATGAAATAAACTTTCTTATATTATGTCTTTATTGTTAAGATAGTGAAACAGCAGAATGAGGTGAATGAGGTTATAAAGTACACTGTTCCCTTTGAAGATTTACCCATGCTTCAGCAGGCAGTTTTGTTGTTTATTATTTAATATAGGTTGAGTGAATAGTGTATTGAACAAGCAAAATTGGCTGTAGTTTATAAGCGTGTGTGTGTTTTCCGATACTGGGTTGTGGCTGGAAGGGCATCTGCTGCATAAAACATATGCTGGAATAGTTTGCGGTTCATTCCGCTGTAGCAACTCCTAATAAATAAGGGACTAAGGGCTTACTCACACTATGTACAGTTGCTATGAACCAGGCCAAAGCACGCTTGTACCCCCTCCCGTTTCCCCCGACGGCCCGCACTCACATTACATTCGGGCCTGGGCACGCTTACGTCATCGATGATGCACTGTTCAGTAAGCGCTCTTGCTTAGCACAGTGGAGAGTTCTTTAGTTATATCGTTTAAGTCGTTTGATATGCGGTGACACGCAGTCAAATATTTTGCCGAACAGATCAGCCACTTTTGACGCTCATAAACAATCATAAAGTCCTCGTGCTGCAGGAATTGGGAGGTTTGCTGAAGGTGCAGCTGTGGTGCAGTGAGGGGTTTGCGTCTTTAATAAACTACGACAGTTTGCGTTCATTGAACGTACTGTGATTAATGAATGATTAATTAAACCATATCAAAAAGTCACGTCTCGCTTTCAGTTTCGGGCTCAGGCACGCTTGCACTCACACTGCAAGTGTACCGCGCCTGAGCCCAAGTGAACCGCACTCAGGCCCACCTCTTCCAACCGTGCCAGGGCTCGATTCAGAGCACTCACACTTCTCAAATGATCCGGGAAACTGACCTGGGCAGGGTTTGGGTAGCATAGTGTGAGTAAGCCCTAAGCCAAAGGAAAATAAATGAATGAATGAATTATGTATTTTTTAGAACCTTACAAAAAACTTTATGGACAGTATACAGAAATTAAATTGAGATTAATGTCTGTATTTATTTCATATATATATATGGCTTTTGTGTTTTTATAAAATAGGAGTTGATAAACATATTGGACATGCACAGATGGGTAGCATTTTGATTGTATTTAGTGGGCCGCTCTGGCCCAAAATGCCAGGGCTGATTTTTTGCCCCAGCCCTAGACATACCTGTACAGCATCTGCATAAAGGCTGGAATGTGCACCTTTCCCCCTGTGTGCTGTTGGGTCATTTTCATCCAGTCTGGGGTGATTTTGAGGCTTAATTTGGCCAAAACTTTCTGTTTCAGCAAAAGGACTGATATTTGGGAACATCTTATTTTGTCATATTCTGGGAAAATAAATAAATTATATATATATATATATATATATATATATATATATATATATTAGTGATGCCACAATTCTCAATACAATATTGAACCGTTCGGTACGACATCCACGGTTCAATACGCGCTTGTGAATTGGGGTTTTCTCGGTTTTACGTTTAAATAATTTGTGCGTTTCATTTCTCGCCGAATTGACTGTATGTGTGTTCCTGTAGCTGAGTTGAGGAAACTCCTCCCCGCGTGTGGTATACATCCAATAACTATGCTCTAAAGTTAGGGGGCGCTTAATAATCATTCCACGGCATTGGTTAGTGGCAGTGAAGAGGCAACAGTACGAGGAAGACCGCTGTCTTTCTAATCTCCGGTGTGAGGACATTTCGGTTTTATATGTATAATATCTTATATATTATCATTTGTCGCTGAATGACGTTCAGTGCTCAGCCGTCAGAAAGAGCGTGATGTCACTTGCGTAATGACGTACATCACTGACACGCGCTGCCGGCGCTCAGCAGTTGGTTAAGCTCTGTGACCGTCGCAGAAAGTTTTAGCTACAGATACGAATGAACGGGAACACATCAAATCTGTTTCACCCGATAAAACATGCAGAGAGTGACAATATGAGGCATCGTAAAAGTTTAAGCCAACCTCCCCGACACCGAAACCAGCGGTTTCAGAAGAGAAGGCAATGAAGCAAACACAGATGCTATGAGGCGCCGTGTAGGATTGAAATTCGCTTATCAACACATACATAAAACACGTGATGTGCATATACACCTATACTATTGAATGTTCAAAACATGTATGAAACTTGCGCATATACATATAAACTTGATGCATGCATACACCCATATACACACGCACGTACACATAAACTCGATCCTTGCATATCGATCGTCGCATAAACACCCAAAAGAACAGTCACATTATACACATAAACTAGCTGCATGCTGGCATATAGCACTCGCGCAAACATACAAAATAACATTCACAAACATATTTATCAGGAATCAGGTTATTGCAAAGCTGATAAAAATAGAAAAAATGTGATTAATAGAGGTATTAAATCTGTTAAATAATGAAAATGTGTTGTATAAAATAATATAAAATATTAGTCGATATAAATAGACTGTATAAAATATATAAGAAATAGTTTGTTAAACCTTTAATTAGCTAATTATACACCAATTTAAATAGACAGATATAATTCTCAGCTTATATATTTATAAATAAGCTTGAGTCTGAGAGTTTTATTTATTTGATAGTTTATTTCACATTTCTTGTTTGTAAAGGCTAAATACAAATAAAAAGTGAACATTAATTATTTTGTACTGTTTTTTTTTTTTTTTTTTTTTTTTATAAGAGCCTGGATGTTATTATAGACTTTGCAAATTCAGTTTGCAGACATTTGTGGGTAGAGACATCCATTGTGTGCATTCTTGCCAGTTTTTTTAAGGCTTTTTAATATTGTCCATATCGATATCGGAATTATATCGTATCGACCGAAATTAAGAAATATATCGTGATATCAATTTTTGCCATATTGTCCAGCCCTACTTATAGCCTACTCAAACGGAAACACTTCCAACATGACTGCACATCTCCGAGCCATCACCCAGAAATATCACTGTCTGAAGGCAGAATAGCAGAGAACATAATAAAGTCCTCCAATCCCTCGCTGAATCTTTCCAGCAAACATACCCAACTGTTTCCGAGAGACACTTACAAATGTTTATTTGAAACGGTCAATTTATGTTTATTAACTTCACATGCATGTTATTTTCAAAATGCAAGAATATATGTGTTCCCCAGTTTGTACATGGGCTACCAGCAGCTGTGAGATTTCAGTGTTCATTTTTTTATTATACAATACACCAGGAACTAGTGTACGTTTCTTGGCTTTTAAGTAAAATAAAGTTGTATTGCAATAAATCGTTTTTTATTTTTTCTCCTATTGCATTAAGCATAGAATAACAACAACAACAAAAAAAAAAACACATGTGTCAAACCATCAGAACCAAACCGAACACCGTGTTAAAAAACCGAGGTATGTATTGAACCGTAGGCTAACTGTATTGTTGCATCACTAATATATATATATATATATATATATATATATATATATACACATACATACATACATACGTACATGCACACTCAAAATTTACAATCCCTAAAATAAAAGGAAAATGTACTCCTTTTTGTAATGTAATGTGTAATGTGTATTTATTTAGCGCATTTATTGTGTATGGCCATACACCCAAAGCGCTTCACAATCATGAGGGGGGTCTCTCCACACCACCACCAGTGTGTAGCATCCACTTGGATGATGCGACGGCAGCCACAGGACAACGGCGCCAGTGCGCTCACCACATACCAGCTATCGGTGGAGTGAAGAGACAGTGATAGAGTCAATTCAGTGGATGGGGATGATTAGGAGGCCATGATGGGTAAGTGCCGATTGAGGGACTTTGGCCAGGACACCGGGGTTACACCCCTACTCTTTACGAGAAGTGCCATGGGATTTTTAATGACCACAGAGAGTCAGGACCTCAGTTTAACGTCTCATCCGAAAGAAATATTTTTGTTATATTCATGGCTGTTTTTTTCTCCATTGGTCTCTATTATACCAACATTTTTTTGATTGCAAAGCCATGACAGCATATAATCATGCATTTATGATTGTTGGTGTTTTCTGTAACGACAGTCAACATTGTTTAATTGGTCTCCACCCATGGGACTGCAAAAAGGAAATGGGTGAGAGTATAAAGGAAGAGGAGGAGAGTTGAAGAGGACAGCATTATGTGGAAGAAAGAGAAGTTGACTGAACTGCTGCAGTGCGGGGAAACGAGTAAAGAAACCGGGTCGAGACAAGCAGTGTAAACTTAACGACTGGCTGTGAGAAACAAAAAAACGAAAGTACAGAGCAAAGACCGATGTCTTGTTACTGAAGTGCTCGTGACCAATCAAATCTGACCAATCTGCTGGCCTGAAATCATTTGCATTTTTTCCTTTCACTTTCATTTGAGTTATAAGTGCTGAGGGTTTTGTGTTTCATTGTGATTATTGTGATATTGTTTGTTTTGTTGTTGAAACTGCTGTTTGTGTGTGAAAAGTACAGTGTTTTTTATTAATATTATTATTATTATTGGCTAATACAAACTTTATTTAGACAAATACAGCAATTTTTTTCTGGTTCTCAAGTTTTTTCTGGTTCTCATTGTTAATTTTTAATTTTTTTTGATTAATGTTTGTAACTGGTGGTGAGAGCTAGCCGTGGTATATTTTCTTTAAAAGGTATTTTGACAGATATTCTGTCTGGCGCCCAAGATTAATCATTTAAAAACAAGTGACAAACATATTTTTGTAATGTTTGTTTATTTTAATTTTTTTGGGGATCACTGTTCCCACACCACCATTACATTTTACTTTTAGAAAGAGATTTGTGATTTTTACTATTGATCATCAGTTGCAGTGGAAAAAAAGCTTTTTCTCAAAAAAAAAAAGTTTCTGCCTTTTATATGGAGTATAGTGTGTGTGGGAGTGTGTGAGAGAGAGAGAGAGAGAGAGTGTAAGACAGACCTTTGCACACTATATATTCTTTCGACTCTAATACAACAGCTAAGATTATGAATGATGGAGTGTAAAGCGGTCTCTCCTGCATGCTTCAGCAGCGCGTCCAGCTGTTTATGAATGAGGCGGAGAAAATGCGCAGTTTATTTTCACCTCAAGATATTGAAATAAAAACTAACATCAAACTGCTCATCACGCTCAAAAAGTTAAACTAAAATATGCGGCCATTTTCGGTTGTCGATAACGAGGGGTTCAAGTATTTACTCAGTGTGCTCGAGCCCCGTTATGCATTAGCAAGCTGGGCCCATTTTTTGCAAAATGTGCTACCAAAACTTGCTAAAGTGGAGGAAGTGGAGGAAGGGTTGAGTACTGCTGAATCCATCGCAATCCCCACAGATGGATGGACGTCCCGTGCCACAGACAGCTACGTGACCATAACCGCACACTATATTACAGGCAATTGGCAAATAGCAAACCACGTCCTCCAAACACGGCCGGTGTATGAGAGCCAAACAAACGACCATTTATCGGGAATACTTAAAGGGCCATGAAACCCCCTGTCTCAGCAGGGTGTTTTCACACCTCTAGTTTGAAAAAAGTCAGGAAAAGTGGGCGTGTCCAGCTCCGTTTAGGTGGGAGTGTCAGGGGAGGGAAAGAGGGAAGGATATGCAAATATGGAAGTTTCTGTTTGGGCACGCAGACGCAGGGGAGAAAGACAGTGACTGTTTACATGGCCATCAGTAATCAAACTACTTGCCAAATTATTAATTTGTCGACTTTAACTGCAGTTTGGCATTTTCACTTTTTATTCAGGAACATTTCCTGCATGTTGCCTGTGATAAACCAGATATTGAAAGCGAGGAACTGCTGGAGAATGGAGTTTTAATCCAATGTTTGATACCGCACGGCGAATGGGAGAAAAAAAAATCCTCCGCATTTCTCGGTAACTTGGATGACTCGGTAGGCAGCGTCAGAAAGCCGTGTGTATATAGACTATATCCTGTCACAAAATGCGGCGAAAATCCTGCACGACGGGAAAAGTTTGATCATGTTTACATTTGGAGAGCAGCATTTACAGCGGATCTTTCAGTCTATAAAATTGGACTATAATATTGCAGTGATATTAATACTGTAAACTTGGTAACTAAATCATTTTGACGGAGGTATGTCTTTAAAAACTGAAAGAGCACTGGTGACCACGAACTAACTTTGCAATCTGGGTAAAACAAAAGGCACTGCACTCGGACACACTTACCAAATCTGTAGACAGACAATCAAACTGGAGCTGTGTCTTTTTATTAAACGTAGACTAGCGGCAAATGCGGATTTCATCATTTCCAGATGCGAAAAGCTCTCGGGTAAAAATGTTCCTTACAAACGCGTTTCTGTCGCGTGTCGCGTGCACTGTTATCCACACGTGAGTCCAGCAGCTCTCTCATAAAGGGAAAATGAAAACAAAACCTTGTTGCTGCACACCGACGACCCGTGTCTCCAAATTCTTGTTCTTTCACTTGTTTTAGCAACACAACGTGGCGTCTCTCTGCCATCTGTACAGTGTATACAGTCTCCGGAGCTATCATGCATATTAATGAAGTTTCACGTCATACACAATAGAGCGCGCTAATTGGTTTGAAGCACGTCTTCTCATGAATTAATGCCGCACACTCAGATGCGTCAGAACGTCCTCAAAAAGACAGCCAGCCACTGTCCTGGCTGGATTTACCCCTAAGTATCTCATGGCCGTGACGTAGCTTCAAAAATTCGTTTCAAACCGGAAGAACGAATTTGCTCAAAATAACGCAAAAACAACCAATTTTCACTTTTTAGTGCAATATATGTGTCCTAATAGTGTTTATAGCAGCGTGGGACACATATATGACTGTCAACAGCTCAAAAAAAGTGTTTTGGTGTTTCGTGACCCTTTAAAGAGGCTGTGATAGATTGGAAGATCAGCAGATCAACCGTTCCCGTGACAACAGACAACGCCAGAAACATTGCCAATGCTGTCCAAGTGGCCAGATTTTCACCGCACGATGCTTTGCTCACACTGTTAATCTGGCTGCACAGAGAGGGATGGGCATTCACCAGATGTTCCGACTCCTTGGCAGAGTGAGGAAAGTTGTCACGTTTTTTCACCGCAGCACAACAGCTGCGTTGAAGGAGAAACAGGTGATGCTACAGCTGCCCTTACACAAGCTGGTCCAGGATGTGGCCACTAGGTGGAACTCTAGCCACGACATGCTTGAGCGCTACCTTGAGCAGCAGGCTGCTGTTTTCTCGGCATTAACAGACAAGAGTGTCAAAAAGAACATTAAAGACATCGTCACTCTGTCTGATGATGATGTGAAACTAGCTGAGGACGTGGTCCAGGTTCTTAAACCTTTGAAAACTGTGACAACCCTCATGAGCACTGAGCAGATTCCAACAATTTCAATGATCTTGCCATTGAAACACAGAATCCTGGCCTCCATGAAGCCCAGTATCTTTCACTACTGTTGAGTCAGAGCCATCAAAGCCGCTATTGCACATGACTTCGAGGACAGATACCCTGAGGGCACTAATTCAGTTTCTTCATATGAGCACTGCACTTGACCCCTGTTTCAAATCTCTACCTTTCCTTGATAAGACCACCCATGACACAATCTTCAAAGAGTCTGACTGAGAGAATTCTGGACGATTGTTCACAGACTGCTCAGGTTTTTGATTGTTTTAATATTAATATAATTAAATAAATTTAATTTGAATATAAAATTATAAAATAATTTAAAAATATAAAAACTTTATTAAATAAAGTGCCGTGTAAATCAGTTAGGCCTATTTATTTAAAGAAAGTATTTAAATATAATCAGATAATAATAATGCTTAACTGTATTAAATTAGCTTCATTAATCCTGGATTTCATATCCTTCATTGTATCTAACATTATGCTGCAATTATGTTATGGATTTGGTCTTACAGGCCCAAACTTCCAGGGATGAGACAGATGAGCAATCAGAGATAGCCTCCAGCAGCAGGGACTGTCCTCCTCCAGCCAAAAGAGCACCAATGGCTGAACTGTTTGGAGACATCTTTCCAATTGAACAGGCATCATCATCATCATCTTCCAAGTCTTTGTCTGAAGTGGTGGATGAGGAGGTGCAGTATTGCAGAGCAGTGCAGAGCCTCTCAGTGGACTCAAATCCACTTGTGTTGTGGAAGGACAACCAGAACCAGTTCCCCCATTTAGTCAAGTTGGCTAAAAGTTACCTTGGAATCCCAGCCACATCTGTCCCCAGTGAGAGAGTATTTTCTACTGGAGGTGAAATTGTCACAGCACAGAGAGCAAGGCTCTCACTAGACAATGTTGACATGATGGTGTTTCTGAAGAAGAATGATCAACTCCCTTAAATCAAACAAGTTTTGTTTTCTTAAGAGAAATAAGTTGTTTATTTGTTTAATTTTTACTTGATTTGTGGTTTGCAGCAGACAGTAAGCCTCAGTTACCTCAGTGTGAAACAGTAGCCATTTAATTTACTTTGTAAATGTAAAAGAACTTGATTGAAGAAGAATTTTCAACATGTTCGAATCATCTCCACAATGGAGTTTAGTTCTGTTTGTTTTTCAACAGTATTTTGCTACAAAGAAAACAGAAGTGTTATAGCTTTAGCTATTTATTTATTTATTTTATATATGTCTATTTATATTGTTAATAGTTTGCATAGTTAATCTTGTTCTTTGGTGTTCAGTTTATAAAGATTTTTTTCAAATGTTATTTAATACAAAAAATATTGTTTTAAAAAAAAGTATTTTTTCACCCCTCACGAAAAAAAATCGTGATACGAATCAAATCGAGGGTTTGGTGTATCGTTACAGCCCTCATTATTAGGGCTGTGTATTGGCAAGGGCCTCGCGATACGATACATGTCACGATACAATTATATTATATGTATATATATATATATATATATATATATATATATATATATATATATATATATATATATATATATATATATATATATATATATATAATAATTATTGTTATATATTGCAATAGTATGTGTGTCACATTATATTGACAACTTGATAAAGTCGGCAGACAAATTAAAATTCCAATTCCATTTTATTTTCCATCCATTCCAATTCATTAAAACTGCACAGTGTGATTGAACAGAGAACTATGTATATTGCAAAGCTTATTTTTTGTCTAATTCAGTACTCCCTGGTATAGCGTTTAGGGTTGGGCTATGTTGACCAATTTGGCATCGTACGATGTCTAATGTGAAACATGGCGATGGACCATGGCATCGTCGTTATAGGAGGAGGTGAATTAATTATTTATGAATAATTAATAAATTCATAACTAATTAATTATTTGTAGCCTACCGTTTCAATTACCTGACCCGCATGGCCTTTGTTTTACTCATAACCATGTTACTCAAAACCATGTTACCTGATAGAATCAAAAGACAGAAGAGTCGTTAGATAGAGACAAGATTAATTAAATATCATGTTTAACAACTAACTTAAAGTGAGATGCGATCCAGCGGTACATCCTTGATAAACTGTCCGTACCAATGACTGTATAAAATATACAGTCTGTTCTCTGGAGCTCAGACGAGCGCATGACAGTGTGTGTCTGTGTTTGTGGTCACGTGATGTGTGTTTTCAGCAGACGGAGGGCTGTTCAGAAACGCGGTGCGGAGGATCGGTGATGCCTCAGCATCATGATGTCTATAGGCCATCGGCCCTAATAGCGTTAAAACCAAAGTGCAGCCACACGTCAGCTCTAAAAGCTGGAGGCACCTTTATATTTTATGCCATGATCACTTTTGCTTATTTCTGATACCGTACTACTTGGCGTTTTGTTGATCGTTAGCGACATCTACAGGAGCGGAGGAGGAGGTCATTTGGCACAACTTGAATCGATACTTGAGGTTGGACTATCGATACACTATCGTAAAAGAAACTATCGTGATAGTTAGATGTATAGATATTTTTGCACAGCCCTACTAATTATTATTGAAGGTGCTCTCCAGCGGCGAAGTTCCTGGCAGAGTAGCGAGTGAAAAAATGTGCATGCAGAAATTGGACAAGAAGAATAAAATATATAAAAAGTATGGGATTCTTAGTATCTAATCCCCACCCGGTTTTATTTAAATTTTTTTTAAGTTGTGTTTTTTTATAGTTGTGGCTGTAATCATTTGGGTTAAATTACCCTTAAAATCCTGCTCATTTAAGGCATATTTTTTCGGCAAATTATTGTTATAATTAAATAAATGAAGTAGCCTACCTTGTATAAAATGACAGTAGCAGACCTAACTTTACAGCTACAGCTCGGCAGAGTCAGCACGGATATAAAAACAGGTGGTTTTATTCCTGAATATTTATTATTGTCAGACTTCACTTTCACATAAATACACCTGAATGAATCAATCAAAACTCACAGCATGTGCGTGTAGCATCTCGTCAGATCATACGGAACTGTCAGTCAAAATCTGAGATAAATCCTAAATGAAGCAAGACAAGACTGCCTGACTCTCTTGCGTGTAATTGCAATAGCAACCCAACGTTCTCCTCAGAATTTTCAACAAGTAATACGAAATTAAATCCGGTAACAAACATGTAGTACAATTGTAATGCAGCGATGAGACAAATGGAGACGTGGCTATGCAGGACCATGGTGTGTGTGCAGTGTTTCCTCTAGGATTTTTCCCAGCTGTGGCGGCAGGCTTTTTTTTTTTTTTTACACAGATCTGCCAACTATTTTAAAGACTAATATTACATGCAGTATTAACAGTCGAGAACGCATTCATGTAATATAAGCATGCAAATCTCTTTGCTTGCACGCCGGTTTCCTCTTCGTGCACAAAACTTCTTGCACGCACTCAAATTTACATGCTCAAGTGCAGATCTTCTCGTGCGCTCTCCAGTAAGCGCTGCTGAAGTGCGATTTAGTGCGTTTTTTGTACGTTTTCTGACATTAACGCGTCCTGAAGTAAAGTGAAACGAATTTAACTCCAGAAAGATAAGTATACTTATGGAAACCGTGTTCATCTTAACTGAAAGCTACGCCGTGTTTGCTGGCGCCCCACGCATCGCGCACCTGTCAGTCAGTCAGTCAGCATGTCACCTTAAAGGGTTGAACAAATAGCGCACAGCACTACTACGGTTACAGAAATGTTTGCGCTGTTATAATTCACTTACCTTTTAATATGTTTTGGTGCGATTATAACCTGCTATAAAAAAAACACGACAATGTTTTAAATGAAAAGTTGAAATGTAGCCGTGGCGGGATGAATTTTGGCGTGGCGGCCCGCCACGGATGAATGAATGTAGCGGAAACCTTGGTGTGTGTATGCATGTGTGCGTGTATATATATATATATATATATATATATATATATATATATATATGTGTGTGTGTGTGTGTGTGTGTGTGTGTGTAAACTCGCTTTCAGAAAGCACTTACTGCTGTGTGGCTGCCTCTGATAAAAAAAAACTAATAATAATAAAATAAAATAAAAAACTCTTAAATAAAGAAAATAATTAGAGAAAGCCCAGCTGATATTGCTTTATTGATCCTGTGGGAAAGCAATAATGAACCGGCTTAAATTTTTTATATATATATTGTGTTCATATATACAACACAATATTTAAGTAAATTTAAGACTTTTTAAGGCCTAAAATTTGGATTTTGAGATTGAAGACTTTTTAAGACCCTGCAGAAACCCTGTAGATAACCCCCGAGTAATGCATTACAGAAGTGTTTACAGCGTAGCATCGAGCTAAAAACAAGAGAGTATATTAGCATTGAGCACATATGTTACAGCAGTTCAACCCGCAAGATAATTGCAGCAAATCTGCGAACGCCACTGTTGTATAGTCAGATGGTTTTGACGTGTTGACCTTTAGAGGGCAGACTAATGGTTTTGTTTATGCTTAAAAAGCAGTGAAGAAGAATGTCTTGTATGTGTGTTTGCCAGCCACCTGTGATGTAATCAGAACATTGTTTGGTACCAAGACTTCCAAGTAAATGCTGAAGCAGAATTGACTCTCGTCTCTGTAAGTTATTACATTTATGGTGACAAGGATGAAGGACAGATAATTTTGAAAAAGGACGAAGGATTCTGAAGAAGCTGGATCTAGATGATTTGGAGCTTTGAGGAAGGAAACGGCTCACATGGTAGGAACAATCACACCATTTGACTGTCAGTCACAATCTTGGGAGGAATATTGTGAAATTTTGCAACATTTCTTTGAAGCAAATGAAATTGCTAAAGCGGGGCAACGCAGTGGCGCAGTAGGTAGTGCTGTTGCCTCACAGCAAGAACGTCGCTGGGTTGCAGGTTCGAACCTCGGCTGGGCCAGTTGGCGTTTCTGTGTGGAGTTTGCATGTTCTCCCTGCGTTCGCGTGGGTTTCCTCCGGGTGCTTCGGTTTCCCCCACAGTCCAAAGACATGCAGTACAGGTGAATTGGGTAAGCTAAATTGTCCGTAGTGTATGAGTGTGAATGTGTGTGTGTGGAAATTGCCAGAGATAGGTTGCGGCTGGAAGGGCATCCGCTGCGTAAAAATCGTGCTGGATAAGTTGGTGGTTCATTCCACTGTGGCGACCCCGCAAGGGACAAAGCCGACAAGAAAATGAATGAATGAAATTACAAAAGCAGTTAAGCAAAAAGCCATTTTGCTGAGTTCGGTGGGAAGCCAGACATATGCTGCGTCCCAATTCGCATACTTATACTATGACCTAAAAGTATGTACTTTTTTGTGGAGGAAAAATATATACATTTGAGTGTGTAACAAAAAAGTATGCAAGCTTTGGGACATATTACTTCCTCTTTACACAGATCGTTGTGTTGCTTAGTTAAGAGCCCTGTCAATCATCCACATTTCTGTCGTATTTAATTTCCTACCTTATTGAAGAAGCAGCAGCAGGATAATCTCCCATTCACGAGTCTTTCATGCAGAGAAATCTCCTCAGGTCTTTGGATAATTCTGCATTCAGACAGTAATGTCTAAACATGTTTATATAAGTGCAGTATTGTTGTTGCAGATGAAATATAACACAGACAACGATATTTAAATATTCTCCAGTGGGCTAGATATTCATTTACAGTCATACAAACATCTTTACCGAAGCTTCTCTGCTTGACGGTTGGTCTTGCGCGTCCACCATGTTTGTAGTTTGTTTACACTTTTCACCCGCGTTTTGTAGTTCTAATCGATTTCACGTCCAACGCGCAGTGTACTGTGGGCAATATCAGCGGTTAGAGTATGGACGCTTCCACACTTAAAATTTTGACCGGAAATAGTAAACAATCAGGGAATTTTTGGCATACTCTTTTCAACATACTAATTCTATTTTCACATACTATTTAGGACGGATAGTATGCGGTTTGGGACGCAGCACTACAGTCTACTGAGGAATTTGTTAAGCCCAGTTAAACCAGGAACAAAGACATTTGGGGAGTTGGTAGAATTATTGAAAGAGCATTTTAACCCCAAAGCCAGTGAAATTGTACAACGATTTAAATTTAATTCAAGATCAAGAGAGGAGGGAGAAACAGTGCTGGAATATGTGGCAGTATTGAGGATATTGGCTCATGATTGTAATTATGGAGAAAAATTAACTGAAATGCTTCGAGGCATAAATGAGGACCGTATTCAATGTAGGTTGTTGGCAGAAACAGATTTTAACCTTTGAGAAAGCATTGAAAACTGCAAATAAAGATGTTAAAGACTTGCAAAGTTAGCGAATGGAAGCTTCCAGTTCATTGAGAGTGCATAAAACAACAGTAAGGCAAGATAATGGTAGGAAAAGAGCATGTTACCGATGTGGCAGTTTGCAACACTTGGCAAATGAATGCAGATTTATTTCAGAAAAATGCCACAAATGCTGTAAACAAGGGCATTTAATGAAAGTGTGCAGAACAAAAACTTCTGTGGGGGAAGTTCCTTCAAAGAAGAGGAAGACATACAGATGGAGAGAAGGCACATTATGTAAGCAGGGAGGAAAACAATGAGACTTTATCTGATGAAGATCAGGCATCTACCGTTAGTGGTGGTCTTGGGAGGAGGGCCCAATTTATTGGGCAGAGGATGGATCAAGGAGTTGGGTATGGATTGGGAGGCTCTGCATAGGATTCAAGCAATTGAAAAAGGAACTTTACCTCAAGTTCTCAGTCAAAATGAAGAACTGTTTAAAGAGGAGTTGGGGGAATTAAAGGGGCCACCAGCAAAGATTTATGTAGACAAGGAAGAAGTCCCTCGTTTCTTTAAAGCATTAATTCATGACAAAGACGTGCTTCAAACCAATCAGCGTGCTCTACTTTGTATGCGGTGCAACTTCATTAATATGCATGAACTAGATAGAAAGTAAGACTCCTTTTACCTGTTACAGACAGTGTTCAGATGGCAGCGACGCGCCTCGTTGTGTTACTTACCAGCCTTAATTCAAACACGAAGACGAATAAGCATTATTCGGAGACATGGTTCGTCGGTGTTGCGTTTCTAAATGTGCCGCAACAAAATTTTTGTTTCCATTTCCCCGAGATGAGAGTAATGCTCGCGTATGGACCCAAGCAGTTGGAATACAGTGGTGTATTACTACGCGACAAAAATGCGTTTGTAAGGATAATTTTTTTACCCGAGAGCTTTCCAATCTGGAAATGGTGAAGTCTGAATTTGCCACTCGTCTCAGTTTAAAAAAAGACACGGTTCCTGTTGATTTTCATGCCTCTACAGATTCGGTAAGTGTGCTCTTTCCGTTTTTTAAGACATTACTTAGTGAAATGACTGGCGGTACTAAGAAGTTTACAGTAATACAACAATATTATAGACTGTAAATGCTTTGTTTTTAAATTAATCGTGTTTGTTCGGTGTCTTTTTAACGTTTGTACAATAGTTACATCCGCCATCTAAATCCGAAATGTGATGTGAGGTGGCGTGCCAGACAGATGTTTTCACAACAGATGTAGCATGCCAAACGGATGCTGTTTTGCCCATCAAACATACTAGCACATGGTGCAGTGCAGTATTTGTGGCATGCAAAATTGTGTATTTGTTAGTTATTTGTTTATTTCAACAAATACAGTTGGAAATAATAACTACCATTGCGAGACTTCAATATTCGCCTCGTCAGGAGCATCTTTACATTCTCCTGCATTCACTGGCGTGTTTGTGTTTAAAGGTTCAAACTGATAAGGCTGTGGACCTGTACCGTCTACAACCAGATGTGACTGTGGGGAATCTGGTGAAGAGAAATCCTCCACCTCCACAGAGCTCTCAGATCCACTGTAAACGCTGCTCTCCGAATCGCTGTCCATCTCTGCGTTTGCGTCTGTGCATTGCCGGTCTGCAAATTAGCTTTTTAATATGCACGTAATGACAGTCCCCTTTTCATGCAAACCCCTTCCCTCTTTCACCGCTGGACACTCCCACCTATACAAAGATAGACACGCCCACTTTTCTTAAATTTTCAAGCTAGAGGTGTGAAAACACCCTGCTGAGACAGGGGGGATTCATGGCCCTTTAATATAAAGATATTTTCCCATGGGGTGCGGGAAACAAGTTTTCAAAGGGAAAGCAGCAATTTGCTGCAGTTTCGAGAGCAAATTAAAAATCCCGCTGCTTGTGCGTGCACGGCTCTTTGTAGCCATTATTTTAAAGTTATTGTGCTGACGTTAAGCACATTTTGAATGTTACAGGGAGCCTGCAATGCATTAAAACTATTCCTTGCAAGCAACAATTGGCAGTAAGCACGCATTCTCTCTGTCACGCACGCGTAAGCACATATTTCAATGTATTGTGACAAATATTTACCTTAACATTAATAGGCCTAAATAATGGTCTATATTTTAAAATCTGCAATTTCCTGTCAGCCTTCTTTCTTGCTTTGTTGCAAGCCGTACTGTAGTTCTTGTTATGTTTAAATGATTATATATTTGAACTCAAAAATCAAATGCTATTCACTCGCTGTGAATATTGCTGTATCTCATTTCAGAGCTCTTTCTTTCATCGTAGTTGCCATGGTAGCACACAACATAATCCATGCATCTGTGCTCGACCTTCAGAGTTTCACAACAGTAACGTGCACGAGCAGTTATCTAGATTATTTCAACTGAACTCCAATTAGTTGGATCAAATGATCTTCAACTTGCTGTTATGGAACCATGGCATTTCTGCATCTTGTCGAGTATATAAAACGTCACCACGTAGGTCTTGAGCTAAGCCTCAGGACATGCACAAAGGCAAGAAAACAAAGACAAAAGTACAAATGAATGAAAACAAGTAGCAAAATGCCATCTCTTCATCTCCACACCACTCCAGTTTACAGCAAAGGTGGCATTAAGCATTTGCATAAGTTCATTCATTCATTCAGCTTAGTCCCGTTATTGATCAGGAGTCACCACAGCGGAATGAACCACCAACTAATCCAGCATATGTTTTAAACAGCGAATTTCCTTCCAGCTGCAACCCAGTACTGGGAAACATTTGCATGAGTTGTATACAATAAAGCAAACTCACAAATATAAGCATGGAAGATACACCTGAGGGAACGCAACATGAGTAATCTAGAGCGAGTGCATGTGATCATTTGCATTTGAAGCCGAAAGCACAAGAAGAGCTTTGTTTTCCTCTGAACCCCAAAATTAAATATTCTGCAAGGTATATGATCTGATTTTGAGCTGAAACCTCTTATATTTTGTAAAAAAAAGGTTCATAATAGGTACCCTTTAAAGCAATGGTCTCAAACTCAATTCCTTGAAGAGTCGCAGTTCTGCATAGTTTAATTTCAACCACCTCCAACTCACCTCTGCTTAATAGTCTCTATTAGTCTTAAAGACCTTGATTAGTTGGATCAGCGGTGTTTGATTAGGGTTGGAGCAAAACTGTGCAGAGCTGCAGCCCTCTGGGAATGGAGTTTGAGACCTGTGCTTTAAAGGGATAGTTCACCCAGAAATGAAAAATGCCTCACCATTTACTCTCCCTCGTGTGGTTTTAAACCTTTATGAGTTTCTTGATCCTGTTGAACACAAAAGAAGATATTGTGAAAAAAAGCTGGCTTACTTTGTGTTCTAGAAGAAAGGAAATGTTTAAAACCACATGACAGCGTGTAAATGGTAAGGTCATTTTAATATGTGGGTTAATTATCCATTTCATGCTTGTCGCTTTGTGCCTGCATAGTTAACTTTTTTTTAAAGACCCGATGGTGCTGAAAAAAGAGACTCATCAACAAAATAAAATGAAAGAGCAGGCCCGGATTAAGAAGTCATAGGCCCCTGGGCACAATGTCTTGTAGGGCCCCCTACCTGGCCGCACCCCTTTAGTTGTGAATTAAAAAATAAGAATAATATAATCAATATTTTTTTAATTAATCTCTAATGTTTTAAAAATAAAAATACATTATATATGATGTATACCTGACCGGTGAGCCGTCTGGGAAAGAAGTGCCCTTCTGAATCAAATCAGCAGGATGCCTGACTCTAACTCACGAACATTTAATTCATGCCTTCGTGACAAACTGGGGTATTAGACGCAAATAAATGAGTAAGGACAGGTGAGAGTGTTATGGAATTTAATAACGCACGCCAAATGAGAAGAAAAAAAACTTCCGCATTTCGCGATGTGTGTGTGTTTGTGTGTGTGCGTCTGTGTGTCTGTGTGGTCCTTTACTGACAGCCGCCTGTGTGGATCTTGTCGGAAAATATGGTGAAAAGTTCTACATGACGGTAATAGTTTGTCAGTAATGCCACTAATATCTGCATACTCCACGTCTCAATTCCATTTCTGTTTAGTTCAGTTATGACAGTTATGACTCGCATTAAGTAATCAAAAATCGCTGTTTACATGGTAGACTCTTAATCAGAGTATTGTTTTAATCATATTAAAATCGTATTAAAGTATTGTTGCCCATGTAAACATACTCAATGCTTGACACACCGTCAGTGCTCTGTGCACTTGCCTCTGAGAAGCAGCATTTTCTGTATGTATGTACATCAAAAGCAAGTATGAAATCACTGTTTGGAGCTTATGTAGGCCTACAGTTCAACATTCATGTTTAACTGAATAAACAGTTAGTAAACACAAGTACATCTTATTGAACATCATTTATTTTCATCACCAATTATCATAGTAGAACAGTTTCTCAAGCAGTTTGTGATGCATTAGACCAGGGGCTCATCTTCTGTTTCCAAAATGCACCACCTGGCTTGAGCAACCCGTTCTCAAAGACTTATTATTTGGGTAGCACACATATTCTGAATGCCTTCGGCAGAATTCAAATGAGCCATTTTAATCTAGATTAATTTTGAAATTAATCTAGATTAAAAAAAATTTAATCTATGCCCACCTATAATATATATATACACATACATACACTGTATATACTGTATGTATGTATGTATGTATGTATGTATGTATGTATGTATGTATGTATATATATATATATATATATATATATATGTGTGTGTGTGTGTGTGTGTATATATTTATAGTTTATTAAGATTTAAATTATGTTTAAAGCATACAAAGCACACTTTGAAGAAATACTAATAAAACTAGTTAAATTTGTGGTATTTAGTATACTTGTTCAAGTGCACTGATGCAATACTAAAATATATTTTTTGTGTACAAACTTATATATCCACTATATCTTACACTATACTTCTACAGTATATATATATATATATATATATATATATATATATATATATATATATATATATATATATATATATATATAGCAATATAAAGGCTTTTCCCTGCATAATGCATATCATAGGCATATAGCACATAATGCCTATCCTATCCAGTTCTATAAATCTGAGTATTACATAAAACACACTTATTAATGATTCCTTACTGTTTGTCTCCTCCTTAGCTCTGTCTCTCTCCTCCTCTCCCTGTATTTTCTCTACAAAAGTAAACAAACAGCATACTGTAGGTCAACTAGATTATAAGCCTATAAACCTGAAATTATCTGAAACCACACATCCACACCCACACACACACACATTCTTCCTGGCTTTTCTTTAAGCAAACTTAGCTACGATATCATCAAAGCTCCTTGACCAGCTGAGATTCAATGGCCATTAGTGACAGTGCACTGAGACGTTGCTTTGTTTGTGTTGTTCTGAGCTCATTTTTAATTCTTGCCATCTGTAAAAATGATCTTTCTCCTTCACAGTTTGTAACTGGCAATTTTAAAAATATACGTAGAGCTACAAACACATTGGGGAAAGTTGACTGCAGACTGTGTTTCAAGAGCACCTGCAGCAGTTTTTGAGGAGACTTATCCACCTCACATTTTACAAAACATCTGAACTGGATAATTTCATCTGCAAGGTTCTGATCTAAATCCGAATTATAGCAAGCACAGAGTGCATCAGCCTGTTTAAAGTCAAATAGTCTCTCCAAACTTTTTCTTGATTGAGACATGTTGAATTCTTCTTTCATCATTTGCAAGGTTTCCAAATTGCATTATTTGTAATTTTTAGTTAATAATTTTTATATCTGTGTTATATGACGGCGGTTCATTCTGCTGTGACGACCATGATAAATAAGGGACTAAGCCGAAGTCAAATGAATAGATGAATTATTTTCTGTAAAGCTGCTTCTGGCCATGACACATTCACACCTAAATGGTTATAAGAGACGTGTTTAAGGGATTATATGCAGGATCCTTCATTTATTCTCTTATGTAAGGCTAGATCTTCTTTTAAGGTTCATACTTAGAGGGAAAATGTGCTTAATGCATAATAAAGCTTGAAGCATCAGTACTCTGTATCAGCCGATCACCATGGCAAGGAATTGGTACTCTGTATCGGCTGCAAAAATCCTGATCGGAGCATCCCTAGCTTTGACCCAACTTGGCTGTCAGAGCAATACTCCCCCTGGCTGTACAAGACTGATCTTATTAAGTCAGTAAATACAACCTTAGGAAAAGAAGAATATTTAAGTAAAGTATAAAAGTATTTAGTAAGTAGACTAATATCAGTGTACTGGTGTACTTGAAATGGTCTTCCAGAAGCCCATAAAGATACACTGCAGTGACAAAAGCTGCACACTTTATGGATAAAAAGATATAAATGTTGATTTTTTTTTTATCTTGTATGATTATACAGTTCAAATAATTGAGTTTTTTACTGCTGTCAATAAAAGAAACAAATTAACACCATGAGTCCGTGTGTCGGTGTCACACCCAATCCCCCCCTTATGAAGTCGGGTGAAGTAGGGCTAGTTGTGGCAGATGATCTGGCTAACCAGGGTTCAGAAGAGGGTGACTAAATACAAATTAATTCTATTAAGATGTCGCTAACATAAGACCAATTGGAAAATAACAATAAGCTGTTTTACACTGTAAATTAGCTGCAGTTTATTTGCAATAAAATCTAATTTTAGATTTATGCACATCTGAAATAGGCTAAATATTAAATACATTTTTATTTCACATTATTATTATTTAAAATATTTCCTTCTTGTAAAAAATAAATGTATTTCCAATCTCATATGTAATGGGGAGATGAGTTCAGCAGACGGCGGATTCGATCCGGGACTGAGTTGATCAAAACACGATGACAGGCACTTTACGAGCTGCGCCACTGAGACAGAGTAGGGGGGTGCTCTCTAGTTATATTGTCTCTGCTGGTCAGACCATGAATGTGCCGAAACAAATGATTTTTTTTTCCGCCTCTCGCACGGGCCCCAAGTGCTCACGGGCCCCTGGCCCCGTGCCCATAATGCCCATTGGATAATTCGGCCCTGTGAAAGAGAAACACCAAGACATAATGACTGATGAAAAACCCACACTGACTAAAAAAAACTTCATCACGCGGAAGACCTCGGAAATCCAATTCTAGGTGTAATTTCACTTGTGATCAATGTGGAAACCGTTTCAGTCGAAAACACAGCCTTTAAGTTCACATGAGAATTCACACTGGAGAGAAGCCTTTCAGCTGTAAACAGTGTGGGAAGAGTTTCAGTCAAAAGCCAAACCTTGACGTTCACATGAAAGTTCACACAGGGGAGAAATCTTACACCTGCGAACAGTGTGGAAAGAGTTTTAAGCAAAATGTCAACCTTGAAGTCCACATGAGAACTCACAATGGAAAAAGAATTTTTACTTGCACACAGTGTGGGAAAAGTTTTGCTCAAAAACAAAACCTTGACATCCACATGAGGATTCACACTGGAGAGAATCCTTACAGATGCACAGAGTGTGGTAAAAGTTTCACACGTAAAACACACTCAATTACCACATGATAACTCACACTGGAGAAAAGCCGTTTGCATGTGCTCAGTGTGGAACTGGAAAGAGCTTCACAACTAAATTTAGCCTCATGAACCACATGAATAGTCACACTGGAATCATAGTGTTCACATGTGATAAGTGTGGAAAGAGTCTCACACGCAAAGACACCATTAAGCGACACATGAAGACTCACTCAGGAGAGGATCGTTTTAGGCGCAGCACCAGGACCCAGGCGCAGCTTAGCTCGCATTGACACAGCACTAACAGAAACAACGTCCTTTTCCCCTCAATTGTTTACCAGTGGAGTTTTTTGTCCCACCCCTCCCAAATAAAATGAATACACTAATAATATTAGCACCAGAGCTGTGACACGGTGAAGTGTATTAGCTGCTAAATGAAGAAATTAAATAAGCTTACAGCACCTGGTATTCCCAGGCAGTCGCCCTTCCAAGTACTAACCAGGGGGCTATTCCGTAAAGCAAGCTTCACAAGTTCGCACTTACAGAAGTTTAAGAATATAGCGTATTTGGCGTGCTGTTCAGGGAGAGGGCTCTGAGCTCGAGGAAGACAGCCCCAACTCATGTTATTCCCCGTATCAGGGAACAGAGAGGAGTTGGGGTTCGAGCGAAGTGTCTAGCCCGGCCCCAGAACGCTCCCCCCGGGTAGATAATGTTTAAGAAGTGAGGTGTTGGGGTGGTGGAGGGATGCTAAAGTCATGAGATAATGCAGGTAGGACAACTTTGGTATTTATAGGGGTTTGGTCTAATACTGATTGGATAATAGAATGATTGTCAATGACGTTTTGAATTGCTGAAACATCTGCGCGTGCTCCTCCCGAAATTTGTTTATAAAACATCACTTAGAGAAAAAGCCAGGCTTATTTTGGTAAGTCAGGTTTATTAATGGCGGATTCGGTTTCATAAATCAAATTTACGATAGTTCAAACTTAGTTACCCTGGCAACTTATGCTGGGAAACTAGCCTGGACTGGGGCAGGCTAACTCTCAGGCTAAGTCAAGTTTAAGCGTAATCAAAGTAATGTTAACATTCACCTGCCATAGTTTAATGCTATTTTAATCTATTTAACCTCTTAAGAATTATTAAAACTTTATAGTCACTTAATAGTAAATATATATATATATATATATATATATATATATATATATATATATATATATGTGAAGAGTTTGGTTGCAAAACGCAATAAACGCCATTTTTTGACATTTGGATTTTATTATTGGAAATCACTGTTCAGATGTACCTTAATCTATGTGTGAATTGCTGCCATTAATAACATTGAATAATGTACATTTTAGGCCTACTTTAAAATGTATTTTTTTCACAAAACGCGATATCCGCCAGAACAGTTTCTTTACAAAGTGCGAACGGTTATAGACAGGGCCGGAGCAAACTGAACTGGAGCTTTAGGCAAAAGATGATCATGCCGCCCTCAAACTGAAAGCGAAAACGAGAGATGGGTGTGATTGAGCGTACGACAGCGAGGACCGGGGCGGTGGGGACATTGTCGCAGACGCCACCTATTCTGCCGCCTTAGGCGGCTGCCTGGGTTGCTTCTATAAACGCGGTGGCGCTGGTTACAGAACTTTCAGGATGCTGCGCAAGCTCAGCATCCCCTGGAAAGAGAGTCACCGGCGGTGAAGTGCTCCGAGTTTGCCCATTGATTTAACGATAATATCAAAACAAAAAACTTTTAATAGGCTAACTAAAAAATGTTTACCATTTAATTGTTTATACTGTATGCGAGCTGTCAGTCACGTAGGCTACATCACTAATCAGCTGCTGTCTGTCAGTCAGGGAATCAAAGCTTCAGAGTCAAGCTATAACGTCATGGATTTCTTAAAAGCAGGGTTCGACAATAAGGATGGCAAATGCGATCTTAGAATCGAGAAGCAGCACGACTGACAAAGATAACTGTGTTCGCGTGAGGAGGTGAATACCGAATGAGATGATGATCACTCGCGCCAAAAGCTGATGTGATGCGCGCGACTGTTTAAAATGCGTGCGCGCTCCTGTTTCCTTGCATGAAGCTGTGCCTGGAAACGCAACTGGTGTGATCGGTTAATCTTACTTATCAAACAAAACATTGATTCACTAGCTTTTCTTAATGGTATTACAGTAGTAGAATATAGCTTAAGTGGATATATAGTGTTCTGCAAAAAAAAAAAAAAGTTGTTATGTTTTGTACGTTCTGGCCAAAACTAACTCAGAATCTTATTATTATCAATCAATCTTTGTATATATTATTTCATATATTTATGATGTATTGTTTTTTTTTAAACAATTTAAGATGTTTGACAATGTTTAGATAAATATGTTGCATTTTGGCATGGTTTTTGACTTATTTATAAACTATTTATGGACATAAAATTGAATAAAAAAATATCCTGTATTTGAAGAACATGCGTTCCTGCCTTCACTGAGCTCAAGTAATAGTTTAATAAACAAAAATTGTGAATGAACTTGTCTGTTGATGTCTTACATAATAATGTCAAATAACCAACATTTCTCAAAATGGATACATCTCGTTTTGCAACGAAACTCTTCATATATACAAATATAAATATATATATATATATATATATATATATATATATATATATATATATTCGATAATTCGTTTCTTCTGCTTAGACTGTTCATTAATCGGGGGTTGCCACAGCGTAATGAACCGCCAACTTATCCAGCATATGACTTATGTAGCGGATGCCTTTCCAGCAGCAACCCATCACTGGGAAACACATACACTATAGAAAATTTAGCTTACCAAATTCACCTATACCACGTCTTTGGATTTGAGGGGGAAACCGGAGCACCCGGAGGAAACCCACGCGAACAAGGGGAGACGAAACCACTGACTGATATAAGGAAACAGACAACATTTCTTAAATAATGACTTTAAAACTGCAAACCCTGAGTGGAATAATTGGGAGATGGATCCAGGCCAGGCAATATGCTCACTTTAATGTAAAAATATTTTACCACGGGGCGCGGGAAACACAAGTGTCAAAGGTAAAGCAGCTATTTGCAGCAGTTTCAGGAGCAAATTAAAAACCCTGCCGCTTGTGCGTGCATGGCTCTTTGTTGCCAGTTTAAACTTAATGTGCTTACATTTAGCACGTTTTGTATTTTACATTGAGGCTGCAATGCATTAAAGTTTTTCCTTGCAAGCAACAACTGGCAGTAAGCGTGCATTCTCTCTCTCTTTCTCTCTCGCACGCGCGGTCAAACACAATTTCTATCTATTTAATATTTAATGTTAATAGGCCTAAATAATGGCCTATATTTTAAAATACATTGCTACATATGTAGCCTATTGAGACGCAATTTCTTGTCAGCCTTCTCTCTTGCAAGCCGTATTATTTGATTGTTATGTTTAAATTATTATATGTTTGAACTCTAAAAACTAATGCGGCTCACTCGCTGTGAACAGCTGTCTCATCTCAGAGCTCTTTCAGATCTCGAAGTTGCCATGGTAGCACGCAACATAATTGATGCATGATTGACCTTTAAGGTTTCACGACAGAAAAGTGCACGAGCAGTTATCTAGATTATTTAAACTGAACTCAGACTAGTTAGATCAAATGATCTTCAACTTACTGTTATGGAACCAATTTAAGCGTGGACGTTTAGTTGGCTCACTGAAGTCAGGCTTTTGACTTTAATCCCCGCTTTTCTAAACGACTTTTATGAAACAGCCCCTTAATCTCATATGCTATTGTTTTAGAACTTCCAATTCAGTTGCCTATTAAAAAAATGACCAGGAATAATAAACGACAGAAAACGGTCACACTACTTGCTCTACAAACAAGTGTGTTCATGACTATACATACAAGAAAAATAATAAAATTAGAAAATATTACATTGCAACATCAAGCAGCATTAGGCATGAGCCAGTATAAGATTCTGACGGTATGATAACCTTGGATAAAAATACCACGGTTTCACAGTACAGTGATTACTGCTCTAAAATATATTCTTTTAAATGTCTGGGTAAAAAACAAAAACTTTTCTCCTTTGAACACAATATATTTTCTTCTAAGAAACTTTTTAAATATTTTAGAGCAGTAAACATGTCAGGCTAAATAAATCAAATGGATCATTGACTTCTGCTGTCTTCATTAGCTTAAAAATCTTTGGATATCTTTTCTGCTGGAGATATTGTTTTCCTAAAAAACTTGAAACATAAAAATAAAAACCTTACATATACCGTAGGAACGGTATAGCAGAACATGTTGGCGGTTTTAAAACCTTGACTTTTCCAAATTGCGGTATACCTTAAAAACGGTTATCGTCCCATATCTAAGCAGCATAACACTGTTTTTAGGATCTAAAATTACTTCTTTAAAAAAAGTCTCAAGCAAAAAGATTCCAATGGCGGCACCTGCTGGTACGTGAAGAATATGGTCAATATTCTGAGAATTTCTGAAGAACTTTACACTCAAATGTTTCCATATCATCAGCATGCTGTAATCCATTTCTTAAGCAGCAAAAGTCATTTTTAGACTAGTTTGTTGGTCAGTTGTAGTCAGTGCAATGCTAAACGTTATTGTTATACTATCATTTGTTCGTTTTGTCTCACTTCGTCCCACAACATCATCTTATAGTTTAGAATACTGCACAATGTTTTATAATAATTAATTATTTTAGTGTCTATTTCATTCAGCATATTTAAAATTGGGGGCATCCACGTTTTTTGACATACTTTAAACCAAGCTTTCTGCAGGTTTCACCAAGTTAAATGTAAGACTTTTTAAGACCATTATGACTAAAATTTTAGGCTCATAAAGGGCTAAAGGCTAAGGAATTTTTCAAATGGCCCAGATGGAAACAATTTTTATTTGCCATATCAAAAAAAAAAAAAAATAATAATTTAATACATTTAATAATACAATAATAAATTAATAATAATAAACTACAATATTTTAGATATTTATTAGCGAAAGATTTTAAATATTAAGTAAAAACAAGCAAGCTTTACTTGTATCCATATACTTTTCCAACATAAACTTTCTTAAAAAACAAAAAAACAAATTAACAAATGTTTTTAAAAACTGAATCTATGCACAACAATCTGTCCAGCTCGATGTCCTCAGCAGTAAATACATGGAGCACGTTTAAACAAATGTTATTGTTAGGAAAATAATTAAACCATTATGATAAATAGACTTAAAAATTACCTTTTTGAATTAGCAATTTTTTGACCTGTTTTATTGAGATTGTTGGTGATTGTATGGGTTTTGGCCAGACTGGGTAGCAAAACATGAACAAAGGAAAATAAAGACTTGTTTAAAAAAAGATTTAAGACCTACAACACAATATTTCAGTCAATTTAAGGCTTTTTAAGGCCTAAAATTTTAATTTTGGAATTGAAGACATTTTAAGACCCTGCAGAAACCCTGTTTAAACACAACAGCCCTGGTAATTAGTTATTATAATAATGATGTTCTAACTCAGATACCATCTGTGAGAACTAGTAACTACTAAAAACAAGTTTAAATCCATAAAGAAGTTGATGGGAAAAAAGGGACTTGTGATCAACGTGACATATGCAAATGGAAAGTACTAAGCCAACGCCATCACTGTAATAGCAGATATCTTCTATGAGGATACTGCTCAGTTAAACCTTTTTTAATTTATTGTTTTTATTTATTTTATATAGCGCCAGTGCTTAAGGACACTTTACAAACAGTAGGAGAACAAGAAAAGCAATAACATTAAGAAGGTTGATAAAATGGGGGACTAATAATACATAAAAAGAATGACAAAAGACATGAGAACAAGTAACAAGAAAGAAACTCATTCCTAACTTTCAATGAGTGCTTATGTGCGTTTAGGAGAACTAGGCAGCACACTCAGGACTGCAAGATGGATTTAATTTAGTATTCTTATTATTAAAATATATCTAAATGAGGATTAAATGACTGAGTTGGTCTTTGAGAATGAAAATTAACCTGTTTGTTCCTGCAGATCTTCCTGTTTGACTGTGAATGTTTCTTCAATCTTCACATCTTCACTCTCCTCTTTAATAAACGCCATCTTTATAACAGTGTGGAGATCAGTCGCTTCAGCAGGAGTTTTTCTCTGTGTTTGGACACTTTATCCTGTTTAAAATGAACAAAACAATAAAAATGTCCTGTTTAAAATAAATAAAACAATGAACAGAAACAAAATTACTTCTCTTCAACACTTGCTTCAACAGTTTCTTTATATGAGAGTCATTAACAAGAAGAAATGAGGTAAGTCTGAGCAAGAAACTAGTCACAACTGAGCTGATTAAAACTAGTGCTCCATTTATAGTGATGTATACTTAGAATGGAATGACATTATGCTATTTAATAAATTAAACCGTCATTAAAACACTTATTACAAACATTTATGTTATTTTATTCCAACAATAGCCCTCATTACTGTGAGTAAAATAGTACTACGATGTATAAAGGGTTAAAATAGCATTTTCAACAGCAGGTACATAATTTAGCATCGGGTGAAAAACCTGAAACTTTAATTAATCGGTTCTTCTTCTTATGAGTTTTATTAGCGGTTGACATACTAATCATCCGGTTTATATTCACGTAAAAGCTTTAAAACAAACCTTTCTCCAGTTGAATCACATCGCGGGAGCGGCGCAGACTTATGACGTCACACGCCACGCCAAAATAAAAGTCTTTGTTGTTCAGCTTTTTTTTGCCACTTACTGTTGCAGTCATGGCTTATTGATACATTTCTCTTTCGTTTTCCACTTTACACAACATATCTGCTATCTCTCACACAGGCACACAGATATTCAGTATTGGAAGTTGATCAAATCTTTTAAACATTTTTAAGACAATTTAAAAAAAATAATAATTAATTCACTGTTTAAAGCACATGATAGAAGTAAAGGGAAAGGAGGTGGGGTTTTAATATGTCAAAGTTAGTCTTTAAAGCAAAAGAAAAGAAAAGAAATGGTGACCTTCTTGAATATGTGGGATAAAGTTGGTTTTATATTGGCACATTTGAACTTCCGCGATGAACTACTTCATTAGTCAACCTTCACATGGGCTCGTTTTGGTAATGTACCATTGTCGAGTACTATAAGCACAAACAAACACATTTTACGGTACAACTCGGCATTTAAAAATAGTTTATAAACGCGTTTACTTGCATGGAAGGTCGTGACGTCATGCCCTATCTGAGGAACCATCTTCAAATTACTTCAACTACGGCAGCCTCAGGTGGGGTGTTCGGTTCCTGGTTTTTTGGAGTCGACTCCGGTATATATATATATATATATATATATATATATATATATATATATATATATTAGATATATTCGACATAAAATGTTGCATATTAATATCGTCATTGTATTCATTTTTTGTAAAATCGTTATGTACATGTGTGAGCATGGGGCACGAGTTAACACGAGTCCAAAGGCACAGGTACACATGAGTCTACAACTATGAAAAAACATGGTTTGACCAACTGATGAAACATCATTTTGTCATTCAGAGCTATATTCTATCAGCGGGAAAGTTTGTAGAAACATGTTAACGCGAGTACATGTAAACAACATGTAAACATGTTAACATGAGTCGAAGGTAACAGGTTAACATGAATTCACAACCACAGCAAACCATATTTTGACTGATAAAGTTATTAAAACAGACTAATTCATTTGTAGCTCTGAGTAGCTCAGTTGGATAGGTTGTTATGTGTGTGCTGAACCTTTTAACTACACGAGTTCGAATCCTGTTGATGACATGTAAATTATAATAATTTTTTAGATTAATTTTGGTTATATACTGTTCTGTTAAACCGTAACACCGGCACAAATTAAGCCCTGCTTGAGCATATAGCAGCAGCCAATTACATAACATCATAAATTTACCTGCAGTGCTAATGTAAGACATCCATAGTATGAAATAGTATCCGATCCGCTGCAAATTCAGACACATATTATTTTCATTTATAACATAGCAAACTTGACCTTCAGTCTCATATAAACAGGGTGATCCCGCATTCACATCTCCATGCATTGACATACTGGGCGCTTATTTTTTTACTTTCTTTCATGTGATTTATTTTCTTCTGTCCATGTCCAACATTGTTTTAAAAGATGTTTCAAGGTGGATTTCCAAAAGCAAACTTTTCCAAAAGGGAGGGGGAGGAGTTGTGAATGCGGGATCACCCTAACTTTTTATATGAGATTGAAGGTCAATTAACAAAGCCCTGTCCGAGGATACTAAAGAGAGGATGAAGAGTGAGTCAGAAGATCTTCCACATATAAAGAGGATTCACCATTAAGAGCTTCAAAAACAACCAATAAATATTTTAAATTGAATTGTAAAATGAACAGGGAGTCAATGAAGAGAGGCTAAATTTGGATTGATATGATCAGTTTTCTTTGTTCTGGTCAGCAACCTTGTAGCATTAGCATTTTTGACCATCTGTACACACGCAATAGATGACTGAGGGAGACCCAAATACAATGAGAAGTAATAAAGGCATGAATTACTTTGTCCATGTGACTAAAACACAAGATTAATTTTATTCCAGAATGACAGTAAGGTTCCCAACTTGTCTACAGACTAAAGAGAAATGATTGCTAAGCTCATTTACAAGAGCACCTGCCAACTTTGTGGGACCAAATAGAATGATTTCTGTTTTTGCTTTATTAAGCTGAACAAAACTATTGCATAACCATTTCTTAATGGTGTTCTTTATAAGATTACTGACACAAAATCAAGTCACACCACACAGACATTTTTATATTCATTTCCAATACTACATCAGCCCTTGAATGACTACTATCTATAATATAGTTTTGAAGGTTTAAATGGAGTTGGAAAGTAACGTGAACTATATAATTGTGACCCTTTACCGAATCAAGTGATTGACACCTATTTAATTTATCTTTAAACATTCACTTCTGTTGTTTTTTTAAAGTACTTCTATGTAAAGAATCAAAGTCATAAACTACCAACAGAATAGTCCAATCTATAACAAGCATCAACACAAATGACTTTTGCAACACCACAGGTTCCAATATACACAATAGTATGTCAGTCCAAAGCTCACAATTGTTGTAGGAAGTGGAGCAAAACAAAGAACTATTCACATCCCACATCAAATAGCCAATTTTTGCCATAACATTGTGTAATTGAATATCCTACAAACACAATTTGCAAAACCACTGTTTTTCTTTCGGTGGCATCAGAATCATTTTGAGGCACGTAAGATGATACCACCTCTTGCATAAGTCACATTGGATCTAAAAATAAGAAAGCCCTTATTGACACATTTATTTTAAAATGGTTGGAATTATTAAATATAACTTTTTAAAAACACATTTTAAGTGAAAATGAATACTCAAAATCAAAAATGGCAAAGTGTTTACCCAGGTGCATTTTCCTTGTGTTTTGCCATTTTCTTTACTTCCGCACAAAGCGCAGTACTCCTCTGTTGACACTATGATAGTTCGAAAGAACAAAGGAATATAATCACTGACTGTTTCAAAGAAGGAGTTACAGTGTTCTTTTAAAGTGCTTTATACCTGATGCCAGCAATATTTCTTTAGCCACAGTCATTCTGTACTTGCACATCATCTCTACGCTGGGTGTGATGTCGATGTTTTCTGGAATTTTTGGGAACTGTTCCACCAGCTGTTTGGCCATCTAGAAGGACAGCAGTGATAATTAATAGATACAGATTCATATGGGCAAATGTGAGTACAGTATTATCTACAAGTTTTTACACTCAATTTACCAGCATTAAAAGACACCACAGCTATTCCCATCAGCCTGAAATGAATGCTTAATTGTGCCAGGTTTCCAATTGGTGTACACCAAATCTTGCTTTCCATAAGTTTCTTGTCTCATCTTGAAATAAGCTCTGTTTTGCGGGAAATGCAGTGTCAGCATCAATATGTTAATGTACATTGATTGTAGTTTTTGAAATTCGCATGGTAAGAAGCTTTTAAATCCAAACTGTCATACTCAAACTTTTGGCATGCATCTTGGCCTTCTTTCAGTTCATTTACACCCCGTAGAGCAGGGGTCACCAATCTCGTTCCTTGAGGGCCGGTGTCCCTCCAGGGTTTAGCTCCAACTTGCCTCAACATGCCTGCCTGGGTGTTTCAAGTATACCTAGCAAGACCTTGATTAGCTTGTTCAGGTGTCTTTGATTAGGGTTAGAGCTAAAATCTGCAGGACACCGGCCCTCCAGGAACAAGTTTGGTGACCCCTGCCGTAGAGGGTCAAGTATGAAAATGGTGCCAATCTAGACATGTAAAAACTTTTTTTATAGCATATTTTGTATAGCATATATTACAGTGTATTGCTTATACTGTTTTTACTTACCACACACCTCCAGTGGTTGTTGTTGATAATTGTAAAAGAGATGATCCCATCATATTGCTCCAAGTTAACCTGTTGTACATTAAGGTGTATGATTATGTACGTATACTACACATGTACAAATGTAGTAATAAGAGGCTGTTGCTCTCACTTTTTTCAATCCTTGCTTTTCCATGCTGTCCCTTTTCCCGCTTAAAATAACCCAGGTAGTATAATGGTTGAGCTGGTAAATGTTAGCACTCTTCATTTTTAGTACAACTCGTATATAGAACTCAATAACCTAGAACAGAACAAATCATTTCTTTTTTTAATTAAATTATTTTGATTGCTATATCTATTCATAACAGCATTTACTTGTCATTATGTTACATGCTAATGTAAATATCCAATTATGCAATAAAATCTTTTTAGGATAAGTGCACCTCTCCTGTTAACCAGTCATGTGGGTTCAATGTTTTGAAATCCTGGTGACGTAACAGGAAGTCGGTTTTCTGTCCAGGACACCTCAGAATGGACACTACGTGCTCTGTTTTGTCCTTCCTCCACAGTCTGAAGATCTGTAATGATATGAATCTCATTGATTAAATAACAATGTACCTCAATATATGCAATTAAGTCAATCGAATGAACGACTAAAGACTTCATTACCTCATTCTCTACAGATTGAGAAAGCTGGCTACTATCCAAGCTTGAAATGGCCTCGCTCTGTGCCACAACTGTTGTGCAATCAGGTAATTCTTGTGATTTTATTGCTTTATCTTCTGCATACAATACATCATCAAGAGACTGACTGTCCAGGCTTGAAATGACCTCACTCTGTGCCACAATCTTCTCTATTTTCTTTTTTGAATCAGGCAATTCTTGTGATTTTATTGCTTCATCTTCTGTATACAATACATCAGCAAGAGACTGACTGTCCAGGCTTGATATGTCCTCTCTCTGTGCCACAATCTTGTGTGTGTTTTTTTGTTTTTTTCGGAGCGGGTATATTGCGTGGGACTGAATAGTACTTGGATTTGGTGGATGAGATACGCTGTTCCTTCTTCTTCATCCAAGTTTCTTCAGACTGATCGAGAGTCATGGGTGGCTGTGGTTGGAGCAATAGCTTTTGAGGAAGCTTGTGCTGAATGATGTGTTCTTTATATCTGGCTTGCAGAGATTGATACATTTTTCTTATGAAGTTTCCTGGTTTCATATTTTTTTCCTTGTGCAATATGGAATGTTTGAAATTCCAAACCAGTTTTCAACATGGCAGTTGTTATCTCTTGTTTTTGGTGCTATGTCTGTTGACACCACATCCTCTTCATTACATTAATTTTTACTCAGCTCTGCCAACATTACTCCACTCCAAAGGGGGAAAATGGCAAGGTAGGTATGAAAAAGGGAAATGATGATGCTTGGACAGAAGTATGGGTTGTCCTCCTGTGGCAACTCTGATACACCATCTGATATTTCCTTCTTCGCCTCTTCCATAACTTGCCTAAAATAAGCAAGGAATGGTGATTTGCCCATGATGGTCAGTGCATTTCTTCTTTCTTCACTTTCAAAGATTTCCCAGTCTTTAGGCTGCATATTTTCTTCAAGTGGGTCATCTTTGCCCTTTGAAATGACACTTTCCAAAAGAGACAGACTTTCTTTGACACAGCTTGTATTTTGTGGGTTTGTGAGCAGGACACACAGTGCACGGAAGACAATTGTTGCTTGTGTCAGGTTGGTGGCATTTTGGAGTCTAGCGAAAGCATAGGTGGCAAAGTCTCCCAGACCTTTGTCATCTGTTTGCCTACGGATTGATTGTCTTACAGCTTTCAAAATGTGCGCCGAGCAAATGTGCAGGACAGTAAATGACTTAATTTCATGCCATGATTTTTGTCCCATGCAGAACTCGTATGCTCTGTCAAGATAACAGCTCATGTTTTCTTTGTTGAAAGCATGAAGCACACTTAGCATTAAAGCCCAGCTGCAATCAGTCTCAATGTGGTGAATGTTGATTTTTGTGAATTTTGACAAATCCAATTGAAAGCTCATGAGCCAATATGTGATTGGCGGTACTGAGTGAGCATTGGAGAGCATTTCACAAACGGGCAGAGGTGGTGCATCTCTATCCTTTCCTGGAAGAACGAGTGCATAGTATAACACACATTTCGGCTGATCGGGTATTTTTGACACAACTCCTCCAGTGGCGTCGAGGTAGAGAGACACAGGACACTTAATTCGCAAATGATGCTGAAGTATGCTGATGACACACTCTGTGTACAAATGAACAGAGAAGTGGTCCGTACTGGAAAACTGTATGTACCCTGGTAATTTGAAGTAGTTACTGTCACATTCCCGGAGTATTTGTTGGATTATGTGTACTTCTTTCAGGATGTCAGAATGAATGGCTTCCCTTTTGTGGACCTCCGAGTTTATCACTTTTAACACTTTTTTACTCAGGCATTCAGTCATGTTTCCAGACATAAGCTGCTCTGTAGGTGTTGATTGAAGTGTGCTATAGAAATATTGACTGGGTCCATGCATCATTGACTTGGCTATTTTGCCTCTTTTAAGGTGGGTAGCTGGCCTAGATTTTGCTTCTGAAAGTTTGTGTTGTACATCTCCAGTTTGTTGCACTAATATTTTTACTTTTGTGCCCCGTTCATCAGGTTTCCTTTGCATTGTGAATGAGTATTTGGCTGGGCAAGAGGAAAATGTGCAGACTGCTTTCATGTGTAAATATGGAGCATTTCTTTTTCTGCTCCAGGGAAGCCTCACATGTTGATATTTGAATGACAGTGTACAACATGGATTTTTTTCTTTAAAGCTGTCATAAACATGGTTTGTCCAGGGTTGTCGTAATTTTGATGAGTGTTTTGGTGGTCTGATTTGATTCCAAGTGTCTGTGCTCATATAGATGAAAAATCTTTTTGGAACCTCTGAACATTGTCTCATTTTGCTCTTCTATATTGTCTGCTTTAGACGTATTGCTGGGACAGTCTGAGTCATCATATGGCTCCTGACTGAAATTATGTGAATCAGTGTCTGACTCACTGCATGTATGTTGTGACACAGTGTTACAATCCTTCATTGTGAGTGAATGTCTGCATCCATGTCCACATTCTTTGTGTCACACATTGTTTCCAATTGTTCCATCCCTATGTAAGAAAATGTAAAAGTAATAATGAAGTGAAATGTAGATATTTACAGACACACACACAAAACACAAACACATAGCAATTGTAAAAATATAAGCACATCACCTGCCAGGTGACACAGTTTCTCACCTATCTATAATGGTGCTCATATTTTGCTAGCATTCGAGATCTTGCCCTTTAAGTCATGACCCAAAGCTTATTACAGTTTCTCTTGAATGCTTTGATGCAGCCGTCAACTGAAACTCCACATTTTCAAAACAGTTAACACACAGGCCTAAACAGCGACGCTCATGGTCAAAATTACACATTTTGCTTGCAAAATGCTCTAACTGTGTCAAAGCATTTAAAATGTGCAATAAAAGCTAATTTTACCTTAAAAACAGCACAACTTGCAAACAAGTATATAAGCTCTTTTAATCAATCACTACACAATGGACAACACAATACAGAACTCAGTGTGAATCACTGCACCATTGCTTGTCATTGTAGCCTATTGCCTCTGTCGTTTGTTGTCTTTCTATTTGGGCTGTCAAATTTGCCTTTTTGCAGAGAATTGGATCCAGAATAAGAAATGCTTTGATTAAATTTATATTGAATTCATGACAATTTCTTTTAAAGTGGGGCTGAAAACTGAAATACTGTAAAAAAAAAAAAAAAAAAAAAAAAAAAAAAAAAAAAATTTTAAACAGACAACAATAATAAAATACTGTAAATATTAGAGAAAACGCATGTAAAACTAAATACAGTCAAATCTATCAGAGTAGAAGACATTGATATCTTCCATCCATGCTGGGAAAGAACAACACAGACCGGTCACCTTTTTTTATAAGGTTTGCAGACTAATTGAAGATTTGTGTGAAGGAGTGTCAAACCAGTGCTTCAGTGATTTCATGCAACGCAATCTTACTGCAATTCGTAACTTTTTGATTTAGTGGCTAATTCGTATGAATTCCCCTACAGTAAAAAACAGCTTAAATCAGCCTAGGCTGGTTGGCTGGTTGACCAGCCTGGTTTTAGAGGGGGTTTGGCCACTTCCAGGCTGGTTTCCAGCGATTTCCAACCTGGTCTTAGCTGGTCAGGCTGGGAGATGACCAGCTATTACCAGCTTGACCAGCCTAGTCAGGCTGGGAGCCCAGCCAAAACCAGCTATGTCCAGCTTAAACCAGGCTGTATGACCAAGTATGACCAGTGGAGGAGATGATGAGATTATGCAAAGAACAAGGTTCTTCAAGAGAACAGAGAGATTCAGAACCACAGGCCGGCCCAGTATTGATCAGAACTTTCAAGCCCTGATGAGAAACAGAAACCAAGAACCCTTGATCACAGAAACCAAAAAGAATTTCCAAAGCTCCAGGCCCAGCATCAATTAGAATTTTCAAGATCCAGATGACATCTAGAAACTCAAGAGATGGTGAAGAAGATCAAGAAACCAAGAGATGCCACTGACATTAAGAACCAAGAGATGTGGATGAGATTAAAAACCCAGAGACGCTGATGAAGTTCTAGAAACTGTTTGTAAACAAATAAATGATGGATAGAAGAGAACCCAGTCCAGGAGACTCGAAACAAGCAGAATTCTTTTATTGAGACGTGTGGGTTAATCTGCAGTCAAACAGCGTCTTCAAGAAGTCCATGTGTCTGCAGGAGCCTACTGGAGGTCTGCAGCCTGCTAGTTTTATCACAAGTCTGCATTGAAACAAAGATGTCCTGTCTATATTGTATTGTATTGTATTGTCTATTATTGTATATTGTGTAGGAGAAGGGGAGATGGCTAAACAAAGCATGCAAATTCAGCATTGAAGTCATCATGATACCCGGCATGTAGGTGCTAGATAACCTGCCCTGGTACTGACCACACAAGTTAATCAACAAAGGGGTTTCTTTGGCCTGAAAGTATCACCCTAAGACAAAGGCAGAGTCATTGAAAGCCTGCCCGTTGCATTTGCATCACTGGCTCAGCCAGTAGTCAGAAAGATAAAGGTTTAATGTCTCTCATAGCTGGGCTGTTAATGAAATGATATAATTAAAAACCAAAGAATATAACTTTTCAGTTATATGTAGATAATTGTTCATTTGAAATTAGATTATATAAATTTATAATTCCACAAAAACCAGAGACACAGAAAAGTTGGAACAGCACAAAATGGAATACCAGTGACTGCTTTTTCAAGAAAGACTTGTCCAGCTGTAAAGACTGAACAGTGGAAAAGAGAAAGAGAAGCTCAAACCATTTTTAGAGACTGGGAAGTTAATGAAAACAAAAGGGCAAAATACACACCCACATCGAAGGCCTAAAAGCCTAAGGACACAGAAAACAAATACATACATGAAATACATGATGATAGATTATATATTGCCGTACAAAAATGCATATGTGTGGATGTCTTCAGGTTGTCCACACTGAGAAAATGGACAAAAAAAAGGGTTGCATACAGAAATGTAGAATGCATATTGCTGTCCATGAAAGCACACTTGGATAAAAGATGTCCACGCTGAGAAAGTAGACACAATATGTTTGAAAAAAAAAATATATATATATATATGTTTGAAAAGAAAAAAGGAAAACAGGAAAATTTGCACACACAGTTTTTTTGTGTAGTGAGTGCACATATGTTATCTAGTGAATACAAATGTGGTGTAGTTAATGTGAATGTTTAAGGTTTCTAATGTTTGATTTTTATGAGGATGTCAACACTAGACAGAAAAAAAAGAGAAAAAAAAAAAAGAGTAATGCTTGCACACATAAATGCTTGTTGTGTAGTGAATGCATATATGTTGTGTAGTAAATGTACATCTGGTTAGTTAATGCAAATGTTTAATGTTTTTATTGTTTGATTTTTAATGTGGAATTAATTTGGATTTTAATGAGGATCTTCACACTGAGAAAATGGATAGAGAGAGAACAATGTTTGCACAAAATGGACAATGCTGTGCAATGATTGTACATATGGATAAAATATGTACATGCTAAGAAAATGAACGAGAAGAAACACACACGCATATGCACACAAGCATGCGCGGATACACAGAAAGACACAAAAACATGCACACACAGACACACACACGCGCGATTTTCTCTATTGATTGATGTTCTTGCTCCTTTGGCTTTTGGCTGTAGTAGCTTTAGACGGATACATTAGAACATTAGATGTCATGGTTCTCATGTGCTCCTCTCTTAAACCCAAGAAATTGTTTGTGTTTTATAGTTCCAAATTTGAAGAAGAGACTATGAGAACTTGCCTAATTGGATGGAGCAACAACCAGTTTGCATGAGGTGATGACCCCAAGACGGGTAAGATTCTTTGGTGCCCAGCCAAGAACAACCTAAGCCAGGGCTTCACCGCCACTGGGCACCTGCCCATGAAGGGAGGTGTAATGTGTGAGAGAGTGGTTGTGATGCTTCTTTCTGGGCCAAAGAGCATCAGAGAGTGGACTGTAAGAAATGAGTCTGCCTCGACCCAATTTCCACTCTAAATGGTGAATTGATGCTCATTTCCCAAAAGGGCTGACTTATGAGAGAAAAGAGAAGTCAACAGTTTGTTGTCTCTGCATTGTTTGAAGTGACTACATCTCGGCCAAATGGTAACAATTGTAGAATGGGGATGGGTGTGGTGCACAGAGAACCATCTCATCAGTGGTGTTGAAACTGCATTACCATAGAAAGATAGGAAATACAGCTGGGTCAACAGTCAAGGAGCAACTTCATTTACATCTAAAGGCAAGTCTAAAGGCAACAGCTAAAACAGTATAAAGGTTGGAGTTTAAGAACGTTCAGGGTTCATTCTGACTTCGGTGAAACCAGGGTACTGCCATGTACTTTGAGACTGCTATGCTGAATAAACATCTTTATTGAGATTTCTACGTCGTCCTAATTTTTTCTTACAATAGGGTTAACTTTTAGCAAGGTAACACGATCTATAGCTTGAGGCAATGACTTAGAAGCACATAAACAAGAACACAGTTCTTACAAAGGAGAACAAAGGTTTATTGAGCTACACTACGATACATGAGGCTAACTACGTAATAATCAAAACAACAAACAAACACACACACACACACACACACACAGGCAGTTCAGAGGATGCAAAATGAGTTGACCACAGTCCCAAATCATCTAGTATTTCGTACTAGATCTTAGAATCACCTGAGAGACCACAAAAGCAGAGATCTGACTTATCTTTAACTGCTTAAGATCATAGGCACCAAATCAGAAAGAGACAACAGTTGTTGTGTTACTTGCGAGTGTGTTGAAGTCTTCTTGATTCGAGTTTTCCCTCGCCGGGCTGGAGTGAGGAAACACGTGGCGCTCAAGGGTGGCTTCTCTGTGACGTCGCTGGGATTCCTGCTCGTGAGCGAGGCTCATTGTCCTGGGTTACCGGGATAGCAGACTCTGCTGAGAGTCAGTTTAGCGGAAGTTTCAGAGGTCCGAAACTTAAGAGGTTTGCATAAAGAGTTTGTGGTGACCCAATCACGTGGTGGCGACTGGGGGCGGACGCAACAGCGGGCGCAAACCAGCTTGATGCAAAAGGCGCTGATTTTAGGGCTGCCGGGAGTTTTTAAACGGCTTGATCTGACCCATCCCTCATGACACTATCGTCCAATGAACGGCAAGATGAAGGGCGGGGCCACGCCCCGTACAAGTGTAATCAGGTTTAATCATTAACCAACTGCAAGAGACTTCACGTGGTAAAATCTCTGGTAAGATTGTAACTATCTGACATCAAAGGTTATAAGACAAATACTGTTCGTATTACTAAATTCTCATTTTCACCAACGTATTGCAAATTAAGAGGGGTTCGGTTTGATACCAAACATAAAACATTTCAGACACATACAGATCATTTTAACCTGATATAAGGGTAAAACCACATTGTTAACCTGGTTGGTTGGAATAAACACAGCACATCAGTACCTATGGCTATTATTCTGAATATCACATTTTGCCTTGGTTCCAACATTTATAAGAATTGTCTTTCTTAAGTCTCTCATTCATTTGCAGAGATCTCTTTGTCTCTGAAATCTGTCCATCTGGCTGAAAATAGAATGTCTCGAGGGCGAACACATGGCCACAAGATTAGGGATGCACTGATACCATTTTTTTGAAACCGATCCGATCTCGATACTAAAATTCTGAGTATCGAACGATAACGATCCGATCCCGATATTGTGCTGTTTTTTTATTATAATTTTTTTTTTTATTATTAACATTATACGGTTTCTATTCTGGTGATACTCAAATAATATATCTTCTTTAGTAAAAATAACAGACCTATAGGCCTACTGTAGATGAAAGATGGCACAATTTAACTAAATATGATGCTTGCTTTAACCCCCTGGGGTCGAAGCCCGCGTATACGCGTTTTGGTCTGTTTTTGTATGATTACGCCGAAAAGAACGTAAAGTACACTTTCAGTTTTGATCGTACAGAAAAGAGCAATACATCAATCGAATCTGTAAGGTGTCTAGTTTTTTTTGGGTACACTCACAATAACAACAAAAGTGTGTGCTTTTGCAAAATAAGGAAAATATACAGTGAATGCACTTTCTCTTTTCTCTCTCCGTGAACTGTTTTTAGAAACACGTCAGTAAGATGCACTGAAACTCCGCGAAAACTAAACACACAGACATGAGACACATATCTATAGAAAGCTTGAAGTGTCTACTTTTAAATGCAGCGGTGCATGTTGAAAACAAACATTGCTTGATAAAGTAATCAGTATGAAACCAACACCATGTGTAGTTTCGCCGTCTGATCTCATTAGTTTTAATGCGACCACGCCCACGATGCTTTGTTATTACAAGCGCCTGCATAAGACGTGCGCATCATGTAGACTGGTGAGAAAAGCACGTCATTAAAATGAACGGAAACTCAGCAATTACTTAACAAAATGACACGAGTGATGTATCTATAGAAAGCTTGATATGTCTAGTTTTGCATTAACCAATTCAAGGCGAAAACAAATAATCTGTTTTGATGTGATCCGTATCAAAGTAAGTACTGTTACGGATTCTCATATCGCCTCATTACAGCTAACGTGATCCCGCCTCTCAGTAAACACGCTGTTCATATGCAAATCACTGAGGTGATCCAGGTAATAACATACACGCCCCCCAAGACATGGCATAAAACTACAAGCTTTATTACAGAGTTACTTACTTACTGTTTCTGCGCGTTGGAATGATGGCACGCTACACAAGCGAAGAAGCACTTCGGATGGTTCTGGACAGCGACGAAGAGTGTACTTTCTCCTCAGAGGAAGAGCATGACCCAGATGACGAGCGCATACATTTTGAAGATCGTCTAGACCCAGCGGAGGATAGAATTCGTGTCGAGTAAGTTCACCTTCATGATTTATTTGAAATATGTCCTTACAGGCCACTTACAGTTCCATTGATGTACAAAGTGTATCCTATAACGTACATAGTGTATAATGATAAACATAGGCCTATATATAATGAAATGTAATGTTATATGAAATAAATATAAACAGCCTACAATAGACCATTCTGAAGTGATGTAAACAAAAACAATGGTACCAATTTATTTTCTCTTGTACATTTTTATTTTCTATAGCTTCTGAGAATCCAAAAGGAACCTTTGAATTGAAATGCCTCTTGATACAGTTATAAAATGGTTTGATAACAAGCAGGATAAATGTGATAAATGTTTGAATGCGTTATAACCAGCCTCTTCACGGTCGTCTGAGGTGTAAATGTATCAGAAAGCTGTAAATGTGGTCCATAAGTGAACCATCGACGGTCGTATATGCGTGTCTATTCTTATCAATGTTGAAGTGTATTATCTGCTATACATGTTCCAGTAAGTACTAACAGCTGTTTTACTTTTTGTGTAGGATTGGGGCTGCATCACGGGCATCGTGCACAAGAAAACCACGCAAGCATCGTTCAGTTTTGAGTTCCCTGCAAAATCACGGGTAAGTGCACATTTTGTAGTTCATAGATGTTACTTAAATTTGATTAAGAAATCTTGAGATATGAACTGAAATCAATACTTCAGTATGCTTTCATTTTACTACAGTACACCATCAATTACTAATAATTTTTGCATTATGTTCTCTCATCAAATATGAACATTAGATTAGATTAGATTCAACTTTAGTGTCATTACACATGTACAAGTACAGGGTAATGAAATGCAGTTTAGGCCTAACCAGGAGTGCAATAGCAGCAAGTGCAGGATACAGGTATAAGTTATAAAGTGCAGTTATAGAAAAACTATGGTGATATTTACAAATGGATGTACTATGAACATTATATACAGGTTGTATTAGCTAAGCTACTGTAAAAAATAAATATGCTAAGCTACTGTAAATATTTTATGTTAAGCTATTGTGAAAAATAAATACAGACAGTTGTTTCCAAATGTTATGTTATAATAATGTTGTTTATGTATGCTTATTTTTTTCCAGATGTGAAAACAACAGCGTTGAAGGACCAGTGGCAAAGAGAGCTAAAGTAAATAACCTGCCCACTCTGTCATGGAAAACAGAGACTGATGCTGACATGGCTCCACAGGCTTTGAGATTCCTTCCTGCACATGAACCTGGACCACAGCTAAGACCATGTGATGCTCACACTCCCATGAGTCTTTTCAAAATGTTTTTTTCTCATACTGCTGTGTCAACTTTGTGTCGAAACACCAATGCCCAGGCTGCCAGAGCACAGGAAAAGGGCCATAAATATAAATGGACTGACGTCAGCATCAGTGAACTTTACTGCTACTTTGGGCTTCTCTTCTACATGGCCATGGTGAAATTGAGGTCCATCAGAGACTACTGGCGGCAAGACAGTCTTTTCTCTGTTTCTTTTCCTGCCACAATCATGTCAAGGGATCGATACCGCACAATTTCATGGAATCTGCACATGAGTCACCCAGAAGCAGACAAGGACAATGACAGAAAGAGGGGCACAGCTGAACACGACCGGCTTTTCAGGGTCAGACCCCTCTTGGACACTATCCAGCATGCATGTAAGGCCATCTATCATCCAAGAAAAAATCTGGCAGTGGATGAAAGAATGGTGGCATGCAAAGCTAACACTGGAATGACTCAGTACATGAAAGCCAAGCCAACCAAGTGGGGCTTCAAGTTGTTTGTTCTTGCTGACTCATCAAATGGCTATACTGTAGATTTTGCTGTGTACACAGGAAAGAACAACTTTCCCACGGGACATGGACTGTCATATGATGCTGTGAAATCTCTGTTAGACTGTAAAGTTTTGGGCACTGGATACCATGTATACATGGATAATTTTTACACTAGTCCCAAGCTCCTAACAGACTTGTTTGCTTTGAAGTTCGGTGCGTGTGGGACTTACAGAGACAACAGGAAAAACTGCCCCCGGAATGCATCTAATTCTCTCACCAAAAAATCTTTGAGGGGCTCCATCAGGTGGATTCGAGAAAAGCATCTTGTATTTGTGAAGTGGATGGACACACGAGAAGTGTCTGTCTGTTCCACCATTCATGCTGCCTATACAGGAGACACAGTGCCGAGGAGGGTAAAATCACAAAATGGATGGAGGACAAAAAGGTTTTCATGTCCTGCACCTGTGACTGCCTACAACCAGTACATGGGGGGTGTTGACCTGTCTGATCAGTTGATACAGTACTACACCGCACAGCGCAAAACAATGAAGTGGTACAGAAAGCTATTTCTGCACTTCTTGGACATCGCTGCCACCAATGCTTTCATTATACACAAAGAGCTTTATGGCACCATGAGCCACAAGGAGTTTATGGAAGAACTAATAGCAGAGCTGTGTGGTGTGTCACAGAAAATAACAAAACGGACCAGTGTTCACCATTTGCTCATTCCAGGATCTGAGCAGGCCACAGATTCCACTGCTGGTCGTCGGATTTGTGCGCTTTGCAAAGCAAAGCATGGTAAGAGGCAGGACACTCCTTGGAAATGCAAGGCCTGTGATGTTCACTTGTGCCTTCAGATGAAAAGGAACTGTTTCCTAGAGTGGCACAAAGATGTATAGCTATTCCAAGGTTATACATAGGGTGTAAGAGTGGGCTTTTACAAACCTTACACCCTTTATTATTTTACACTCTTCATATTTACACAGTTTTTTGCACAGTTGTGCCCTGATTATGTCTATGTAAGCTCTTCTGTGTCCCTCTTTCCTCAATTGTTGAGTTTCTCAGCACTATGAGAGAGTACTTTATACATAAGGTGTAAGAGTGGGCTTTTACAAACCTTACACCCTTTATTATTTTACACTCTTCATATTTACACAGTTTTTTGCACAGTTGTGCCCTGATTATGTCAATGTAAGCTCTTCTGTGTCCCTCTTTCCTCAATTGTTGAGTTTCTCAGCACTATGAGAGAGTACTTTATACATAAGGTGTAAGAGTGGGCTTTTACAAACCTTACACCCTCTATTATTTTACACTCTTCATATTTACACTGTTTTTTGCACAGTTTTTTGCACTTCATGCCTGAAGTTATATGTAAAGTGTATTTATAAATAACTTTTTCAGTAGATTTGCTACATGTAAGTTTATATAGTTTACAGAGTTTTATACCGTGTACTGACTCTCACACATGTATCACCAGTTATTTTGTGTTATAGTTGAATATATTTTAAATAAACTGCAAACCAACAAATATAAAAACTTGTTTTTTCCTCAGATTCTTTCTTGAAACTCTTCCCTCTTAGTCACATACCTGTCTGATGGCTCATTATGCAGCTCATTATGCAGGTCTTTGTCTTCTCAGGTGTGACTCACTGCATTAGTAATGATTGTTCACGCCTTCTCGCATAGACCATTTTCACTCAGAAAGTGACTTAGAAAATTTAATTCAATATATTGTTTTGTGTGAGCAAGTAAACAAGATGATTCTCACATCATTTTGAAGCAAAAACACTAGGCTACAAGATCCAGTTCTCAAAAGTCTTGTGAACAAATGTTCTCTATGTGTTTCACGGCCTTGTTTCAGTGACTTCAAAATTTTAGTTTTCCACTAACCACGCATAAACTTTTTTTTCTCAAAAACACAAGCACATACAAACATGCTGCTTAGGTATTATTGTAGCCCAGCTTGTGCTGTTTACAGTGTTATCACACTTTAGCCATTTATATGTTTTTAAGATACTGAAAACAACACAAATGTCAGTGCATGTCAAAACTTCTCCACAGCCCCAAAACACCCTTAGACCCCAGAGGGTTAAACTATGGACTACATTATTTGAGCATTCATTATGACATTGATCTGATCTGTTGTGGTCCAGCTTATGTTTCCTTTTTAATATTCAGATTTTTCTTTGAAATCTGTAATAGGCCACCACTATTGACCCTAATCGTTGGTAAAACAATCAGCCTTTTAGCAAAGCCTGATATTTTCCTGCAGGTTTGAAGCAGACTAATCTAAACCGTCTGAGGCCAGTTTTACTTAATAAACATTCCCTCGCCTATAGCCGCGTGAGATGGAGAAACTGAAAGCATGTCTGTAAAATAATTTTTTGTCTGAAAAATTATCTTTTTGAAACGAATTTCGTTTGGTATAATTTGTTGGTTATTTTCATGTATTTTTGTTGGTCAGTTATCTACAAAATAAACAAGAATATTTGAGGTGAAGTTCAAAACAAGGTCCGCTTATATGCTTTAGCGCACAATCTGACAAACTGCTCTGTTAAATAAAATGTTAATATATATAAAATTACAGCGAAATATTCAGTTTCAGAGTAGCCTATATTAGGCTAAATAATTTTCTGTTATTGACAATTTATATGCCCACCGGAGCGTCATTTTCACTTTTAATAATTTAATCAACTAAGCCACAATAAGCCAGGCTTTACAAACTTTTTGCGGCACAAACATAATAAGGAACAAACTTTCGCGGAAGGAACATAATAACATAAACTTAGCCTATTATAAGAATAATCTTACGGAGCGGTGCATGTCGCGTCTGTGCAGCCGGTGCCTGAATGAATCGCTTGCATCACTGAGACACAGCGCGCTGCCCTCCGGTATACGGACACTTCCAAAACAGCAGCACAAAGGGGAGAAATCAGTGCGTTGAGGATGTCCAATGATTATTGAGCCTTTTCTAATTTAAAGTTTCAGGTAGGCCTACTTTGTGTGTGAAGCACAGGTAATAGCCTAACCCTCCAGTGTTTTCAATGCGATCTGCTGATCTAACAGTCACAGCGCGTGATTTAGAAACAGCAATGATCTCTATGTTGCACGTCGAAATGAACCCATTTATTGCAAAACTAAATGCATTTCCACACTGATTATTTAAACTAACAGGAACAAATAGTATTGGAGAAAGTTTTTTGTGCTGTCATGAACGCGACACGCAGCTTGAATTGTGAATGAATGGAGAATGATTGACAGGCGCAGCGGCGGGAAGCGCTGAAGTAAACATGGATTTAACCGCGTGAATATTCAACTGTACTTCACATTAAACTATAGAATGGCTTCAAAACATTGATGATATAGTAGGTCTGCTTGACAACTTTCTAGTGCCTTATAATAGGCTTCCTTCATGGCTTTTGTTGGCTTATAAATTACACAGAATATAGCGCACGCGCAAGATCGGAATTGGATCGGTACCAGCTGGCCGATACCCGATCCAGCAAAAATATGCGATATCGAACCGATATCCGATACAAGTATCAGGATCGGTGCATCCCTACACAAGATCACATGATCGGTCATTCAAAAGTCTCGGGATGGAGAGGCCCTGAAAGCTCCCTTGTCTAGATGGTTAACGATTTACGAAATTACTAAAAGCATTTCTCTCCATCCGTAACCAGGGTATTGGTGGAAGACCGTCGACTAACAGTTGTTCACTGTTATATGATAGTGTAAGCCCTGGAGCTGAGTTAAATGAATTAGGCCATGTGGCTACCCTAAGATTCCAAGCCTGATTCGAACTGGTTTTTGGATCAGAGAGTCCCTTCAATACCGATGCATGTAAATACACATCAAAGGATAATTAAAGTAAATAATGAACTATGAACACTCACTTTCTGCAATGACGCACATCATAAAGTTTTGTCGAACTCCGAAGCAAATCACACGACATCTACATCTCATCTGATAAGATTCAATCAAACTGCTTGTTATGGGAATAATAAGAGGAACTCAGCGTCGCTGCGGTGTCATCAAAAGAACTCATAAAATGTTACAGCAGACACTCAGTTTTAAATACATTTTACAGACAATGATACATAAAGGTGAGGACAATAGTAACCAAAGCATGCAAATGAAGTATTGTTGTCAGCAGGGTAAAATGCCTTTTCCCAAGCTCCAATCTCATCAGCATATAAGTTCCCATTCACGATTCATTTTAAAACAAAGTGTGCAAATAACGTACTGGGGTCATACTGGGGCCAGTTGACCAACTTGACAGTGTTACTTCAATTCAATTCATCTTTATTTGTATAGCGCTTATACAATGTAGATTGTGTCAAAGTAGCTTCACATGGAAGATTAGTATAGTATAGTGAATTGAAACAGAGTCAGTTAAGTTTTCAGAGATTAAGATCAGTTCAGTTTAGCTCAGTTCAGTGTGGGTTAATAATCACTACTGAGAGTCCAAACACTGAAGAGCAAATCCATCGATGCGCAGCTCTACAGATCCCGAACCATGCAAGCCAGTGGCGACAGCGGCGAGGAAAAAACTTCAATTGGCGAAAGCGAAGATTTAAAAAAAAACCTAGAGAGAAACCAGGCTCAGTTGGGCACGACCACTTCCCCTATGGCCAAACGTCTTGTGCAGAGCTGCAGTCTAGGCGCAGGAAGCTGGACCTCAGCGAAGACTCGTCTGTCCTTGGAGCATCACAGGAGTCAGTCTCATGTTCTCACTCCACGATGACCACCACAGCAGCTGCTCAGGATACGACCTGGTCCAGATAACCTTGGGATCATCTCGTCGCTGGTCTTGGATCGTGTCAGTGGCACTGCATAGTCTGAGGGACTCAAGATGAGTACCCCCAGGTGGAAATACAGAATAAGGAGAATAATTAGCGTAGCTGCTGTTCAAAGTGTATATAAACGAGAAGCAAAATCATGTATGGGGCACATCATGCGTCATACCGCTATGTACTGCACTGAGTGTATGCTTTGCTAAAAAGATAGGTCTTTAATCTAGTTTTGAAGAGCGAGAGTGTGTCTGAGCCTCGGACATTATCAGGAAGGCTATTCCAGAGTTTAGGGGCCATAAATGAGAAGGCTCGACCTCCTTTACTCGACTTTGATATTCTAGGTACTACCAGAAGCCCTGAGTTTTGAGATCGTAAAGATCGGGTTGGGTTGTAGCGAGACAGGAGGTTGGTTAGATAAACAGGAGCTAGATTATTTAAAGCTTTATAGGTAAGGAGTAATATTTTAAATTCAATACGAAACTTAACAGGCAGCCAGTGTAAGGAGGATAAAATTGGGGTGATATGATCATATTTTCTAGATCTGGTAAGAACTCTGGCAGCTGAATTTTGCACTAGCTGGAGTTTGTTAATAGAGGATGCTGGGCCACCAGCAAACAGAGCATTACAGTAATCCAGCCTAGAAGTCATGAAGGCATGGACTAGCTTTTCTGCATCTGAGATGGATAGCATACTTCGCAATTTAGCAATATTTCTCAGATGAAAGAAAGCAGCCTAACCTTATCATTGGTTAGACAATAGACACAACTGTGCTTTGAAACTGACCATTTGCATTACTTTGCAGACATAGGACCTTAGAATGTATTTTATAATGAAATATATATCTTTAAAGAAATTTGTAATCTTTCAGTTCCCCCTTTGAGAGTTCTAATAACTCTCACAAAATACAAATTTAGACACTTAAAAAAAAGTTCATTCTTGTAACGTATTATGGTTACAGGCTCATAGTACTTGCTCTGTGTTCTTACTGTCTATATTTACAAATGGCATGTTGACACAGGAGCAAACATGCCGCTGAAGTCCATGGATTTCTTATGGGTAATATTCTGTTCGGTTTGGAACTGTAATTTCCTTGTCATGGGTGTGGGTCAAATGTTGAGCAAAACATTTGATACTGTTGTAGGGCCTCGCACACGTAATACACAATTATGTAGTGCGTTAACTTTAAATTAGCTCAAAGGGAATATAACAGAACTTAAAGCGGCTCCAAAAGAATCGACTCTCTTGAACTGAACAAACGACTCGTCCAGCGCTCGTTTGAACAGACAAGGCTGTTGACTCAAAAATGAATATTACTATTCGAACTAAAGTAAAACACTTTAATATTTAAGCAGGGTAACAAGATCTAGGTATAAGGCATTAAATTCATAAGTATACACAGGTCACTTTCCTTTCAATACAAAAGAGACTTTATTGACTACAAACAAAACTAACAAAAACACACATACACACACGCATTCATACTGGTTGCAGACAAGGAATAGAAGGAAAGAAGAGTTTAGGAGAGATATGATGTAAAACCTCAAGATGTAAAACCTAACCAAGCGAACCAAATAATCAATTCAACCTTTACTGTTTCTTAGACAGGGTTATCTATCATTTAACATGATTAGCAGATCATACACCAGTTCAGCAATGGATCTGGAGATGTACTTGCGTTCCTTAGTGATGTGGGGAAGTCCTTCTGTGGAGCTAAATTCCCATTTGAGTTCGGTGGTGTTTGGTTTGGTCGTTGAAGTGACGTCTCTGAGGCTGACGTGAAGTGAAGTCCAGTAGTTTTGTCGTGTTGACGGGTTTCGCGACGCAACTTAACTAGACTCCCGACGGAAAGAAAAGAAAGAAGAGTAAACGGAAGATGGGGAAGTTTGAGGCTGGTCTCAACCCATCTTAATGTCCAAGTCCAGCTGGACTGGACCCGGAGAAGAGTTGTCCTGGACAGCTGCTGCTGCTTCGCTGCCTTTCGCCCCTCGCCTTTCTGCCGTTCTGCCCTCGCCCAAAGAATGTCTTGGGAGATGGGTTTTATCACCCAATGTTTCCGGCCCCTAACAGAGCTGGATCAATAAGGCATTGTCTGTGGATCTGCGTGACAATCCCATGTCACACATGTACTTTGGCGTGACTTACTCACATGAGCCATGGTGCTCAGACATATAGCATTAAGCATACATTTATAACATGATACATTTTACATATCTATAATTAAAAAGGAATGAAAGAAAGGGAAAGGATTTCACTCATTCATCTCAAATAACATACACGTAATGGTACGTTTGTGATAACTCAAAGCATAATGGGTTATCCATGATTAATGCATTCTTAACATATACCGGATTCAGGTGTCATACAAGAGCAATAACATTACATTTCATTAAAAGTCCACTCTCATCGTTATGAGGATGATCTGATGAACATTAATGTTTGGTGATAGTTTTAAATTTCAGAGAGGATTTTGATTCTCTGTTTTGGAGCAAAGTCAGTCAATTTTCTGTCTTGCATGGGGGCTGGAAAACCCCATTTCCTGAGGTCAAACACGAGCTCTTTGTTAAGAAAATTGTGTTCTCGTGATCAGTTACCCGTTCGTCTTGAGTTAACTTGGTCAGGATAGTGGGTCCGATGACACTTCACGAGTCCGATAGCCTCAAGGCATCCGCTTCCTGCTCTACTGCAAAAATGTGGCCTGACCTTCTGATTTTGGTCAGAGACCAAAAATGGCTCTCGATCAAGGTGATTCTGATCACAGGTGTCGACTCAGTTATTGGTGTCTGCATCGAGTCCCCACAGACCCCCTTTCGTTAGACGATGTGTTGGGATGAAGACATCGGCGAACGCTGGATAAACACAAGAGGAAAAGCAGACACATACATAGGAAACAACAAGACAACACCTCCATTACCATGTACTGTACTGGTGCAGGGCGTCAGGTTATCTGCGCACTGATCATTTAACCTCATTAGCAAGTTAAAATTTCAAATGTTGAGTACAATTTGATTCAGATTTGAGATTGTCGTTGTACTTTGGTCAAATTCGCAGAATTGATTGTTCTAGTTTAAGATGGTTTACCTTCAATTTCTGGCATTACTGGTGACCAGAATAAGGTGATCAAGTTCACGAGCATCTTTAGGTGGTATCAACAAAAAGAACAATTAGGTATGGTGTGCCAATCCTGATATCCTAATGGTAATTCAATCTTATTCTAATTTAAGAAAGATAGGACAGGAAAAGAAAGGCAAAGTTAAAAAAAAAACTTAAGTAGTTTGACAATCAGGCTTTCACCTATAGTTGAGTGGCTCAGGTGTAATAGGCCATAGCATAATCACATGTAATCTGTTTGCTATGTGGAGAGTTACATGGAATCTCATGACGCATGTTAAGACAAAATGAAGCTAGTTCTGTGAGTTCTAGCTGTGAGAAGAGAACGCTTGAGTGTTGTGTATGTCACATGTATAAAACAGTGTAAAATAACTTAACAGTGTAGTGTATATGTATGGTCAGATCTGTGTCAGTTATTTGACAGTCCCCCTTTCCTTGCAGGTTTGATGCACTTGCTTCTTTGTTCAGTGGCTCTGAGTGGGCACAGGTGAAGGTTGGCTTTGCATCTTTTCCTGGATGACAGTTCATTCATGAGCTGATGGGGTCCAGTAAGGGAAGTGTCTCTGCCTGACTGAGGGAAACAGTTTGACGTAGCTGTGTGGAGCCGAGATGCAAACTTTTGTCCCTGGTCACATTGCTCTGTGGGTGCCTTCTCTGACCTCAAGGCCTGACCGTGGTTACTGTCAGGTAAAGATGAGTGTTCAGTTGGATATTTCTTGGTGAGTGTGAGGTGGACAGTGTGGTGGTTCTGATACCTCTGGATTTGTCGGTGGTGAGAGACCTCCCCTTTAAGTTCAGTTGTTGTAGAACAGGTGGTTGTCATCTCCACTATGCAGGTGTATCAGTCATGTTAGTCATGAAGAACATCACTCACCCTTGAAGTGGTCTGAGTTCTTGAACGTGTTGGCTGACGAACTGTCCAGCCATTTCGGTTTCCTTTGGGAAATAACTTTGGGTGTCTTTGAGAAGCGTGGCTGGTCCCGTGTTGTCTCTGACCAGTTTGTGTGGTAGTCAGCTTTGACATGGGAGGCACGTTCTCTGTTGGCACTGCGGAAGACTCTGGTATTGTCATCGTGGCTGATAGAAGATTTCAACCCTTTCTTGGAGGACATCTTCTGTTTGATGTAGGCTTTGTCTGTGAGGTCCCGTAGCTGTTGGAGGGACATTGTGCGTGGACAGGCCATGATGCCTAGATGACAACTTACTCCAGGGTGCAGGTTTCTTAAAAAGAGGGTTTTAAAGTTCACATCCTCTTCAAGTTCAGGGTCATCATGTGCAGCAAAGTATGCTTGTCTAAATCTGTGGTAGAAAGCTTGAGGTGTCTCTTGGCGACCTTGTTTGGTTTCCAGGGCAGTTAACAGTCCGTGTTCAAACTCAGAGTCTTTGAATTCTTTAATTAGTGCTGCACACAGTGGCTGGTAGTTTGACTTTATGTGAGCATGTTGTCTATCTAGGAAGCTTTGCACCTCGGGACAGGATGTGGATCTGAGGAGGTACCACCGGTCTCTGTCAGTCACATGAGGTCTTGCTTCAAGGTAAAAGTCTATGTCTCTGAGGTAGGCCTGGACGTCTTTGCCCTCTGGGGAGTTTGGGTTAAACTGGGTGATGTTTTTAGCCAGTTTGTCAAGGTCTTTAAGAGTCAATTCATGTGCAGGTGTAAAACCTTTGTGCATAGGCTTTCTGCTTATGTTAGAAGGGAAGAAGTCCGTGGCAAAGGCTGTTGATGGCTTGGTTTGCAGTCGTCCACTTCTTCCACTGTCAGTGATGATGAGGGAGTCAGTTGGATTCAGCAGTGGTGATGCTGATGAGGGCTCCACCCATCTTGGCTCTAGTTTCTGTTGGTAAGCGTGCAGAAGTTCATCTCTGACCCTGTAGAGTTCATTGCTGAAGTCATCAAGCTGTTGGGTCAGATGATCATTTTCACTGCTGTACCTGTTCAGTTGAGCTTCTAGAACTTTTAGTTTAGAGTCTTTATCTTTGAGTCTTGCTTCAGCTTCCTGTAGTTGCTGTTTAGCAGACTGGAGACGCTGTATCAGGTCCTGCTGGGAAGACTTTAGTTCATGACGGTCACGTTCAGCAACATCAAGGGCCTTTTGGAGCTGTTCAAACTGTCTCTTAGTTAGATACTCCACTTCGTCTGGTACCCTTGTGTTGATACTGGGTTTCCTCTTCGAGCTTGTCTGTGCAGCCTTGAGTGTGCAGTAACTCTCTCAGGAACTCAGTGGTCTGACGCTTGAAATCATCCTGGGCTTTCACTTCCAGCTTGTCGATGCGGCTTTGTGCACGTGTCAGCTCCTTCTGAAGATAGGTGATGTGCTTGTCGCTGAGCTTCAGCTGGGCTGTGAAGGCGTGGCTTAGGAAATAGGTGACCTTGAATAGCTCTGCATGGTCGTGACTCTGGCTTGAGTCAGGTGACAGTTCAGTTGCCTTGCCGGTGAAGCCATCCGTGATTCCTCTTAGCCAGGTGTCCACATCTTCTCCTCGGGCAGTGGGGTTTGCAGTCAGTGACATGCTGGCACGCCGGGAGGTGAAGACACAGATCTTTGTGGTGTTATAAGTCTATATGTGGTGGAGCAGCTAAGTGTCGTGTCAGTGATTGTAAACCAAAATAAAGTGAGGTGATGGCTATGTGTTGGTCTCAGCATAAAAGATGGCTAAGTGCTGTGAAGACTTTGCCACTTAAATGAGAAAAGAAGAGAGAGAGAGAGCAAGGTTAAAGCAAATTTAAACAGAAGGATATTAATTTTCTTTCAGTTATGAAAATGTTTCTAAATATTTTGTATCACTGAAAATAAAATAATATTACTGCTTCTATTTAAAAGGAAAAAAAATGCTACAATTATAATTCTGAAATTTGTCTTGTCTTGATCTGACAGGATTGACACCACACACCTTACTTGTTGGACCGCTTACCAGCGATGCTTTTGAGGGGACGGTTGCTCAATACTTGTCTCTGTCAAGTGATCTTGGACAAAAAGTCAAAAATTAATTGTATTCACAAATGCAGGGAGAATATGAGAACAAAGGTTGGTTTAATTACAATCAAAATTGTTTCTTTTCTATAGAATTGATTGATTGGTTCTCTCAGGCTTGATCCCTACAAACTTGATGAACAGAAAGGAAGACAGGAAAACTTAAGATAAAGGAAACAGGAAATACTTAAAGAAAGAAGCAGGGAGAAGGAGAACTGGGTGGACCAGGTCCACAAATGTCTCTAAGGCCTTAACATCTCACTACGAGTACGAAATTGCTAGTTGTGATACAACTAAACAAAATAGACTATAAGAGTTGTCTCCTAATTATTCAAAAATCAAAGTTGATGTACAACTAAATAAAATAAATTATAATGAGACAGGGTTGTCTCTAATTTATTCAAAAACTCGTAGTGAGAGGTCTCCTAGTGAGGGTAAGGAGAGAAAAACAAGAAAACAAAAAAAAAAACAAGCAATGGCTACATAGCCACAATGCAAGTAAATAATGAGAAAGTCTGAATTTAATTGTCACGATCACCAGCGATCTTCTCCCCATAGATCGCTGGTTTACATGCACATTCACTATTGGACTACATATCCGCCATTCAATGAACTACATTTCCATACATGCACGACTCTGACATCACACACAACTGGTTCCAGATCTTCACTGATTACACCCACAGCTGAAGCCACTCAACAACTGATTACACACACTACATAAGCAGAACATACACTCACTCCATTGCCGAGTCTTGTCATCTGTTACCAGTGTCAATTCAAAGCAGTTCCGTGTCTTGTTTTTGCCGTGTTTAGACCCTTGCCTTGTTTACCTGTTTCTCCCTGTTTTCTGCCATCCTTGTGACCCTCTGCCTGCTAAATTGACTACGATTCTGGATTATCCTCATACATCTGTTTGCTCCTGTACTGATCATTGCTTGCCTGACCATTCCTTTAAATAAACCTGCATTTGGATCCGCATCCTGTTGTCTGCATCCTATCCGTGGTTACAGAAGACTCGGCCACAACATGGATCCAGCAGTACGTCTCATCAGGTTAAGGCAAGGTATGAATTCCCTCGAGGACCATATTATTTATTTTCTGGACATTGCCAATGATACCACTATCCTGGACTGTATACTTATTGATTTTTTCTATAATGGACTAAATGAACCACTGAAATCCACCCTCATCCGTTATGGTCCTCGGGGGTCTTTCCAGCAAGCCCTAGATGTGGCCTTACGAGCCATTGGGTCAACCTTCACCGTAGGCGAGGTGGAGGAGACCCCTAAATGTTTTTTGGGGGGGGGGGGCAATAGACAGCAAGACCCGCCGGCAAGGGGGCTTGATGTTCCCTCCATAAATACTGTTATGCTGGCATCACCCATACTCCTGTCCCCAGTTGATCAGTTCAGTCCTCCAACTCACAAAATGGCCGCTTCAAGTCCTCCAGCTCAAAAGATGGCTGTCTCCAGTTCTCCTGCTCACAAGATGGCCGCCTTCAGTTCTCCAGCTCATAAGATGGATACCTCCAGTCCTGATGTTCACAAGATGGCCACCTCCAGTCCTCATGTTCACAAGATGGCCACCTTCAGTCCTCCAGCTCACAAGATGACCGCCTTCAGTCATCCAACTCACAAGATGGCCGCCTCCAGTCCTCCAGCTAACAAAATGGCCACTTCCAGTCTTTATGTTCACAAGATGGCCACTTCCAGTCCTCCAGCTAACAAGATGGCCACCTCCAGTCCTCTAGCTGACAAAATGGCCGCCTTCAGTCATCCAGCTCACAAGATGGCCGCCTCCAGTCCTCCAGCTAACAAAATGACCACTTCCAGTCCTCATGTTCACAAGATGGCCACCTCCAGTCCTGCAGTTCACAAGATGGCCGCCTCCAGTCGTCCAGCTCACAAGATGGCCGCCTCCAATCCTCCAACTCACAAGATGGCTGTCTCCAGTCCCTCAGATCACAAAATGGCCGCCTCCAGTTCCCCAGCTCACAAAATGGCCGTCACCAGCCATCCAGCTCATGCATGGGTAAGCGTCAATCTGCCACCAGCTCACAAGATGGCTTCATATTCCGATTCTGTTCCTGCTATAAGTCCAGTCCAAGTTCTTATTCTTGAAATGCCATCACCTGAGCCACCAGAATGGCCACCGCTGCCAGAGTCGCCGCCGCCAGAGCTGCCAGAGTCGCCGCTGCCAGAGTCGCCGCCGCCAGAGCTGCCAGAGTCGCCGCCGCCAGAGCTGCCAGAGTCGCCGCCGCCAGAGCTGCCAGAGTCGCCGTCGCCAGATACCTCTGAATCCCTCGAATGGCGGGCGCCAGAACCCTCTGAATCCCTCGAATGGCGGGCGCCAGAACCCTCTGAATCCCTCGAATGGCGGGCGCCAGAAACCTCTGAATCCCTCGAATGGCGGGCGCCAGAAACCTCTGAATCCCTCGAATGGCGGGCGCCAAAAACCTCTGAATCCCTCGAATGGCGGGCGCCAGATACCTCTGAATCCCTCGAATGACGGGCGCCAGAACCCTCTGAATCCCTCGAATGGCGGGCGCCAGAACCCTCTGAATCCCTCGAATGGCGGGCGCCAGAAACCTCTGAATCTCTTGAATGGCGAGCATCAGATGACCCTGAATCCCCCGAATGGCGGACGCCAGACCCACTTGAATTCCCCGAAGGGCGGGCGCCAGATCCTCCTGAATTCCTTGAAGGGCCAGGGGTACGAGACCCACCTGAGTCCCACGAAAGGCCAGAGCAGTCACCTGAGTCCCACGAAAGGCCCGAGCTGTCACCTGAGTCCCACGAAAGGCCAGAGCTGTCACCTGAGTCCCACGAATGGTCAGAGCCGCCACCTGAGTTCTACGAATGGCCAGAGCCGCCGCCACCTGAGTTCCACGAATGGCCAGAGCCGCCACCTGAGTTCCATGACTGGTCAGAGCCGCCACCTCAGTCCCACGAAGGACTGCCAAAGCTGTATAATTTCCAAGAGTCACCAGAGCCGTGTGACTTGCCAAAACCTAAGCCTCCTGACCCACTGGGGTTGAAAGAACTGCCAGTGCTCCTTGAACCCAAGCCTCCTGACCCACTGGGGTTATATGAACTGCCAGTGCTCCTTGAACCTAAGCCTCCTGACCCACTGGGGTTATATGAACTGCCAGTGCTCCTTGAACCTAAGCCTCCTGACCCACTGGGGTTATATGAACTGCCAGTGCTCCTTGAACCCAAGCCTCCTGACCCACTGGGGTTATATGAACTGCCAGTGCTCCTTGAACCTAAGCCTCCTGACCCACTGGGGTTATACAAACTGCCAGTGCTCCTTGAACCTAAGCCTCCTGACCCACTGGGGTTATATGAACTGCCAGTGCTCCTTGAACCCAAGCCTCCTGACCCACTGGGGTTAACCCCCTGGGGTCGAAGCCCGCGTATACGCGTTTTGGTCTGTTTTTGTATGATTACGCCGAAAAGAACGTAAAGTACACTTTCAGTTTTAATCGTACAGAAAAGAGCAATACATCAATCGAATCTGTAAGGTGTCTAGTTTTTTTTGGGCACACTCACAATAACAACAAAAGTGTGTGCTTTTGCAAAATAAGGAAAATATACAGTGAATGCACTTTCTCTTTTCTCTCTCCGTCAACTGTTTTTAGAAACACGTCAGTAAGATGCACTGAAACTCTGCGAAAACGAAACACACAGACATGAGACATGTATCTATAGAAAGCTTGAAGTGTCTACTTTTAAATGCAGCGGTGCATGTTGAAAACAAACATTGCTTGATAAAGTAATCAGTATGAAACCAACACCATGTGTAGTTTCGCCGTCTGATCTCATTAGTTTTAATGCGACCACGCCCACGAGGCTTTGTTATTACAAGCGCCTGCATAAGACGCGCGCATCATGTAGACTGGTGAGAAAAAGCACGTCATTAAAATGAACGGAAACTCAGCAATTACTCAACAAAATGACACGAGTGATGTATCTATAGAAAGCTTGATATGTCTAGTTTTGCATTAACCAATTCAAGGCGAAAACAAATAATCTGTTTTGATGTGATCCGTATTAAAGTAAGTACTGTTACGGATTCTCATATCGCCTCATTACAGCTAACGTGATCCCGCCTCTCAGTAAACACGCTGTTCATATGCAAATCACTGAGGTGATCCAGGTAATAACATACACGCCCCCCCGAGACATGGCATAAAACGACAAGCTTTATTACAGAGTTACTTACTTACTGTTTCTGCTTGTTGGAATGATGGCACGCTACACAAGCGAAGAAGCACTTCGGATGGTTCTGGACAGCGACGAAGAGTGTACTTTCTCCTCAGAGGAAGAGCATGACATTTTGAAGATCGTCTAGACCCATAAGTACACAGTTTTTTTGCACAGTTGTGCCCTGATTATGTCTATGTAAGCTCTTCTGTGTCCCTCTTCCTCAATTGTTGACATTTTCTCAGCACTATGAGAGAGTACTTTATACATAGGGTGTAAGAGTGGGCTTTTACAAACCTTACACCCTTTATTATTTTACACTCTTCATATTTACACAGTTTTTTGCACAGTTGTGCCCTGTGTTCCTCAATCGTAGACATTTTCTCAGCACTATGAGAGAGTAATTCATACTATATATACCGTACACAATATGTCATGTGTAAATTCAAGTGCATATCTGAAGTTATATGTAAAGTGTATTTATAAATAACTTTTTCAGTAGATTTGCTACATGTAAGTTTATATAGTTTACAGAGTTGTATACCGTGTACTGACTCTCACACATGTATCACCAGTTATTTTGTGTTATAGTTGAGAGATGCCTCATTATGCAGCTCATTATGCAGGTCTTTGTCTTCTCAGGTGTGACTCACTGCGTTAGTAATGATTGTTCACGCCTTCTCGCATAGACCATTTTCACTTAGAAAGTGACTTAGAAAATTTAATTCAATATATTGTTGTCTGTGAGCAAGTAAACAAGATGATTCTCACATCATTTTGAAGCAAAAACACTAGGCTACAGGATCCAGTTCTCAAAAGTCTTGTGAACAAATGTTCTCTATGTGTTTCACGGCCTTGTTTCAGTGACTTCAAAATTTTAGTTTTTCACTAATAAACATTTCTTTCTCAAAAACACAAGCACATACAAACATGCTGCTTAGGTATTATTGTAGCCCAGCATGTGCTGTTTACAGTGTTATCACACTTTAGCCATTAATATGTTTTTAAGATACTGAAAACAACACAAATGTCAGTGCATGTCAAAACTTCTCCACAGCCCCAAAACACCCTTAGACCCCTGAGGGTTAAATGAACCGCCTATGCCTCCTGAACCCAAACCTCTAGACCCACTGGGGTTAAATGAACTGCCAGTGTCTCCTGAACCCAAGCCTCCAGACCCATGGGGGTTATATGAACTGCCTGTGCCTGCTGAACCTAAGCCCCTGACCAACTTCAGCTCCATGCTCCAGGCCTTTTGCAACTCCACACTCCAGGCCTTCAGCAGCTTCACTCTTCAGGCCTTATGCAGCTCCAGCTCCATTCTCCGGGCCTTCCACACTCCAGGCCCTCAGCAGCTTCACTCTTCAGGCCTTACGCAGCTCCAACTCCACGCTCCAGGCCCTCCGCAGCTCCACGCTCCAGGCACTCAGCAGCTTCACTCTTCAGGCCTTACGCAGCTCCAACTCCATGCTCCAGGCCCTCCGCAGCTCCAACTCCACGCTCCAGGCCCTCTGCAGCTCCAACTCCACGCTCCAGGCCCTCTGCAGCTCCATACTCCAGGCCTTGTACAGCTCCATGCTCCAGGCCCTCCGCAGCTCCACTCTCCAGACCTTCTGCAGCTCCACGCTCCGGGCCTTCCGCAGCTCCACGCTCCAGGCCCTCCGCAGTTCCACTCTCCGGGCCTTCCGCAGCCCCACGCTCCAGGCCCTCCACAGCTCCATTCTCCGGGCCTTCCACAGCTCCACGCTCCAGGCCCTCCGCAGTTCCACTCTCCGGGCCTTCCGCAGCTCCAGGCTCCAGGCCCTCCGCAGCTCCACTCTCTGGGCCTACTGCTGCTTCATGCTTCAGACACTCCTCAGCTGCATGGTCCTGGCCCTCCATCCCTCCCCCTGTTCCGCCTCCGCTCCACCTCCCACCTGAACTATGATAGGAGTGTCTGGAAGCCACTCCTTAGAGGGGGGGCTCTGTCACGATCACCAGCGATCTTCTCCCCATAGATCGCTGGTTTACATGCACATTCACTATTGGACTACATATCCGCCATTCAATGAACTACATTTCCATACATGCACGACTCTGACATCACACACAACCGGTTCTAGATCTTCACTGATTACACCCACAGCTGAAGCCACTCAACAACTGATTACACACACTACATAAGCAGAACATACACTCACTCCATTGCCGAGTCTTGTCATCTGTTACCAGTGTCAATTCAAAGCAGTTCCGTGTCTTGTTTTTGCCGTGTTTAGACCCTTGCCTTGTTTACCTGTTTCTCCCTGTTTTCTGCCATCCTTGTGACCCTCTGCCTGCTAAATTGACTATGATTCTGGATTATCCTCATACATCTGTTTGCTCCTGTACAGATCATTGCTTGCCTGACCATTCCTTTAAATAAACCTGCATTTGGATCCGCATCCTGTTGTCTGCATCCTATCCGTGGTTACATTAATAAAACAGAATTTCTACAAAGGGGGAAAATTAAAAGTGGTGAAACTGGTATAATAGTGCTTAAACTTTCCAAGTTCAAGACTTATTCATGCCTAGAGTGAATAAACCAAAAAGGGAAATACTGGAATAATGGTAATTCAAAGTTATTTGTGGAAAATTTGAATTCCACTTTAATGCAGTATTGTGATTTACACAAAACACGAATGAAGATTTTAGTTTAATATTGTTAATCAAGTTGTAACTTGTATACTTAACAATAGTGAGCCAGTATTTCCTCTTTTAAAACAATCACTTGAATTTATAATCTGTGTTTCAAATATGGAACACAAATCAGAAATAAAGTACAGTAAAATTGTATTTTGTTTTATGACAGAATACAAGTAAAGGAGGCATAAGAGAGTAAGAATAGAGAAGCCAACAAATGCAAAGATGTTAAATGGTTAATCACTTTCATGTTTCTCAAACAGACACTGCATTCAACCACTGGAGGTTAATATTTAAGCACTAGCCTTGCAGGCTAATGACTTTAGCGCATCTAATACTGTTTCAATGCAAACAACTGCTAGTTAGCTTAACACGCAGTAGCTTGTTCTGGTGCCAATGCACTGCGCATGCGCAGTTCAGACTTCACTCGGAAGTGTCAGTGACTTCCTTGTCACAGGGTGACTATGGCAACCAAGCAAATGCTATGTTAGTAGCATATGAGTCTTAGCATGGAAAAGATCCAAACATAAAACATGAAATGTCAGCGCATTTCAACACTGCAAAATAAAACACACTAATCATAAACGGTTCTATGATGTAGCGCTTCACACTCCTCTTAAAGAGGGGGCTTAAACATTAAGAAAAGTACAGTTTAGTACTGCAGTTAACTTAATAAATGCAAAGGTGATTTCGGCAGATCTCCTCTGCATGCCAGGGTTTCTGGACCCGTAAAACACAACAGGGTTTTCACTGTTGGGCACAAGACTTCAATAGTAAAGCTTCACTTGTACAAGATTTCAAAATACACCCGTTTAAATCGCACTAATGCACACGTGACGTTACACGAGCTCTGTTCCGCAAACAGGAGCAGTTATGCATTTAGCTACTAATAAAACAGGGTGAGAAACAAAAGAAGAAAAAAAAAAAAAGACAGCTTGTTGAATTGACAATGGAACACGCACTGACAATCAATCTAGCTATAAATAAGTTTAAGGCCTTTTGCACAAAGATCGAGGAACACGCTCGATCCTTAATTTAAATACTGCAGTTTTAAAACAAGTATAGCTATCTAAATGACACTGGAACACGCAGTGACATTAGCTACACAAGGCATTACAGAAACTGAGGAACACGCTCAGTTCAACTTATAATATGAGATCTCAGCACATAAGCTTGCGGCTTGAGTGGCTATCTGAAAAGCACTGGAACACGCAGTGATTCAGTCTAGCAAAAAGGTATTCTAGAATTAGAGGAACACGCTCTATTCTAACCTTTATAAAAGCAGATCATCCCAAAACAGTTCACAGTTGTTCACAGCTGGGAGGCAGGTCGAAGGTCACAGCTCAGTCTTCCATTCACTCACACAGAAGCGCTGCGCACGCTCTGACTACGTCACACAATAGGGTAGTCTCTGATCTCTTTTGCAATAAAGAAATTGACCCGTATATATTTATAATCTAGTTTAATCTTGCCCGCATTCACCACCAATTTATGTAGGGCCTCGCACACGTAATACACAATTATGTAGTGCGTTAACTTTAAATTAGCTCAAAGGGAATATAACAGAACTTAAAGCGGCTCCAAAAGAATCGACTCTCTTGAACTGAACAAACGACTCGTCCAGCGCTCGTTTGAACAGACAAGGCTGTTGACTCAAAAATGAATATTACTATTCAAACTAAAGTAAAACACTTTAATATTTAAGCAGGGTAACAAGATCTAGGTATAAGGCATTAAATTCATAAGTATACACAGGTCACTTTCCTTTCAATACAAAAGAGACTTTATTGACTACAAACAAAACTAACAAAAACACACATACACACACGCATTCATACTGGTTGCAGACAAGGAATAGAAGGAAAGAAGAGTTTAGGAGAGATATGATGTAAAACCTCAAGATGTAAAACCTAACCAAGCGAACCAAATAATCAATTCAACCTTTACTGTTTCTTAGACAGGGTTATCGATCATTTAACATGATTAGCAGATCATACACCAGTTCAGCAATGGATCTGGAGATGTACTTGCGTTCCTTAGTGATGTGGGGAAGTCCTTCTGTGGAGCTAAATTCCCATTTGAGTTCGCTGGTGTTTGGTTTGGTCGTTGAAGTGACGTCTCTGAGGCTGACGTGAAGTGAAGTCCAGTAGTTTAAGTTGGAGACGGCCAAACTGTTGTCGTGTTGACGGGTTTCGCGACGCAACTTAACTAGACTCCCGACGGAAAGAAAAGAAAGAAGAGTAAACGGAAGATGGGGAAGTTTGAGGCTGGTCTCAACCCATCTTAATGTCCAAGTCCAGCTGGACTGGACCCGGAGAAGAGTTGTCCTGGACAGCTGCTGCTGCTTCGCTGCCTTTCGCCCCTCGCCTCTCTGCCGTTCTGCCCTCGCCTAAAGAATGTCTTGGGAGATGGGTTTTATCACCCAATGTTTCCGGCCCCTAACAGAGCTGGATCAATAAGGCATTGTCTGTGGATCTGCGTGACAATCCCATGTCACACATGTACTTTGGCGTGACTTACTCACATGAGCCATGGTGCTCAGACATATAGCATTAAGCATACATTTATAACATGATACATTTTACATATCTATAATTAAAAAGGAATGAAAGAAAGGGAAAGGATTTCACTCATTCATCTCAAATAACATACACGTAATGGTACGTTTGTGATAACTCAAAGCATAATGGGTTATCCATGATTAATGCATTCTTAACATATACCGGATTCAGGTGTCATACAAGAGCAATAACATTACATTTCATTAAAAGTCCACTCTCATCGTTTTGAGGATGATCTGATGAACTTTAATGTTTGGTGATAGTTTTAAATTTCAGAGAGTATTTTGATTCTCTGTTTTGGAGCAAAGTCAGTCAATTTTCTGTCTTGCATGGGGGCTAGAAAACCCCATTTCCTGAGGTCAAACACGAGCTCTTTGTTAAGAAAATTGTGTTCTCGTGATCAGTTACCCGTTCGTCTTGAGTTAACTTGGTCAGGATAGTGGGTCCGATGACACTTCACGAGTCCGATAGCCTCAAGGCATCCGCTTCCTGCTCTACTGCAAAAATGTGGCCTGACCTTCTGATTTTGGTCAGAGACCAAAAATGGCTCTCGATTAAGGTGATTCTGATCACAGGTGTCGACTCAGTTATTGGTGTCTGCATCGAGTCCCCACACTGTGGATGCATAGATAGTACAACAGTAGGAAAAGCAATAGAAGAATAGGTATTTCCTTGATCCACAGCCAGGGTTTACCTAACAGGTTTCCAAACCATGAAGAATTATCTTCAGTCATCTGGTGCAATTTTATTGAAAGATCAAGTATGTCTTGTTGAATTTTGTTCAAGTTCTTGGTTGGGTCCATCAATCCGCTGCAGCACTCTGGGCCTATGATGGTGCAAGCTCCCCCTTGCTTTGCTAGAATGTAATCCAAGGCCACTCTGTTCTGTAAGATCATTATCTTGTGTGAAGCAAGAGTGTCTGTGATATTACCCAGGGCCAAAGCTGTATCATTGGCCAGTTTCTGAACAGAATTTGATAAGCTTCTGACTTGAACAAGGGCTTGCATCACACCATAAGACGAAATTATTGCTCCAAGAGTTCTTGACCACCATGTTTGTGCACAAGTGAGTCCTGTAATGCAGCCATCTTCTTCCTTTGTGGTAGGAGCTGAGTTATGCAGATGTAGAGACCTTGGGGTGGAGTGCGTATTTTCTCTGATAGCCGGTAGAACATAAACCAATGTGCACCTGCCATTGAATTGGCTGGGAAGGATGTCATAGTCTGACGTTCCACATAACCAAAAAGTTCCTGTTGGTGGAGGAATCATACACCACTGATTTACTGCGAAGAGTTTTGGAAGGGATCGTGTCCTGTGGAGACATGCTTCTAGATTCTTTTCTTTTATCTCCGCTGATGGAGTAATGTCCACATGGGATACTGTTCTCATTTCAATTACAAAGTTGCAACGTTCGCGAGGAATTTTACCCAGTAGAGTTGAGGATGGAGCATAATTTTCCACGCACCAGGAAAAAGTAATTGGCAGTAGTAGATCTGTCATGATGGGAGTTGCTGAAGTTAGGTTGCAGGATGGTAATCCAGGACTGCAACACGGAGAAGCTGGAGGAGTTGTGACATGTACTCTTGTTGTATATTCCACTGGTGTGAACTGCAAATAAAGTACACGTGTCACAGTTGGACATGGGGTGTGCCACCCAGGGGATTCCTGCTCCTACTGAAGGTGGGTGTGGCATGCAAATGTTCTTTCCAGCAAACAAGGCATTTCTTGACATATTCATCAGCTCTAAGAATATGTTGCTTCGTGAGTCTATGGCTTGTGCGATGTTCATGATGATCAATAGTACGGCAATCTTGATCATATTGATGGATGACTGAAGTTCTTGTAGGTAGTTCTCTGTGTTGTGTGTTCTACTGTGACAGTTGGTTTAGCAGTCTGTCTAGTTGTCTCTTGAAGGTTGTGACTGGACTTGTAGGTGAGAAGGTTGGTGTCTATGGGTCTCAGGATAACAAGTTGTATCTGTACAGTATAAGAAAGAAAACAGAAGGCCACGAAACAGTATTTGTTGCAAAAAAGAAAAAAGTAGAAAAGAAAAATAAAAAAATAATAAAATTTGCAAAAGACTAGTTTTGTATCCTCTGTTCAATCTAATTCTGCTATCGTTGTTCCTTCTTTCCCTGTTTCTTAATTTCCATGACACCTAAGGAACAGCGAGATAAGGATAGACTAATAAATGGGGGAAAATCCTATGAGGTAACGTCTTCACCCAGGGGTGGCCCCCAATCCCTAATGGATCAGTTCTTCCCTGGGCACCCCACTGTTCCGTGTGTCCTATCCTATCCCTGTAGGTGGTGGAACAACCTTGCAATGTGAGACATGTGTCCAAGTTTTTCTTCCCTGACACAACACTGCAGCTGCTGTAATCAACATCACTTGATGTGGTCCATGCCATTTAGGCTCTAATGGCTTGTTTCTGAATGACTTTAACATGACCCACTGACCTGGGATGATTGTGTATCCACCTTCTGGTGGATTCTGCCAGTACGACTCAACTCTCTCTCTGGCATTCTGTAGAGACTTGGTGAGGTTTTCACAGTAAGCTATCAGGGCATGTGAAACAATGTGCACATCAGCATTTCTAAGATCAATTACACCTGGCATCTGCATTAGTCCAGTAATAATCTCATGAGGGCTCAGTCCTACTGATCTGTTAGGTGATGCTCTCATACTACACAGTACCGCTGGAAGTGCTTCGACCCATGAAACTCCTTCCTGATGCATTTTGCTTAGCCTGGTTTTAATGCTCCTATTAGCATATTCAACCTGTCCTGATGCTTGTAACCTGTAGGGGCAGTGAAGATTCCACTTAATCTTCAACATTTTAGACACTTCCTTGACTACCTGTCCTTTGAAGTGTGTACCCTGATCTGAGTCAATGGAATCTGGTAATCCCCATCTGGGAATAAAATCAGTGATTAAACATTTGGCAGTGTGTGCAGCTGTAGCACGTCCTGTTGGATAAGCTTCAACCCATCTCGAGAACTTATCTATTACTATCAAAACATCAGTTTTTTCTTTACAGGGAGGTAATGATATGTAATCGACCTGCAGGTGACGAAATGGCCCTGGTGGAGCTGTCATTATTTTTCTGACATGTAACACATCTTTTCACTGTTTCGGTGGCTACATTTCTGAATTTTGGATTCCACCATTGGTTTGAGAACCTGTGATTCATGGTTGCTGGACCACTGTGATTCAAATTGTGTATTTGTTGAGCCAAATATGGCAACAGTGATATGAGTGTTCATGAACATAAAGCACAAAAGGCCTATCTGATTGTGCAATCCCTAATGCTGGTGATTCACATAAAGCTCTATTCAAATTATTGAAAGCGTTAAGCTGAGTTTCTTCCATACTAACAGTATCAGAATCCTTAACCTGACCTTTCAATATGTCATAGAGTGGCTGGGCCATTGAGGCAGAATTTTCAATCCAAGGTCGACAGTAACCTGCTGTTCCTAAGAATGATCTGAGTGCTTTAATGGTGGTAGGTGGAGGTATTATTTTGACTGAAGCTGCTCGATCCTGTGTAATGGATCTATTTCCTGTACCAATTGTTTGACCCAGAAAAGTAACTTGGTTTTTAGCAATTTGAGCTTTGTGAAAGCTGCATTTATGTCCTTTTTTTGTGCAAATAGTCCAACAATGCTGCCAATTCAGTTTTATGTACCTCATGATCTGTCGAGACAATCAAAATATAGGGATGCACCGATACCAATTTTTTACAAACCGATACGAGTACGAGTATTTTGATTTGTGTACTCGCCGATACCGATACTTCATAGATTTGGTTTTAACTAAGTTTATTTGTTCATTTTTTTGCTTTGTTTTTTGCCTTAAGCAAGGATGAACACCAAAATCTTTAACATCAGTATTCACAGCCTTTGCCGTAAAGCTCTAAATTGAGCTCAGGTACATTCTGTTTCCACTGATCATTCTTGAGATGTTTCAGCAGCTTCATTGGAGTTCACCTGTGGTAAATTCTGTTGATTGGACATGAAAAGGCATACACCTGTCTATATAAGGTCCCAGCGTTGATAGTGTATGTCAAAGCACAAACCAAGCATGAAGACAAAGTAATTGTCTGTAGACCTCCGAGACAGGATTGTCTCGAGGCACAAGGCTGGGGAAGGTTACAGAAACATTTCTGCTGCTCTGAAAGTTCCAATGAGTACAGCGGCCTCCATCATCTGTAAGTGAAAGATGTTTGGAACCACCAAGACTCTTCTTAGAGCTGGCCGGCCATCTAAGCTGAGTTATTGGGGAAAGGGGCCTTAGTCAGGGAGGTGATCAATGGTCACTCTGTCTGAGCTCCAGCGTTCTTCTGTGAAGAGAGGAGAGAACCCTACAGAAGGACAACCATCTGTGCAGCAATCCACCAATTAGACCTGTATGGTAGAGTGGCCAGACGGAAGCCACTCCCCTCCTGGAATTTGCCAAAAAGCATCTGAATGGACTCTCAGACCATAAAAAACTAAATTCTCTGGTCTGATGAGACTAAAATTTAACTCTATGGAGTGAATGCCAGGCATTACATTTGGAGAAAACTAGGCTCCGCTCATCACCAGGCTAGTACCATCCCTACGGTTAAGCATGGTGGTGGCAGCATCATGCTGTGGGGATGTTTTTCAGCAGCAGGAACTGGAAGACTAGTAAGGATAGAGGAAAAGATGAATACAGCAATGTACAGAGACATCCTGAATGAAAACCTGCTTCAGAGTGCTCTTGACCTCAGACTGGGGGGACGGTTCATCTTCCAGCAGGACAATGACCCAAAGCACACCCCCAAAATGTCAATGGAGTGGCTTCACAACAACTTGTGAATGTCCTTGAGTGGCTCAGCCAGAGCCCAGATCTAAATCCTATTGAACATCTCTGGGGAGATCTGAAAATGGCTGTACACTGTCGCTTCTCATCCAACCTGATAGAGCTTGAGAGGAACTGCAAAGAGAAATGGGCAAAAATTCCCAAAGACAGGTGTGTCAAGCTTGTGGCATCATATTCAGAAAGACTTGAGGCTGTAATTCCTGCCAAAGAGGCATCAACAAAGTATTGAGCAAAGGCTGTGAATATTTATGTACATGTGATTTTACAGCTTTTTTATTTTTAATAAATTTGCAACAATTTCAAGAACTCTTTTTTCACATTGTCATTATGGTGTATTGTGTGTAGAATTTTGAGGAAACAAATGAATTTAATTCATTTTGGAATAAGGCTGTAACATAAAAACATGTGGAAAAAGTGAAGCACTATGAATACTTTCCAGATGCACTGTATGTTTTTTACGTGTTATCAAAGATTTAAAAAAAAATAGGCTAACATTATCTACAGCAGCAAAAGACCTGCTTATACTTATGCCTTTACAAGAAATCAGTGTTTTTGAAACTAATGAAGATAGCACTATTTTAATTCAATTATTATTTAGCATGGCATGTTTATTGTTCCAAAATATTTTAAATATTTCTTAAAATATAACATTGTGTTCATTGGGAAAAAGTAGCGTTTTTTTTTTTACCCAGAGATTTAAAAGAACATATTTTAGAGCAGTAATCACAATACCTTGAAACTGTGATATATTTATCTTAGGTTATCATGCCGTCAGAATCGTATACCTGCCTATGCCTAGCCAGTTATTAAAAGCATTCAGTCAGAGTTTTCGTTTAGTAGCCTAATCTAAATTTAAGTGAAAATATTTAGTGCAGCCCTCATTATTTTATTATTTTTATTCAGTTGGCCTATATTCTGTTTTTCTATGTTTTTGGAAACGCTGCTGTTGACGATATATCCAGGTTCTGTTGTTAATTCTGTATGTTGTTGTTAGCAAATCTTAAAATGAATCAATATTTAAAAATGCAATATTTAATGTGTCAGACACAAAATAAACACGTCAATTCATTTATATTAATCTGATTCCTCAACAGTTAATATTAGTATAACAAGCAGCAGGTGTCATTTGGGTAAATTAACCATTTGAGCATGCTTAGTTTGGGTTATGTTGTGTCCTTAAATTGTACATTTCTATTCTGTTATCTCAGCAGTAGTACAATGGTTTTATACTCTTTTTTTCCTGCATTTTAAATCTGCTTTAGCTTTTTTTCTTTCTTATAAACCTGGAATATGTGACAAATTGCTTATTTTATCACTAGATTGGTCTATGCTGATGGTCTGCTGACCATTCTGCTGAGTTGAAGGGACCCTCCTGTCAGACAACCTCTCCAAAGTCCAATAGGACTAGTAAGTAAAATCTCAAACATACACTACTTTTTCATAGGTTTTGGGTTGGTATGGTAAAGTCTCTTCTGACAGTGTTTCCTTTGTTTATTTAATTAATACAGTCAAACAATAATACTGTGAAATTAATATAATGTATATAATTAATAGTGTCACATGATCCTTCAGAAAAAAAATATTCCAATGTACTGATTCTCTGCTCAAGCTGGTTATTTTAAATATAAAACATTTTAAATAAACTTCATATTTTTCAGGATTTTTGATGTATGAAAAGTTTATTTTTAAAAGCATAGTATTTATTTGAAACAAAAATGTTTGCTTTTTGATGATAGATGACAATCAGACATGTTTCTTTAGCAAGAAAGAATTTGTGCAAAAAAGTATTCTCACTGAGCGTTGTCCAACCATGGTCCAACATGTCATTTAAGTTTGCAAATAAGCCTAAAAGACTTGACTTGCTGCATAAGGTGCATTTAATTAGAGAGTTGAATCTGTAATGCATCTCCGGTAAATGGATGTCCAGATGCATTAAATATCATGTAACCCTTAAAGCATTATTAAACAGAATATCTTTTTTTTCTTTGTTACATGTTTATAGGCTATACATATTTGGAATTTCATACGCTCACAAAAATCTGTCCTTTATGATAGCTCATTCTTTCAATTGATTTGTTTTTACAGTTACCCTTTCTGCAAGATCAAATAGTTTTTAGTCATTTTTGCAATATTAAAGAGAAAAGTAATGTTAAAATCACTACAAGGATTAAAGTGAATTGCACTTTTTTCCATTAAAAAAAATCATAAGTTATTTCTTCATATATCCTCCTCTATAGCCTACATATATGTAATGTGGTATCTGAAGGTTGGACATCTGTTTAGATACACATTTATACTAACACAATGATACTAAAAAAAAAAAAACATTCATTATGATTTCACAGGGAATTTAACTTTCAAATGGCTTTTCTGAAAATTAAAGCTCAGACACACTCTTTAAGTTTAAATTAAATTACAAATTTTAGCTTGGCATTTACATAACACATACTCCAGTTATATGTCATGAAACAAATATTTTTGTCTGAGGTAATATGAACTGCTGCAATGCTAATCTTTCTCCTTTTGGTGTCTTGCTTTATTTTTTCATCTTTCTTAAAGGGGCATTTACCACATCATGACAGGGTGGACAGCAATTTCAAGGACACGTAATCAATGATTATTGATAATATGAAAACAAAGTCATTATTTTTTTGTCAAATAACTTGTTAAAGATAATAAGAATATTTAAAAATCTTTTTAATTTGATCTAGTTTACCTACTTTTTAGACTCACTGAAGTTGTCTGAGCAGTGTGTGGGACATGGCAAAATCACATCCATTCAATGACATATGGCAAAAATGGACAAAAACATATTTCAAAACACTTAATTCTGCCTGCATGTGTGTAAAGGTTTAATCAGTTATATTAAAACATCGGAGTTTCATTATTGCGCATTATGTCTATATGTGGGACATCAAAGGCACTTTATAGTAATGACCCAGTGAAACTAAAACATGTAGTAGTAATGGGTATACTTTTAACTTAAAGGGCACCTATTTTACCCCTTTTCAAGATTTAAGATAAGTCTTTTGTGTCTCCAGAATGTGTCTGTAAAGTTTCAGCTCAAAACACCCATCAGATTATTTGTTTATAATGTTGGATTTTTTTGTTTTATACACTTAGTGGATTAAAAAAAGTTTTTCAATTGTCTTAAATGTTTAGAGTAAAGATTTTGATAAACTCCAAATGCTGAATATATGTGTCTGTGTATGTGTGAAAGTGGAAAACGAGGGAGTAATGTATTAATAATTCATGACTGCAACAGTAAGGGGGAAAAAAAGCTAAACAAAAAAGACTTTTATTTTGGCGTGGCGTGTGACGTCATAAGCCCGCGCCGCTCCTGGACTGTTATTCGACTGGAGAAAGGTTCGTTTTAAAGCTTTTACACAGATATAAACAGATTAATTTAAGTTTCAGGTTTTTCACCCGATGCTAAATGGTGTACTGCTGTTGAATATTATTTTAACCCTTTATACAACGAAGTACTATTTTACTCAGAGTAATGAGGGCTATTGTTTGAATAAAGTAACATAAATGTGTGTAATATGTGTTTTAATGACGGTTTAATTTATTAAATAGCATAATGTCATTCCATTCTAAGTATTCATCATTATATATAAGAAATGGAGTAACGTTACTAGTTTTAATCAGCTCATTTGTGGCTATTGTTTCTTGCTAAGACTTGCCTGATTAGATTAGATTAGATTAGATTCAACTTTATTGTCATTACACATGTACAGGTACAAGGAAACGAAATGCAGTTTAGGTCTAACCAGGAGTACAATAGGAGCAAGTGCAGGATACAGGTATAAGTTATAAAGTGCAGTTATAGAAAAACTATGGTGATATTTACAAATGGATGTACTATAAACATTATATACAGGTTGTGTTAGCTATGAACAGAGATTTACAATAGATGGACATATGTACAAGTTGCTATTAATAATCAGAAGTGTGCAGATAGATAAAAATAATTACAAATGTATATGTACAGTGGGTATGTACAGTTCAAATAAATAAATCCGTGCAATGTAGTGCAATGAATATGTGCAATTTTTAAATGTGCAAATGTTAAATAGTGCAGTGATTATGAGGAGTATGAGTTATGAGGAGAGTGGGGGGTGTATTAGGGGGCAAAGAGTCAGTGGGGGGCAGAGTTCAAAAGGGAGACAGCTCTGGGGAAAAAGCTGTTCCTTAGTCTACTGGTTTTTGTCCGGGGGAGCCTGAAGCGCCTGCCGGAAGGCAGGAGAGAAAACAGTCTGTGAGCAAGGTGAGAGGAATCTTTAAGAATACTGCGTGCTCGGCGCAGACAGTGTTTCCTCTGGATGTCCTCTATGGCTGGCAGTGTGGTCCCTGTGATGCGTTGGGCAGTTTTCACCACCCGCTGCAGTGCCTTACGCTCCGCAACAGAGCAGCTTCCATACCAGACTGTGACACAGTTGGTGAGGATGCTTTCTATTGTGCAGCGGTAGAAGTTCACCAAGAAGTTCTTGTTAATGACTCTCATATAAAGAAACTGTTGAAGCAAGTGTTGAAGAGACGTTATTTTGTTTCTGTTCATTGTTTTATTTATTTTAAACAGGACATTTTTATTGTTTTGTTCATTTTAAACAGGATAAAGTGTCCAAACACAGAGAAAAACTCCTGCTGAAGCGACTGATCTCCACACTGTTATAAAGATGGCGTTTATTAAAGAGGAGAGTGAAGATGTGACTATTGAAGAAACATTCAGAGTCAAACAGGAAGATCTGCAGGAACAAACAGGTTAATTTTCATTCTCAAAGACCAACTCAGTTATTTGATCCTCATTCAGATATATTTTAATAATAAAAATACTAAATTAAATCCATCTTGCAGCCCTGAGTGTGCTGCCTAGTTCTCCTAAACGCACATAAGCACTCATTGAAAGACAGGAATGAGTTTCTTTTTTGTTACTTGTTTTCATGTCTTTTGTCATTCTTTTTATGTATTATTAGTCTCCCATTTTCTCTACCTTCTTAAGATTATTGCTTTTTTTGTTCGCCTACTGTTTTTGTAAAACGTCCTTGAGAATTGGCGCTAAAAATATTTCAGTCATAATCAGTGTTGGGAGTAATGCGTTACAAAAGTAATGTATTACAGTAACATATTACTTTTTCCAGTAACGCAGTAGTGTAAGGCATTACTTTTACATTTTCAGTAATATTTTACTCGGTACATGTTCAGTAACGCGTGCGTTACAACAAACTTTTCGCCCGCAAGACATTAACAAATAAAAAATACCGCAGATCTATTTTCTGTTCGTGGTGAGTGAACATACGTGTGTGTTGTCATTAATCTCCCTCTGGCTATTGGAACTTCTTTCTTTGAACGCGGAATGATTTCAGCCTCTGAGCTTGAGGTCCGGGGCTAGTGGCTCAGCCTGGTTCGCAGTAACATTAAGCCCTAACGCGCAGCGGAAAAGCGGCAATAGATGGAAATGACAGAAGACATTCGCGAGATGGACGTACGTGCATTTGGTGTTATTTCACTGACAAATGTCGTAAGTATTACAAGTCGAGAGCGCATTCATGTAATACGAGCGAGCGAACGCGCCGGTGTGGTGAACCAAACTACTCTCGTGCACTCAAAACACTGTCTGGGCTGCTCACGTGTGAATGATCTGCTCTCTCCGTCAGATGATGCAGACTCACAATTTGTGCCTTGTGTTTCCTCCTCTTTTTGTGCTTTTGCTCTCCAGAGATCCTCCTGTTAAATTGTTATCCCAAGAATGTTGATATGGTTTATACAGGTATATTGCTGCACAATTTACCTACAGGTTAAGGTAAATTCTATAATAAATACAAGTGTTTTTGAGAGTTAGTTAGGTATACTACTGTTTTAGGCTAGTAATATTTACAACTTGTTAATGAATGCTTCAGCATACTGTAGTATTAAGAATAGTGAATTCATAAAATGAAATACAAAGTTTACTACAGTAAAGTGTGGTGAATTGTAGTATATTATACCCAATGTTGTAAAAAAACACTACAGCATTGGGTCATTTATTATACATTACACTTGTGTTACCATAGCAACTATAGTATTACCACAACAGATTAACTGAAGTACTTTACTATAGACCATTTCAATGTGGGGATGTCATTGGCCCATGAACATTTCCTGCTTGTTATCAAACTATTTCATAACTGTAACAAGAGGCAATTCATTCATAACTTAATGTCAAAACAGCTATAATAACATTATTTATCAATATGTGTTTCTTTTTGGATTCTCGGAAGCTATAGAAATTAAAAATGTGAAACAGGAAATACGTTGGGACCATTGTTTTTGTTTACATCCCTCAAAATGGTCTATAGTACATGCAGTACATGCCAGTATGTGTGTTCAGGGGCCCTGTGGAACAGCTTTTCCTCTAAATTAAGAGGATGACAGGCAAAATGTCCTGCACAATCTTATCAACAATGTGGAAAACAGCAGAGACTAGTTCACTTTATTTTAGTTGCCATGATAAAATGGGATTTATAGTGACATTTATTTGAAGAGTGAATAGTACAGTAGGCTATACAGTAATACCTTATCAAGTTTATCCATATTTTCTATCAGTTACATTTCTGCATGAGTTAGTTATATTTTAGTTTAAATGTTTTTGTTTTGATTAGTATGGTGCACCTTTTAGATGTTTAAATGTTTTTAAAATAAAACGTATTCTTTACATCCAACGTCTATTCTCTGTCTTTTAGTGTTTAAAACTGGAAATATCTCATCATATAACACACAGCCAAAAAGGTTATGGTTTATTAGATAAAAAAATTTATATGTAAGTTTATTTTAGTATTTTGGTTATTGTTAATAAACAGTGCACCAATATAAATCATATCAAAAAGCACAAAAGGAAGAGGGAACACAAGACAAATTGTGAGTCTGCATATAATCTCACTGAGCGAGTGTACTGAGAGCGCGCAAGAAAATTTGTGCGTGAGCAGTGCATATTTGAGAGAACGTTAGAAAATTTGCACGCGAGCAGCGTATATTTGAGAGCTCACAAGCAGTTTTGTCCACAGAGGCAATCGGTGCACGAGCATTATATTGAGAAAGCTATGCTCATCATGCTCACTTTGTGCATGACAGTTTTGTGTTGTGAGCCACTTGAATTTAAAGTGAACACAATAATGGCAACAATAAGAAGAGAAAAGAAATCTGCATTTTGTCATGGCATTGGAGTTTACATATAGGCCTGTTGTGTCTAATATGAATATAGCCAAGCTATTCACAGATATGGGTCAGTTGGCGTTTCCCTGTGTTCGCGTGGGTTTCCTCCGGGTGCTCCAGGTGAATTGGGTAAGCTAAATTGTCCGTAGTCTATGAGTGTGAATGAGTGTGAGGATGTTTCCCAGAGATGGGTTGCGGCTGGAAGGGCATCCGCTGCGTAAAATTGTGCTGGATAAGTTGGCGGTTCATTCCGCTGTGGCGACCCCGGATTAATAAAGGGACTAAGCCGACAAGACAATGAATGAATGAAAGAATATTCACAGATATTGCCAGATAACCACTTTACCTCTACCATACTTTTAACAGATCATTTGTGAATCTGACTGTCATCCTCTCCTGCATTGTCTTGAGCCTTCACGTTGCCAGTTATATACTATGTTGTTAGTAGCCTGGATAGGTCACAGTCATTATGCTACATCATATCGCTTTCTACTGGACGTAAAATGCTCTGCAGTACATTTGGTCACTTTAGAATGTTAAGTTCTAATTCTGGAGTTATTTTGGTGAAAGTAACTAAAAAGTAATATAAGAGTAATGTAACATATTACAATTCTGAGACAGTAATATTGTAATGTAAGGGATTACTTTTAAATAACAGTAACAAGTAATCTGTAATGTATTACAGTTTGGAAGTAACTTGCACAACACTGGTCATAATGGTCTTAAAAAGTCGTACATTTAACTTGGTGAAACCTGCAGAAACCCTGGTTTAAAGTATGTCAGAAAACGTGGATGCCCCCAATTTTAAATATGCTGAATGAAATGGACACTAAAGTAATTAAATATTATAAAACATTGTACAGTATTCTAAACTATATGATGATGTTGTGGGACGATGTGAGACAAACGATAGTGGAACAATAACGTTTAGCATTGCACTGACTACAACTGGCCAACAAACTAGTCTAAAAATGACTTTTGCTGCTTAAGAAATGGATTACAGCATGCTGATGATATGCAAACATTTGAGTGTAAAGTTCGCCAGTGTTGACCATATTCTTCATGTACCAGCAGGCGCCGCCATTGGAATCTTTTTGCTTGAGACTTTTTTTAAAGAATGAATTTTTAGATCCTAAAAACAGTGTTATGCTGCTTTGGCATGGGACGATAACCGTTTTCAAGGTATAGCGCGGTTTAAAAAAAGTTGAGGTTTTAAAAACGCCAATATTTTCTGCTGTACTGTCCTTAAGGTATATGTAAGTTTTTTTGTTTTTTTTCCCGTTTTGTTTAGAGTTATTTAGGACAACAGTATTTCCAGCAGAAAAGATATTCAAAGATGCTGTTTTAAATTGTAAAGAAATCTGTGTTTTTGAAACTAATAAAGACAGCAGAAATCAATGATTAATTTGAACTATTCAGCCTGACATGTTTACTGCTCCAAAATACTTTAAAAGTTTCTCTAAATAAAATATATTTTGTTCAAAGGGGGAAAAAGAGTTTTTTTACCCAGACATTTAAAAGAATATATTTTAGAGCAGTAATCACAGTACAGTGAAACTGTGATATTTTTGTTCAAGGTTATCACACCGTCAGAATCTTATACTGGCCCATGCCTAATGCTGCTTGACCTTGCAAAGTCATTCATTCATTTTATTTTCGGCTTAGTTCCCCTTATTAATTCGGGGTCTCCACAGCGGAATAACCCGCCAACTTATCCAGCATATGTTTTATGCAGTGGATAACAGCATTCGCTGTGTAAAACATATGCTCGATAAGTTGGCGGTTCATTCTGCTGTGGCGACCCTGGATTAATAAAGGGACTAAGATAAAAATGAATGAATGAAGGCCTGTCTAAAGTGATCAGAATCAAGTCTTCAGTTGTGGACATGCCTATAGGCAGCTTTTTGTTTAATTTTTGATCCAGTTTCGAGCTGAAAAATCTCTTTCACACTGGCCAGCAGAAATAGAGAGTTATTAATAAGTTATTGTTAAGTTAATAAAAATGTGCAGTATAGTTAGTGCAAACATTCACATGACCAGATCAGTTTAATCTGTGTTTGTATCATAAGAAGATTATGGCTGTATCAATGCTCCCAAACAAAACATTATTAATTTGATAATAATATATATTGTACATATCATCTTAAATATAAATATACTTGCAGTAGCTAGATTGAAACACACCTTTTCTCCACAGCATAAAACAATGTGTCTTTTTAAGAATAATTTTATTTATCAAAATTATTTTATTTGCATAACATATTCCACCAATTCCACCACACTGCCCACATGGGAAAAGTATGACAAATGTAAAGAAAGACAAAACTACAAACTCATGTGCAAAGCTGACACTGTTTATCTGAGCACTTTATCTTTCTGGGCTTTTTAAAGAAGAGCTGAATATGGGAATGCCTTTATGAATTAAAGTTTCCTTCTACCCCAAAGTAACACCATCCTTTCTATTAAACTTTAATGGCCTTCAGCAACAGAATGATTTCTTATTCTTATTTAACAGACAATTAAAAACAAAAATGTTTAGCATTTAACACCTTTTACATGACACTGTTTTTCTTTTCAGTGTGGAAATCTATTTTATTCTTACTATCCATGTGCACCACTGACAGGTCAAATCTGCTCCCTCTCTCTCTGCTGCTGAGAGATTGAGACACAACGGGCCAAAGTGTGCGTATAAAGTAATGCAAAAACGCAGCTATAGAAAGCGAAAACAGAATCCGGGACATTTAGGCGATTTAGAAATCCCGGCCGAATGCATTTTTAAGTCCCAAATAGAGGAAGTGTCAGGGAAAAAGAGGATGTATTGTCACCCTAAATAATAAGCTGGGTCAGTCTATTTAGCAAAAGGCTTTTCTTTTCCACGTGTCCTCTTACCAAAGCCAGAAAGAACAGGTAGTTCTGTATCCAGCGCGTCTCTGTGAGTCTGCAGCAGAAGAGCATGCGAGTCTGTGGCGGAGTATTCTCAGTTTCTCGCGAACACAGAACCGGGCCGCCCAGGTAAAGTCCAGGTAAAATTGTGTGGAAGCGCTGGTGTTGAATTGGGTCTCACACTAAATACACCACGATATGCCATGACCGAATTGTAAACATTTTTTATGAGGCTCGCACGATGTGCAGCACCATTCGGTGCCTTGCGTTGCTCGGCAACGTATTCAAAACAATGTAAAGACCGTGAATAAAGCAGTAACGTTAGAGATGTGGTGTTGTTGATCGCGCTACAGTGACAATAGATTTCTAACGTAATACACCATAACTTAGTGTGAAGAGCCAGTTGTTTCACCGTGGCTGAGTGAATTATTAGAAAAAATAAAAATAAATCGCACACGTGTGACTAAATAAATTTTTCAGTTCCCACACGTCTATTTTTAGTCGCAAATGCGAGCAAAATGGTCGCACTGTCGAGCCCTGATTCGCATATAGCAGGAGCTTATGTTCTTGTCCCTCTCTGAAAATTCCTTGCAAGCCATCTGAGTTCCTTAATACGGTTGCAAGAGGATCGATGCCAATGTCAAAGAGCAGAAGGGACAGAGGGCAGCCCTGTCTCGTTCCCCTAGAGAGTGGAAAACATTTAAAAATTATGTTATTTGTTTGAATGGATGCTTGGGGCCTGGAATATAAAATTTTCACCCAGGGCCAAAGCCAATTTTTTAAGCGCTGTAAATAAATAGATATACTCTATTCTATCAAATGCCTTATGGGCATCTAAAGAAATTAAGACCTCTGGATTGGTATTATTTTTAGGTGAATAAATAATATAAAATAAGCGACGAAGGTTGTAAGATAACTGTCTCCCAACAATAAAACCAGTTTGATCTGGGTGAATTTATCTTTCTCATGACTGACTCCACTCTGTTTGCCAGCACTTTAGCCAGGATCTTATAATCACAGCAGAGTAAACTGATCGGACTATAAGATTCACATTTAAGTAGACCCTTATTCTTTTTAAGAAGTACTGTTATAACAGCCGATGTCATGGAGGGGGGAGTGATTCCGAGACAAGAGCTTCAGCAAATACCTTGCACAACAGGGAGGTTAGCTTGGCAGAAAACTTCTTATAAAACTCGGCCGGGAAGCCATCAGGGCCTGGTGCTTTTCCGGTTTTCAATTTTTTGTTTTCAATTTCAGAAGGTGTTAAATTTTCTTCTAATGCCAACTGATCTGAATCACAGAGAGATGGTAATTCTAAATAATTAAAAAAAGCTTTCAATACATTTAATTTATTTTACAACATTTGTGTTGTCTTTGACAGCCCAGTGAACTGTCGTGATTGCCTTCATTTCAATGGCTTACATCAAAATATCCTCTTTTTCAGAAAAGTAGTGGCATTTAATCACGAAGGCGTGTGGCGGTTCCTTGTCGTCCACTGGTTTGCTGCGTAGAGTGCGGTGTGCCCGGTCCAGAAGTGGAGTCTTCTCGAGGTTCCAGGGTATCTTTCAGGAGGCTGGCTACAAATTCCGTCATGCGTCTGCTGTGCCCCCGTCCTTCTTTAACTCCTGTAATTTGGAGATTTGAGCGGCGAGACCTCGGCAAGATCATCGTTTCGGTTTCTCAGCAGAGCCAGCTGCTTTTTCATGATATTAAACTCTTTTTCCAGGGTAGTAAGAGAGTCAGAGTATCCACCCAACACAGACTCCAAACCAGTCACTTGCTCTTCCGCTGCTTCCACTCTGGCGTTAATGTGCTCCACAGCATTGCGTAACTCTGTCTGAAGTTGGTCAATTTGATTGCAAAGTTCATTTGACTGTGCAACGGCCTTTTCTTCAATTTTAGCAATCAAATCGCCCTTTAGTGCATCAATAGCTTGTAGGACTGCACTGTTATCACTCGCCGGAGCCGTCTCTTTCTGAGATGCAGCTTGCACTTCGGGGTTAGCATTAGCATGGAGGCTAGTAGGCGATTCCGCCTTCCTATGGTTGCTTCGGCCTTAATTCATCCAGATTCAAGTTTAAATCATACCTGCCAACACTCCCGTTTTTCCCGGGAGTCTCCCGTATTTCAGACCCGTCTCCCGTATTGTTCTGTCTCCCGGTAAACTCCCGGAATCCCACCCATCCGCCCCCCGCTCCTCAGCATTTTGGTACAGTCCGGGCTGAAACCTTGTGCGCGTGCTCTTCCGGTCGCGCGCCTCCATCTCCCCAAATCTCTCACCCCTCCCGCTCTTCAGTTTGTGCCAGTGTTGCCAACTTAGCGACTTTTCAGACCCCCCTAGCGACAAATTTTCAAAAAAGCGACAAATCTAGCGACTTTTTGGTGTGTTACTGGAGATTTTTATAGACTGTCGTTTGTCCATTACTGTACCGTCCCTACTCTTCTCAATGAGCTGCGGGTGATGCCGCCGGCCCCTTTCCCACCTCAGAGCACTGACAGGCGGCCCAGTCCTCGTACAGCAGCCTCTCCCACCTGCAGCCTGACAGCAGATCACCCCTCTGCGTACCGACGGCAAATGATTTAGCACCGGGAGTGTGAAGGTATTTCCCTTGTACAGTCAAACTGATCTGCTTCTCCTTTATTTTAACAATTTAATTTGACCGTTTATTGTTCACAATCAGAGATGTTTTATGTGAGAGTTTCAGAACTTGTCTGAGTATATTACGTCTGAGAGATTACTGCAAATTCACTACTCATCTATAATGATAAACTGTATTCAAACAGGAATAAATTTAGTTAAATTGACAAGCTTACATAAATCCATAAGGCGTAGTGCAAATATAATACCCCATTTATTTACCATAGGCTGTTAAACAAACAGAACAGGTAAAACGTGATGACGTCAGTAATATGCAAATTAGCGTATGACGTAACCCCCCCCCCCCCCCCCCCCCCCCATCTCCCGGAATTTACGAACCAAATGTTGGCAGGTATGGTTTAAATATAACCATTAAGGGGCCAAGCACTTTACAGCCAGAATGAGCAAAGCTGTCCAGAGGCCAAAAACGGTGGCAGAGTTACAGATTTGATGTGTTGTCGTCAGTGTTAGGTGACAATGAAAAACCTAAAGTTGAGTGTCAATATATTTAAACGTTGCAAAGAGACAGCCTCCGATGCAGTTTGACATTATACCAGCACATTTGTCGATGCTGTAAACAAAAACCGTTTCGCCTATTGACATGAATTTCACAACACTTAGTCATCATGGTCTGACGATGATCCGAGTTGAATATGGTGATATTTCGGTATACGGTCTAGCAGGAGTTTGCAAAAGAGTTTTTAATCAAAATTAATATGGTGGACAGGATGTTTAGCCAAATATGGCATATTTGGTATCAATGTTCTCAGCATGACCCAAGGAATAAGTTGAGATCATTTTTATCACAATAAACATATGCAGACTAATGTTATTATCAAATTTATGAATCATTATTGATGGTTAGTGAACGGTTTATAACATGTGACCACTGGGTGGCGCTGTTACCAAATTTATGTGTTGGGGTCATTGTGAGTTGCCAATGACAGACCTAAAGATCAGTGCAGAGTCGCAGCCTCAGATGCACATTGACATTGTGCTAACACATTTGTTGATGCCGTAAACGACAACCGTTTCGCTAATCGATATGATTTCCATAAATTTTGGTCAGCATGGTCTGAAGATGATCGGAATCAAATTTGGTGAAAACTGAATAAACGATCGAGAAGAAGTTAAAAAAAAATTTTTTTTGAACAAAATCAATATGGCGGACAGGAAGTTTGCTGTAATATGGCATGTTTGGTATCAATGTTCTCAGCATGACCCATGGAATAATTCAATGTCAATTTTACCACAATAAACATGCAATCCTGATTTTTTTTTGCCATTTTGGAAGATTCATTATTGATGGTTAGTTAAGAGTTTATAACGCACGACCACTAGGTGGCGTTGTTGCCAAATTAGTGTGTGGTGGTTATTGTGAGGCGCCAATGACACACCTAAAGTTCAGCATCAATATGATCAAACAATGCATAATTACAGCGTCAGATGATCTTTGACATCGTGCCAGCACATTTGTCGGTGGCGTAAACGAAAATCGTGTTGCGTATCAACATGAATTCTATAACTTTTTGCCAGCATGGTCAGAAGAACAATGGAGTCAAATTTGGTGAAAATCAGAAAAACGGTCTAGGAGGAGTAAAAAAAAATAGGTTTTCAACCAAAAACAAAATGGCGGACAGGAAGTTGAGTTCATTTTGGCATATTTGGTATCAATGGTCTCGGCATGATCCAGGGAATATAGCAAGACACATGTCATGTCAATAAGGAATGTTTAGAAAAAGTTATTAGCATTTTTAAATAATTGCTTATAACTTTTGGCCACAAGGTGGCGCTGCCCTAGAAATTTTTGAGTACCGTTAGGGCATGGTGTTGAAGATGCATACTATGTTTTGTAATGATACGTGAGTACGTTTGTGAAATATAGCATTTTTTGACAAAAATCTAAATGGGCGACGCCCAAAATGGCTGACCTCGGAAAATCGGACATTATTCGACTCGGCATGCTCTGTCGGATGTGAAGAGTCCAGTTTTATGAGTTTTGGACGAAGGGCTGAGAAGATATAAGCAAAAAAAGCAATTTGCTGTATCTCCGGACCACTAGGGAGCAGTGCTCCGAAACGCTGCAGATAACCTTAGACCATGGTTGTCATAACACACACCAAGTTTAGTGTGCATATATCAATGCGTTACGTAGATATCTCTTCAAGTCCATCTTCGCAAGATTTGTTCGCAAGTTAAACAAAAACTGTTGGTTGAACCAACTTGAATTCCTTTTGGTCAGCATGGTCTGTAGATCATGCGATTCAATTTTGGTGAAAATTGGATAAACGGCCTGGGACGAGTTCGATCAAACAGGTTTTGCGAAGAATTCAAAATGGCAAAAAAAAATTCCACAACGGAAAATTACGTCATATGGCTCACATGCGTTTGAATCGGCTTGAGCCAAGGATTCGGAGGAAAAAAGAATTTTGAGTGTAGCCCATCCGATTCAAAAGTTATAACGATAAACATAAGTGAAATTTTGGAAAAGTAGTGGCGCTAGAGAGTTTGAGTTAGAGACTTCAGGTTTGCTGTGGTTCATGTTGACACTGCCCTCTATCATTGTGCCAATTAATCATTGTGCAGGGGAGAAAGAGAATGACTGTGTTTACATGGACATCAGTAATCAAATTACTTGCCAAATTATGAATTTGTCGACTTCAACTGCAGTTTAGCACTTTAACTTTTTATTCAGGAACATTTCCTACATGTCGCCCATGACAAACAAGATATTGAAAGCGAGGAACTGCTGGAGAGTGGAGTTTTAAAGGTATGTTTGATACTGCACGGCAAATGGGAGAAAAAAAATCCTCCACATGTCTCGGTAACTTAGATGCACTCAGTAGGTAGTGTCAGAAAGCCGTGTGTGTATAGACTATCCTGTCACTAAATGCGGCGAAAATCCTGCACGACGGGAATAGTTTGTGTTTATATGTTTATACTCGGAGAGCAGCATTTACAGCGGATTTTTCAGTCTATAATTTTGTATTATAATATTGAAGTGATATTAACATACTGTAAACTTAGTAACTAAATCATTTTGACTATGGTATGTCTTTAAAAACTGAAAGAGCACTGCTGACGATACATAGCCATCTGGGTTAATCAAAGGGGACTGCACTGCACACACTTACCAAATCTGTCGAGACAGGCCAATCACACTGGAACTGTGTCTTTTTTTAAAAGGAGACGAGCGGCAAATACGGATTTCATAATTTCCAGATGCGAAAAGCTCTCGGGTAAAAATTTTCCCTACAAATGCATTTCTGTCGCATGACTGTAATCCACACGTGATTCCAGCAGCTCTCTCATAGAGAGAAAATGAAAACAAAACCTTCATTGCAGCACACTAATAAATGCAACACTGACGACCCGTGTCTCCAAATTCTTGTTCTTTCACTTGTTTTGGCAACACAACAACGTGGCGTCTCTCTCTGTCGTCTGAACACTTTAACAGGTAAACAGTCTCTGAAGCTATCATGCATATTAATGAAGTTGCACGTCATACACGCGCTGATTGGTTTGAACAAAGTCTTTCTCATAAATTAATGCCGCACCCTCAGAGATGCCACAATGTTCTGGCAGGGACAGACAGCCACTCTCCACACTGGATTTACACGCAAGTATGTCATGGCCGTGACGCAGCTTCAAAAATTCGTTTCAAACCGGAAGAACAAATTTGCTCAAAATAACGCAAAAACAACCAATATTCACTTTTTCGAGAAATATATGTGTCCTAATAGTGTTTATAGCAGCGTGGGACACACATATGACTGTCAACAGCTCAAAAAATGTGTTTTGGTGTTTCGTGACCCTTTATATGCTTATTTTCCAGTATAGGCATGTTTAAGGTAATAGTATTTAGGATAAGAGCAATATTAAACCAAATTTTATATAATAATAATGATAATAATAGTACGGGGAGAAAACAAAATGAGAGTTTGGGCAAAGAAAACGAAAACTTTTGCTTCTTATCCACGGAGCGGAGGGGTCAAGGGAAATGAGAGGGGAATGGCGAATGTGGAGGTGTGGATGTGAAGGTTGAGGGCGTCAGCGAACCCAGCCGGTGAGTAGCAGCCACTGGTACCTAACAGGAAACTCCGGCACTGTCGACTGCGGGATGAAGGTTTTCGGCAGCTGACTCCATGCCAGCGAGATAAATCGGTAAGTTGATTTTGTTCAGGACACAGTGCACTAAAGTCTTTGGTGACGCACTCATTCACAGATGTCACGAGCACTTCAGTAACAAAGACAGCGGTCTTTGCTCCGTTGCTTTGATACGTACTTAAGCTTTTTGTTTCTCACAGCCAGTCGTTAAGTTTACACTGCTCGTCTCAACCCGGTTTCTTTACTCGTTTCCCCGCACTGCAACAGTTCAGTCAACTTCTCTTTCTTCCGCACACAACATAATGCTGCCCTCTTCAACTCTCCTCCTCTTCCTTTATACTCTCACCCATTTCCTTTTTGCAGTCCTATGGATGGAGACCAATTAAACAATGTTGACTGTCGTCACAGAAAACACCAAAAATCATAAATGCGTGATTATATGCTGTCATGGCTTTGCAATCAAAAAATGTTGTTATAATAGAGGCCAATGGAGAAAAACAGCCAGGAATGTAACGAAAAGGGAGTAAATTTGCCCAGAGTGTATTGAGTTTTTTTTTTTTTTTTTTGAAGCATTTTCCCAGAATATGTCACAATAAGATGTCCCCAAATATCAGTCCATTTGCTGAAACAGAGAGAAAATTTTGGCCAAATTAAGCCTCAAAATCACCCCAGAATGGATGAAAATGACCCAACAGCACACAAGGAGAAAGGTGCACATTCCAGCCTTTATGCAGATGCTGTACAGGTATGTCTCATGTCTGTGAGGCAAATATTCAGCTGTTTGTTCAGCTGTTACCCCAGAACTATTTTTTCTGATGCGTTTACCAGTCAGGCACAGAATGAACAAGTATTCCCTATCAGCTTTACAAATTTTAGAAAAACATTTTGTTTTAATTATGAATATAAATTAATAAAAATAGGCCATTTACAGCTTTCAAATCTGTGTCTTATCAATATGACCAAAATGACTTTTTATGAGAATCTCTGAAAACTGGAGTGACACAGTTTCAATTTACTATTTAACTTCTGGTAAGTGGCTTTGACACAATTTACTTTGTAAAAGCACAAGACAAATAAAGATGAATTGAATTAAATCTGCTTAAATGTGTACACGTTAATGGACCAAACAAAATATGATCTGATTTATTTTACATTTAATGTGCATCAAAATTACAGTGTGTGTAGCCAATGTTTCCAGTGTCCTTTCAGCTTTTGATGAGAGTTTTTAAGACTTAATGAAGACTAATGTTTTTTAATTTTTTTTTCAGACCTAATTGAAGAAAATGAGGGGAGTAAAGAGGAACATCATGTCAAAATTGAGAAAAAAACTCATTTACAGACTGATGGTATTTTGAAAAGGAGAGACAAGAATCGTTTCACCTGCATTCAGTGTGGAAAGAGTTTTGGAAGACAAAGCGATCTTAAGATTCACATGAGGATCCACACTGGAGAGAAACCATTCACATGCACTCAGTGTGGGAAGAGTTTCAGCATATCATCATCCCTTAATCAACACATGAGGATCCACACTGGAGAGAAGCCTTTCACATGCACTCAGTGTGGGAAGAGTTTCAGCCACTCATCACACCTTAATAATCACATGAAAATCCACACTGGAGAGAAACCATTTACATGCACTCAGTGTGGGAAGAGTTTCAACATATCATCAAACCTTAATCAACACATGAGGATCCACACTGGAGAGAAACCATTCACATGCACTCAGTGTGGGAAGAGTTTCAACAAATCATCACACCGTAATCTACACATGATATTTCACACTGGAGAGAAACCATTCACATGCACTCAGTGTGGAAAGTGTTTCAGCCAATCATCACACCTTAATAATCACATGAAGATCCACACTGGAGAGAAACCATTCACATGCACCCAGTGTGGCAAGAGTTTCAGCCAATCATCACACCTTAATAGACACATGAGGATCCACACTGGAAAGAAACCATACACTTGCACTTAAGCCGCAGTCACACTGGACTTTTCTCCCCATAGACTTTTATTCATATGCACACAAATGCGTCAGACCGGAAACAAGTTTGTGCATCAAGTTTCGCAGTTTGCTGCATTGCAAAGTTCAAGCTTGATGAACTCTGACCTGCAAAATCGAATCACTTGACTGTGTGAGACCAATCGAAGATCAAAGCATTACCTCTCTGGACAGAAATAAAATATGGACCAATCGCTCACTTTTTTAATGTCTAATCATCTTGTTTAATCCCGCCCCCTTTTCGCAGTGCCATACAACAGAATTTCGCATGCTCAAACTCTAGTGTGACCACAGCTTCGGTGCGGGATGAGTTTCAGCAACTCATCAGACCTTAATAAACACATGAAGAGCCACACTGGAGAGAAACCATTCACATGCACTCAGTGTGGGAAGAGTTTCAACCAATCAGCAAACCTTAATGAACACGAGGATCCACACTGGTGTGAAAGAGTATATGTGCTTTGAGTGTGAGAAGATTTTTATTACAGCTCCAAAATTCAGAGATGGCAAAAGTACACACATCCTTTACTTAAGTAGAAGTACAGATACTCATGTTTAAAACGACTCTGGTAAAAGAAGAAGTACTGACTACACTTTTGTACTTAAGTAAAAGTAAAGAAGTACCGCCTGAAAAATGTACAAAAGTAAAAAAGTAAAAAGTACTCGTTTCAACCACAGTCCCAAAGACATGCGGTATAGGCGAATAATAATTCAACTACATTTGCAGTAGTTTATATGTGTGTGTGTGTGAATGTGTATTGGTGTTTCCCAGTACTGGAATGCAGCTGGAAAAGTATCCACTGCATAAAACAAATGCTGGAATAATTGGCGGTTCATTCTGCTGTGGCGACCCCTGATAAATCAGGGACGAAGCTGAAGGATAGCGAGTGAGGTAATCATCCAGATGCAAACTCACAGTGTTCAGCATGTAGTTTTGCCATTGTTAGATCAAAAACAACAGCTGCCATTCATGTTGCTACACTCTGTCTATCTTAATAAATAATGTCTGACATTTTACACTGAATTCTGTCCAAAATATATTGATTTTTTTTTCTTCTTTTTCTAAAATAAATTCTTATCAGATATGACTGCAAACTTTTTTTTTTTGCATTAGGCTAAAGCTTCTTATTCTCTTCAAAGAGCAGCTCTCATATATAACCTGCTATTTCAGTGTTTTTTCAGGTATTGTGGTTATTTTATTTAATGGATAAACATGAATTCTGTTACAGTTTTTCTCAGTCATTTTGGTCCATTTCTCAGATCAGAATTGAAATTCTCAAAACTCCCTGTTCAATCTTCAGATCATCATTGTGTCACTTGTGCACATCAGAAAAGCAGTTTCTCATTATGAACAAGTTGCAAATGCTTTTGTTCATCCATGCAAATGATTATGTGCAATTCTCTGATGCTTTCTATATTATCAGTTGCTTATGTCATGTTGATCAACATGTATTATTTTATCTCTGTTGAATAGACTCACCCCCACAACAATTAATCGTTCAAATGCCTGAACAAGTTGTCTTAATATTTAGTCATAATGCATTTTTTACATTTCTCCCAGGTGAATCTTGACTTTTTCTAATAAAGGTCTAAAGGGAGGTTGTCCTGTTCACATTTTTACTTTTGTTTTTTTCTTTGTGCTATGCGGTGCTCTATTTACCTTTCTGTATCAGAATGACATGATCTGGCAACTAATTACTGTATAAACAGCACAAATATTGCCATAGTTTACACCAGAACAGCCCTCCAGAGTGCACCGTTATTGACAACATGACTACTAAGTAATTTGAGTCTTATTCTTATACAATGACACAAGGACATGTCATTCTGACGCCACTGACATGTTCACTGACACAGAAATTTAGTTTTGAGAGATGAACTGAAGGATTTTGAGCAGGAGACTGGCTTTTGCAGGTAATCCATGGTGTTTTGCTAATTATACGTGTTGTTTTGAGAAATGCACTTAGGCCTACTGTTTTACAAATTTCAGTTCTGTTCTAAGAAATGTGCTAAAGTGACTGAGAAAAACTGTAATACATTTATTCTATGCTAAAAGCAACATACACAGGTAAGACAGGTAACATACACATAAATTGCCCAGTATAATTACCTTTGTTGTTGTAAAATATTTGTTAAAATTATTAATTGAAGACAACAGTATATGCCTATATGTAAAATCATATAGTCAATCAAATCAATAAAAACTGAAAAACAGCATAAATTCTGTATTAGGAAATATGAATCCATCAGAAATAAAGGAAATAAACCGCAATGCATACATTTTTTATAAAGTATTTGATTGTTTTAGTACTTAATTTACTAATCTTTACAAAAAAGCACTATTTTTCGCGGTATTAGATTGAAAGACCAGAGAAAGCCCGTGCAGTATGATCGGAAGTAGACAAAAGGCTTAAGCATTTAAACAGCATGTTTTTGACTGGAATGTGTCTCGTTTATCTGTGATCTGATCGAGCAAAAGGTGTCTTATTACCGTGTAAACAGGGCAGCATCAGTCATGTTAAATTCGCCAACTCCCTCTGTCACTGCGTAGTAATCCTAGTCCTTCTCATAGTAATGTTCATGAACTAGGCCATGTACGGTGCGCGATAGCCTTGAAGAAGCCTGATGAGGGAAAAATAGACTGACTGCATCAAAAATGCGCTCATGTTATTGCGCAATGACAAGACATAATATAGATCGTGCTACCAAACAAGTAAAAACGAAAGTAAGACCGTGGTTTAAAAAATGTAAGAAGTAGAAAGTACAGATATTTGTGTAAACATGTAAGAAGTAAAAGTAAAAAGTTGTCAAAAAATATGTAGTGGAGTAAAGTACTGATACCAGAAAAAACTACTTAAGTACAGTAACAAAGTATTTGTACTTCGTTACTTCCCATCTCTGCCAAAATTGAAACTGCACCAGACGATTCACATTGGAGAGACCGTACAAGTATTCACACTGTGACGAGATTTAATCAGTTAACACATCTGAAAACACAATAGAGGATTCACACTGGAGAGAAACCGTACAGATCTGATCAGTGTTTAGAGTTTCGCTCATTTGGCGCCGCTTAAGAAACACATGGACAAAAAGTTGCACACATGACATAAATTCAGCAAAACATTTTCTCATGTGCACAGGTTGTTTTATGTCTGAATAATGTTTGAAAAGGCTGAGTGACGGTATACTGTTTTCCAGCACTCCTACACTGCAGTAAGGGGGTTGTGTTGCACTCCTTGCGTTTACTGTAAACACAATCATGAGAGGAGAACACCCAGGTGAAAAAAAGTGTACTACAGTACACTAAAAATATACTGAAAAACAATTAAGTGCATTGTAAGTACACTTACTAAAAGTTAAAAAAATATATATATACACTATAAATATACTAATTAAAAGTATACTTTTACTTAAGCCCTAGTGAAAAATAAATATGCTAAGTATACTTAGATCCAGACTAATTGTTAGTATATTTTTGGTATATTAATGATTAGTTAACTTAAAGTGTGACATTTTGGACATATTAATTTTGTGCTAAGTATATTTTAGTTGAAATAAAATTGCACTAAAGTACAACTTTAAGTGTATTTAGTGTACTTTTGTGTGATAAATTGGAACAACTTTAAGTATATTTAGTACACTTTAAATAAGCATAATATGTAAATATGTAAGCTAATTTCATGCTTGCTTAGTGATATTAAAGTGTATTTTTTCTGTATTACAAGTACATTAGAAATTAGTTACGAGTGGATTTAAAACACACACGCAATATACCATAAATATATATTAGATTTCTTACTAAATAAAGATTAAATGCAACTTCAATAAAAGTCAAATACACAATAAACAATTCAAACTGTTTTTATTAAAACCTCTGAAGGGTTTAAATGTTTTACAGAATCATTCAAAAATATATCTTTATTCTATTAAAAATAGTACAAAATACTGCAGAAAATGTCCTTCAGTACAAAACATTACAATTTAGGAACAGATCTTTTAAAATACCATAATCCAAAAAATCCATGACTGTGCAAAGTCTGCACATGTACTGTACAAAATGTACTGTGCATAACAAACATCAAATCTCAAATATGTTTCACCAAATCCTTATAGATTAAGGCCCCGTTTACACTAATGCGTTTTCGTTTTGAAACGGCGTGTTAGATCAAAAACGATCCGCGTCCACACTAGCGTTTCATCTAGCATTTCTAAACATATCTCCTACCACACTTCTCCACCAAAAACGTATATCACGTGACCATTCGCGCACTCTGGGCATGCGCGTTCAAGTATAAACAGGTAGCATGTGTCTCGCTCGGCATTTGGCTATTGTTAGTCAACAAACTCTGGTTGAACGATGAACGCGAGCGATTAGCGAGTGCTCGAACAATAGCTTGTCTCTTGCGAATATATGCAGCTGCTGTAGTAAAAAAGGCAAGAGTTTAACTGCACAATGGCGCCTAAAATGGACAATAGTGCAAACAACGCTCCCATTTCTGTGTCCATGTTGTTTACAGTGAAGGCTGGTCTGCCGTATTCCTGTAGCGTTATAGTCATGTGATAGGGGCTTGACAAATAGGGGGAGGAAACGCAATGACCCAAAAGCCCCAATCAGGTAGCGAATCTCAGCAGCCACGCCTCCGTTTTCAGATGTCTCCATTTTCCCCCATCCACACAGAGACAGAGCAGCAGCGTTTCAGAAGAAAAACAACCTGTCCAGCGTTTTCAAAACGCTCCGTTTTCGGGGCTCGAAAACTCCGGCGTAGTGTGGACGGATGGCGTAACCGTAGCAAAACTTATGCGTTTTAAAACGAAAACGCATTAGTGTAAACCGGGCCTAAGGCACAATCCCAACTCTACACCTTAGCCCTTCCCCCTCGGTTTCTGCGTTCACATGAAGAGGTCGGGTGTCCCAATTCTCTTTAATAGCTTGGTGGTGTAGGGGTAAAGGGACGGGCCACATAACCTTCAAATGGAGATTATTCAAGACCACACTACAAATGAAGAGGTATGAGAGTTTTCTCTGACTACACCAGCAACATGGATGTAAAAACCGAGCAAAGAGACCCACAAATGTAAAATAAATGTGCATTAATAAGAATTTTTACTACAAAGCAGCTGCTTTATTACATTCATAATGACGTTAACGTGTTATCTTCAAAGAAACATTTTGAAAAAGAAAAGCTAAAATTTCACAAAGGATAGTCCCTTAATAACCACTGCAAAATATTACTCAGCATATTTTTAATTCAGATAACCCAATGACTGGGTCTGTCAGAAATGTCTGCTGGGAGTGAAATAGCTTTTTACTGCACATCTGGTATAATATTACTGTTGTTTTTCAGTTCATTCATACAGAAGATTAGCCTCAACACTCACACAGTGCTTTACACTCAACTTCTATATGATTTATTTATAAATGGGGTGGGGGTAGGCAAAGGGAAAGTGGTATAAAATAGAATTGAGATCGGCCTGAACCTCATCAATTTTGGATTTCCGTGATATTTGGGAATAATTTTCCAAAAATAGTTTACATAGATGAAGAAAAAAGCCATAATATTTAAAATTGTCTAACATTCCAGCATGTCAGGCAGGGATGAGAGTAGTGGTAAAATATGATGGTGTAGTTATAATTAAAAGTTTAATCAAAACTGATTCAGTTCAGTTTAATACAACTGTCACTGTTGAAGGAAGATCCACTAAAGAGCAACTCCACCAGCTCTGACCAAGCAAGCCAGAGGGACCGTGGACAGAACCAAAACTCCACCGGTTGATGAAAGTAATGAACAAACGTTAAAGAAACCAGGCTCAGCCAGGGATCAATTCTCCTCTGGCCAAACATAAAGGGTAGAGCTGTGGTCTAAAAGACTCTGGAAGGCTTGAGAACGGTGAGTGTCCTTCATGGAGAAAGTGCAGGTTTGAGTCGGTCAACGGCAGGTGTCCAGAATAGCCCATGGAATCAATGCAGATACTCGTCTGTTACTGTCATGCTCTTGCCTCATCCATGATCACCACAGCATCTGCTCTGAATACATTAGACATTGACAGCACACAGTATGTCAGTAATAGCATGTCACATTTATAGCATTTATTACAGTCTCTGTGAAAAGAGAAAAAATATCTTTAAATAAAAGGTAAAATTAAAGACCACAATTACTGTATAATAATGTAGAACAATTTAACTGTATTATTTTAGCATTAATATTATTTTTATTCAGTACTCCCTGACATATAGGTAGACACATGAAATCCAAAATAAAGAAAATTAATTTAAAAGGTGATGTACAGACTGTATGAGCTCGTTGACCTTGCCTGTGAGGGTCCAACTTGTCCTTTGAGGATTCAATGGCAGATTTCTCTGTGAGTGTGCATCTTGCCGGAGTTGCTAGGGCAAATAGAGAAACTTGTGACTTTTTACCTTTTTATACATTTTGGTACAGTAACATCAGAATCAGCCAGAGAAATCAGGAACAAATGAGAAATAAGCTAAATTATTATAAAATCTTTTACACAACATAAAAAAGCAATCACTATGCAACTAAAGCTCAATAAGTGGTCAGGATTACACAAAAAGGCAGCAAAAATAAACTTTTAAAAAATATTTTTATACAGTAATTCTTGAATTGTTCTTGAGCTAAAATATGACGTATCTAGTTAAATAAAGAAATACAGGTTTGTAACAAAGTGTGAATAAAGCAAATATCAGATATTTGTACACATCTGTATTTACAAATACACATTCATTTAAAAAAATATATAGAATTGTCAGATTGGATTGAATGAATATTAAAATGTTTAACTAATTAATTGGGTAATTCACCTTAAAATTATAATTTTGTTATTTACCCACCCTCACATTACAAACAAACCTGTATATAGAGTAACAAATAAAGAGTTGTTAATACATTAACATTACTTGACGATAGTAAGAGAACTCATTCAGTTGGTTGGGATCATGAATGTTATACAATTGAATTAAACATGATATATAAAAACATTAAAAAAGAGATTGAGGTGAATACCACACATTCACAAACGTGTTTTGCATTTCACTTCATCTGTGCTGTCCAGTACAAATTCCCCATCTTTTTATGTATTTGCAATGGCTTGTATGTATTACACTCACCTGAATATTTAATTTCACATTTGGTATCAACCCAGCATAAGAGCTCCATCCTTTTAAAGACAAGAGTCCTCTCTGGTCTCCACACACAAATTGAGTCTCCAACACACACTATATTAGAGATGGCTACTTGTGCTATACATTCCTTGTTTAACCCCCCATCACAAACCCTCAAGTACAATACTAAATGTAGACTTTACCTTAAGTTCCAGAGTGCAAAAGGTATCTTCAGCATACTTCAAATTCAGACCATATCCAGTTGTGAAATCCAGATGAGGTCCCATGACCACTTGACCCTCCAAGTAATAAGACTGTTTGTTTGATGTTGTATTGCTGGAAAAGAAAGACTGAGTTTGTGAATAATTTAATTTGTTTGTACAAATAAATTTGACATTCCATACACTGCCTATTAAAATGCCCAGTTAAATTGCTAATAAACACAAAAACTATAGTTTAAAAAATCTTTGTCTAATATTTACTCAGCACTGGGTAGCCAAATAGCCTAGCTGTGGTTGTTTTTAACACCAGATTTTTTTAAATGTAGGAACTATTAGAGGAAGAAAAAGAGTTTGTACATGAAACTGCTCACAACAAATCTGCGAACAACGTGATTTTTAAAAATCTAATAAAAATGACGAAGGCATCAACATTACCTTGAACAATCAAGCGAGGGGTGCTTGGTAGCATTACACTTTTTCAACATCCATGGCTGTGGCGCAAGGCTGCAAAAACTGATAAATATAATAAGAGTAGAATAAGACTCAACATTTGACTCTGTATGAGTTAAAATGTGTGCACAAATCATTCCTTGTCCCCATCAATTTAACTTTAAATAGGCAATATACATTTGTTCCATGCACTATAGCTATCACGTACACCTAAACACCACAAAAAATAAAATGTACAGTGACTCTGTACAATAAGTTCACATTAGTAAATGTTAGTAATGCATTAAAATTACCACTAAGAAAGACAATGGCATTGACTATGTAAATGTTAGCTTAAAAATACAGCTGAATGGGGTATATCCACACAGACTTTTAGTTTTCAGTCAGTCAGCCCAAGCGCATCACTGCCAATATAAAAATCTGAATAATCTTATAATCTTCTCTAAATGTTTAAATGCTAAATAATTACTTACTGTATATTAACTACTGTTATGTTACAAAACAAACACAACTGACCACTCTTATGTGGTTCATTTACTTTGCATTTGCCATAATCTATGACAATAACATTTTATTGGCTGATAATGATGGTCATAATGACTATGTGAAGGCCAGCTTACCTGAACTTTATTCTGCATGGTCACTTCAATGTTGTGCTGAAATAGAGAATGCAGTTAACACTAATTTAATTAAAGTCAAGAGAAATTACCTTTCTCTTTACCTTTCCTCATGGTCACGTGAAGTACTTCACTTCCACTTCACTTCAATACTGTGCTGAAATAGAGAGAGCAGTTAACAGTTAAAGTTAACAAAATCACCTTTCCTTTTTCAGGTACTAACGTTATGCTAAAACGAAATTCACGAGCACTAACTTACAAGCGCCGTCTGTAAAAAAATTTTTGTGTAAAAATGGCGATTAACCCGTCTGTTAACGAATAACATGGCATCATAGATATATACATTAGATGTCGCCTACCCTGCTGTTGTCTATTAGAACGAATGCGTCAATAGAGCCGCCATTTTAGTACAGGGTAGCGCTTCTTTGAAATGAAAGCGGGACCAAGGTGAAGTGGAGGACTGTGGCCATCCTAAGCCAGAGAAATACACATATACACATATATCTATGATCGGGAGTTTCCCCCGGTGGTCAGTATGCAAATATTTTTTTTAATTACAAAATATTATAATTTTACATCACTTCTCTAAATTGATGGATGTGACCGCACGGGCATTCCTGACAAAGAGCATGTGTTTGTGTGCATGGAAATGCATTACCCTCCTTCCCTGTTTAATTTGATCTAATCCCTGTCCTGAAACACACCCCCTCTCCTGCTTTCACATCTCATTCTAACAGAGGGAGCGATTCGTTTGTGAATGAATCTCCATTATGAACGACTCATTCACTTAGCCGACAATAATACAAGTTTCTAGCACCGCAGCGTCTTGTTGTCATATTTCATAACATTGTTTCAACAAAACTAGCATAAGCTTAGAATTTAGTGTGAGTTGATGCTACTTTGCCTTATGGTGAATGCAGCAAGAGACTGTATTATCATTAATAACATTACTTGTTAAGCACAAAAGTTCATAACATACAAAAACATAAAAAACTAAATCTTACCTATGAAATGTTCTGCCTTTGTGCTTTGTTTTCTTTGTTTGCTCGTTACTACACCCGTACACAGCGCTAAAGTCCAGCATCTTCACATTGGCACACTGTCTTGACTAATGCGGTTGAATGACGTTTGTCCTAGGAGCACTGTACCAATGTGGCGGCGCTATTGACGCATGCTCAAGGTCCCTATGCGATATCTAGTGTATATATCTATGACATGGCATAAGAACCTAACATTACATCTAAAGCTAACTTACTTGGTTAATGTAATTCTGTTAAATGACATGCACTGTACAGAAATATACACAAAACAATAATTTTTCAACACTTACCGTGGGTGAATCCGTTGACTGAGACGTCGACGGTTATGGTTCAAATGAGGCGTTGCCTGTGGTGACGGACGGTGCTTGTTTCCGGTCGAGTCGAATCGGCTCGGTTCTATGAATCGGCTCACTTAAGTGAATAGTAAAGAGTCGAATCAGCCCGAAAAAGATTCCTTTTTGTATAATAATGTGATGCAACAACATGATTCATTAATCATTACTATTTCGCTATACTGCTCGGCCACACGCATTGTATACACTGATGTTGATAAGTATGAGCTTGTGAACCAGTTGTGAACACGTGTGATAATTCCAGAGCAAACAGTTCAATCTGATTCAATGTCACCCGAGTGCTGAAACGAATCAGTGCAGAAGTGATATAGTTTTTTTTTGGTTTATTTATAAAGATTATGTCTCATTTTAAATGAGTCGATAGCGCAGATTCCTAACCTCTAGGTGTGTTTAACAGTCTTTGGTTTCATGAATCAATTACTTTTGTTACAGTTTATCACGTTTTGGCTAAGTACAAAATTATGTTTATTAAAAAAAATGTCAAATTTACATAATCTTATAGATTTAAATAAAGGTGCACCCAAAAATGAACATTTAACATTCATGTTTCAAACCTGGATGATTTATTTATTTAAAGTTATTTTTGAAGATGTGGTAGCCAAATTGTTTTTGGGACATTCAGTAAAAAAAAAATTATATATATATATATATATATATATATATATATATATATATATATATATATATATATATATATATATATATATATATAGTGCCTGTACTACTATATAAATGTTTATGCTAAAATAAAAAGTTTGAATTCCTATAACTAATGTGCAAAACATATTGCCCTTTTTTACAGTAATTTGCTGTAATCATGCTGCCATCCTTAATGTCACAATGCAATTTTGAATACAACATTCTGTGAATTTTTACAGTTAAATCCTGTAAAAGGGATACTTATGTAATTTACTGTGAAAAATTACAGTAACGTTGTGAATTTCTGACTGATAGACAGATATATAGATAGATAGATAGATAGATAGATAGATAGATAGATAGATAGATAGATAGATAGATAGATAGATAGATAGATAGATAGATAATTGTTTTATTGTCAGCATCAACAGCGTCTCTCTTATATAGTAATGAGTTATTTACAAATGTTTTAAATGGGCTTCAATGCATTTGACATTTTATTACTTTCTAAAAGTATAATGAACTTAATTGCATGAATGAAAACCTACACTGAAATTACTACAAAATTTAACAAAGTATACAACTTCTGTTTATTTTAATAATGTGCTTTCAACATTCTTACAAAGTTCATTTTCAAAGCATAGTTATGGTAATACTAAAATATATTAGCATCAAATGCTAAATAAATACAAAATATAAAAAATAAACTAAACATTTAATTAAAGTGCATTTTTCTGAAATATATTTTTAGAAAATATACTAAATTACAATTATTTTTAAGTGTGTTAAAAGTTATATATAAAAGTATGGTAATAATACACTTTTAATATATTTAAATTAAATATACTTTTTGGTTAGTATACTTTCAATGTACTATTGGAATTAAAAATATATTTGCAATACAATTTAGTATACTTTTTTTCACCAGGGTCCAGTTGATTCACAGCATAGATATATACACTAGATATCGCATAGGGACCTGAGCATGCGTCAATAGCGCCGCCACATTGGTACAGTGCTCCTAGGACAAACGTCATTCAACCGCACTAGTCAAGACAGTGTGACAATGTGAAGATGCTGGACTTTAGCGCTGTGTACGGGTATAGTAACGAGCAAACAAAGAAAACAAAGCACAAAGTCATCACATTTCATAGGTAAAATTTAGTTTTTTATGTTTTTGTATGTTATGAACTTTTGTGCTTAACAAGTAATGTTATTGTTGATAATACAGTCTCTTACTGCAGTGACCATAAGGCAAAGTAGCATCAACTCGCACTAAATTCTAAGCTTATGCTAGTTTTGTTGAATAAAATAAGCAAACAATGTTATGAAATATGACAAGAAGACGCTGCGGTGCCAAACTTGTATTATTGTCGGCTAAGTGAACGAGTCGTTCATAACAGAGATTCATTCACAAACGAATCGCTCCCTCCGTCAGAATGAGAAGTGAAAGCAGGAGAAGGGGTCTGTTTCAGGACATGGATTAGATCAAATTAAACAGGGAAGGAGGATAATGCATTTCCATGCACACAAACACACGCTCTTTGTCAGGAATGCTCATGTCACATACACCAATGTAGAAAAGTGATGTAAAATTTTAATATTTCGTAATTTAAAAAAAATATTTGCATACTGACCACCGGGGAAAACTCCCGAACATAGATATATGTGTATATGTGCATTTCTCTGGCTTTGGATGGCCACAGTCTTCCACTTCACCTTGACGTCCTGCATTCATTTCAAAGGAGCGCTACCCTGTACTAAAATGGCGGCTCTATTGACGCGTTCCTTCTACTAGACAACAGTAGGGTAGGCGACATCTACTAGTGTATATATCTATGGATTCACAGCACAGGAGCGGCGCAGCCTTGTGACGTCACACGCCACGCCAGAATAAAAGTCTTTTGTTTAGCTTTTCTTTTGCCACTTACTGTTGCAGTCATGACTACATTTCTCCCTCGTTTTTCACTTTACACTATATATGAAGAGAATGAAAAAGAAGAAAAATGAATAATCTGTACACAAATGTTTCCTCTGTTGTCAAGAGACTATCAGCTTTCGCTGAGCGCTTACAGACAGTCAATCAGCTTTCGCTGTGCCGCATACAGGCAGCCAATCATCTTTCGCTGATCAGCGTGCAGGCAGAGGCGGAGAGTGGAGAGTGCAGAGGTTTCTGTTTTCCTTTAATTCCACTTATGTTACGGGTGTTGTGCGTCTATTCAAAGTAAGTGTATTATATCTGACCTTTGTAGCATTCGCAGATTTGCTGCAACTATCTTGCGGGTTGAACTGCTTTAACATATATGCTCAATGCTAATATACTCTTGTGTTTTTAGCTCGATGCTACACTGTAAACACTTCTGTAATGCGTTACTCGCGGGTATAGAGGTAAAGTTGGTTTTATATTGGGATATTCAGACATTCTCCTTAATAATAAAATTTCAGAAAAGTATTCTTTGCAAATTCTTAAGGGAAATCATATTAGCAGCCAATTATTATCAAACTACAGCCTTGTTCACAGTCAATTAGATAGTGCTAATGTTGTTTTGAAGTCATACTTGCATGCTAATTTCGATCGAATATTCAATGTAACATGGTAAACAATATAGAGACTTCTAAATGAACGAATGTGCGAATAGAAAACCAACTTTACCTCTATCTCGCGGGTTATCTGCAGGGTTTCTGCAGGGTCTTAAAAAGTCTTCCATCTCAAAATCCAAATTTTAGGCCTTAAAAAGGCTTAAATTTACTGAAATATTGTGTTGTAGGTCATAAATCTTTTTTAAACAGGTATTCAATTTCCCTTTTTCACGTATTGCTACCAACTCTGGCCAAAAGCAGATAAATGTAAGTAATCAGAGACATGATCACGCTGCACACACGAGATGTAGAATCAGCCACTCAAGACTTGCACACATTTATTGAACAGGAAAGAAAACCTATGTATAACTTGTGTGAGAATAATTTGATGGTAAAACATATTTTAATAAAATGTATATTTTTAAATGATATTAGACAATGTTTTTATTCAGGAAATATTTTAAGGCAAATGTTTAAAAATGTGTTTTCTGGAGGAATTTTTATCGTTTATCAGACTGAAGGAGCTTATAAGACTTTATCAGTGTTGTTGTTATTTGTGTGTTTTAAAAGAAAAAAATTAATGATGTTTCAGAAACAGTTATAATGTCAATTATATATTGAATATTAAATACAAGTGTTGCCATTAATATAGCCAGTGCTGCTGATATGGCATTAAAATATAAATATATGCAAACGGCATGTAATTAGAATAATTGTCTCCTCCTCCAGAGAAGCTCCTCCTCCTCCAGTTCAGCTATAAACACTGGAATATTCCCATCAGGCTCCAGTGAAGAGTTTATTGAAGGACAGCGAGAACATGAGTGATCCAGAACCCTGCAAAATCAAAAATGAAGACTCTGAACAACAAATAGGTTGGTGTTTATTCCTGATCAGGGGCGGCACGGGGGGTTGTTGGGCTTCTGGGGCTTCAGCCCCAAAAGTTTTTTTCCAAAGCCATGAATCTTTTGGGTTTAAGTTTTGTCAAAACGTGGTTTTTCAACACATTATGCAGAAATATTTAACCCGGTTCATTATTGCTTTCCCACAGGATCAATAAAGCAATATCAGCTGGGCTTTTTCTACCTCTTTTGTCTATTTAAGAGTTTTTTTATTATTATTATTATTATTATTATTATCAGAGACAGCCCCACAGAAGTAAGTGCTTTCTGTCTCTCCTTTCTGAGAGCGAGTTTACACACACACACACACCGTGGTCCTGCAAAGCCACGACCTCCTGACAGTCACTCAACGCATTAGTCTCATCGCTGCACCACAATTGTACTTCATGTTGGTTACTGGCTTTAATTTCGTATTAAAGTAAGCTTGTTGGAAATTCTGAGGAAAACGTTGGGTTGCTTTGAAGAATTGCATTGCATTGAAGAATTACCACAGATTTTGACTAACAGTTCCGTATGATCTGACGAGAAGCTACATGCACAGGCTGTTCTGATTAGCTGTGAGTTTTGATTGATTCATTCAGGTGTATTTAGAGAGAGAGTAAAATCTCTCCGTGGCAGGGGCAGCTGCCGCTAAACCTGCCACAGCTAAGTGTGCCTGCCACAAATACCTGCCACTCTACCCGTCACCGCTAGAGGCAGCTGCCTCTAAACCTGCCACTGCTGAGCACGCCTGCCACGGCACCCGCCATGGTTTTATGCGCCTGCCACAAATAGCTGCCACTGTTTTGTAAGCTCGCCACGGCACCCGCCACAGTTATACGCGCCTGCCACGGCACCCGCCACGGTTTTATGCGCCTACCACAAAGACCTGCCACTGTTTTGTGAGCCTGCCACGGCACCCGCCATGGTTATAGGCCTACGTAGCTGATACGTAATCCGCTACGGTAATATGCAGCTGCTACGGAACCCGCCACGGGTATACGCGGCTGATGCGGTACCCGACACAGTTATACGTGGCTGATACAGAACCCGCCACGATTATACAGGGATAGTACGGAACCCATCACGGTAATATGCGCCTCAGGCCCGGCGCCACAGTGTCATAACTGAGGGGGCATTTTAATCCCGTAGGGGGGCACTAGACCTGGTGACTGATTTTGGTACCGAACTCTTTTTCCTTTCATTTAGGCTATTTTTATACTTATTTATTACTGCCTAAGTTACAGTGTAAGGCAGTAATATACTTTTTTTATAGTAATAATAATATTTCGCTATTACTGATTTTATCAATAGGTTATGCAACGATACAGTTTACATAATTGCAAACGGATCATGGCTTCAGTGCCAAACGAGTGGTTTAGCCTAAATGATATTTTATTCTCCTTATTTCTTTCCACTTTATTTCAAATAATATAAATGTTTTAGGTAAAGACATCAAACTATGCCCACACATGCAAGCTAACCCACGGTAATTTGTATAACCGGTAAATAAATATAGTGAAATCAGCATAACCAAGTCATCGCTTCACGTTGCCTACTACCCAACCAATCATTTATCAGTGTTAGGAAAAAGTTAAATGTTACAATAATGTCATTTTAAAAAAATAGTAGCTAAATGTGCCAGAAAAAAAAAAAACTAAAAATGGAAAGAAACTCACTGTTTTTCCATAAAAAAATTGTTAAATTTTGGCACAGATAACATGGAACTCAATGTACAACTTTTTTTTCATAATTTTAAAGGTAAAAATAAAGATTTATGTTAGGCTATCATGAGTGTTTTTTTTTTTTTTCGTGATATGGTTCAGTTGGCATTTGTAAAAACGTCATCATAAACCATTATGATATTAGCTCTACTCGGGTTATTCTCACAAAACCACTAAAACAACATGGCACTTAAGATTTTACATATAAAACTTGCTAATTTGTTAATACAAAAAACATCATAATAAAAATAATGCTGTTCTCTACGAAGCACAATGTGTAATTTCAACATAATTTACTTATTTTTAATAATTTTACAGCATTTTCTACTGAAATTCTCATTACCGAAACGTGTCCATGTATGTTTGAATATGTGTTATGTTGTAATTTAAACAAATTAGCATAAAAATTTTAGAATAAAAACAGCTGAATTGTTCTAATAGATTATCTTAAATGACAGAACAAATAATTTACAGAATATTCATGTATAATGATAATGAGAAAAAACTGAAAAACTATGTGTCCATGACGGATTTTCTCATCCTCCGCAACCATTTTAAAGTACTGTTTAAACACACATAAAGAGTTTAAATAAAGTTTAATTTTGTATAAAGAAGCACATGGGCCAGTTGTTTCAAGATGGCTGAAAGAAACGAAGATCTTTTTTATTCCTCCAGTTTAATGTTAAATTTTCTCCAGTCTAAATGGTTAAACGACTTTTTGATTATCATTACTGAAACAGGTAGTTTTCTACATTTACATAATTGTTAAATGTACAAATTTTTATGAAAACAAACTTTTTTAAAGTCTTAATTATATTCACTGAGATTTTTTTTCTAAATCATCATAGCTTCCCTATTATTAGCAAAACATATAGAGGCACCTCATTCTCCGCAACTCTTTTCTCATATACCGCAACTATTTAAGGACAGTTGCGGTAGAGAGAACATTTGTTTCAGGAATGAGAATTTAAGTAAATTGCATACTAGATTCAAATAACTCTTTTGAATTTAATGTTAATTTAAAAATGTACTATCTGTTTATATTTTGCTTTGATTTGTTTCATTTTAGAGAGTCAGCAAGTGAAAAAAAGCTAATCTTTAGCAAAAGCTAGGTTGGGAAAAATGGTACAGCAACCCAGGACTACTTGAGGAGTACAGAAAGAAGGAAAGAGAGTGGTTAGATTTGGAGATGGCATAGCAGGTGTAATTACTAAAAAACACTCTACAGTTTAGTTTTAATCTGCACACAATGTACAAACGCAAGCACGCACGCACGCACGCATGCATGCGCACACACACACACACACACACACACACACACACACACACACACACACACACACACACACACACACACACACACACACACAGAGAGAGAGAGAATATAACCATTAAGTCAAATAAGAACATTTAGAAAATATTTTGTTTGCAAAAATACAAATTCACCATGATTCTGAAAAAGTGCATGTGTGTAAAGGGGTGACACTAAGTGAGAAACACAAGCACACTGCGTCATAAAAAATGTTAAGCCTTTTGTGTAGTCTCTTTATAGCCATATGTTGTTTTTACAGTAATTAAAATACCAAAATGTACACTTCAAATCACTTTGTCAAACAACAAGTATCGAAACCTTGTTAGAAAGAAGTATTTTGACAAGCAGCATTGTAGAGATCGTAATACAAGAACCTAGTGTTTACACCATGCAGTGTTTCCTCTAGAATTTTTTCCAGCTGTGGCGGCAGGCCTTTTGATCTACCAACTACCTATGGTGTTATTTCAATGACAGATGTCGTGATGCAGTACTACAAGTCGAGATCGGATTTGTGTAATACGAGCATGCAGATCTTTTTGCTTGCGCTAGGATTTCCTCTGTTTTTGCACAAAACGTCTTGCACGCCCTCAAACACACGCTGCTCAAGTGCAATTTAGCGCATTTATGTAGTGAATATGTCTCCAACCTTTATTAGATTTGCTAGGAATATTTATGAACGTCTCCAATAGACCTACAGAGCGGCATTAATGCATCCTGAGGTAAAGTGAAACGGCTAAAAACTCCAGCAAGATAAAGTCTTTGTTTGTTGTATGCAGAGCCATAGACCTTCATCTATAAATATAGTATAATTATAGAAACTGTGTTCATCCTAACTGAAAGCTACGCCGTGTTTGCTGGCCTCACGCATCACGCACCTGTCAGTCAGTCAGCCAGCATGTCACCTTAAAGGGTTAAACAAATAACGCACAGCACTACTACGGTTACAAAAAAAGTTTGTGCTGTTATAATTCACTTACCTTTTAATCCGTTTTGGTGCAATTATAATCCGCTATTTAAAAAAAAAAAAACGACAATGTTTTGAATGAGAAGCTGTAATGTAGCCGTGGCGGGATGAACTTTGGCGTGGCGCCCCGCAATGGTAGAATGAATGTAGCGAAAACCTTGCCATGTCATTGCATGTATTTTTTTTAATGACCAGAGGGTGCTAATCTGCCTTTTGTTTTTAAATGGCAGTCTCTATTGTACCTGGAAATACCAAGTGTATCTGTCCGTGGACTGCAAGACAGGGGCGTAACATGAAGGTTCGTAACTTAGTAGTAAGTTAGAGAGGCGTAACTTGCAGTTATGGAACCATGTGAGATGTCACAATGAGATGTTATTGGCAAGATGGTGGAATTACTTACAAGAGAACATTTTCACCACATGTTTTCATGAGTTTTCTCCAAATTTATCCACAACCAATTAATTTGATATATTGTTATATTCATTCATTTAACAACTCGCTGACTTCTTTGAGCACATCAAGTATGAAAGCCTCAGCAGCTGTAAGTTAATAAAGATGGTGGTTGGATTTAGGGTTGTACTGTAGTAGGTATAGGCGTTATTAACTGTGATGATTGGGTTTAGGTGTGGAGTAGGTGTCGATGTTAATAACTGATGGGTACATCGCCATCTTGCCGACAACATAGTTTGACATGTGGGTCTCCATAGCTTCAAGTTACGCCTCTACTACAAGTTATGCCCCCTGTCATGTTATGCACCTGTCTTGCAGTCCGCAGACAGACCCTACTCGGAAACACAGCACTAATTTAAACATTATTAAAAATAAAAATTACAAAAATTCTGTTGTTTTCAATAGGGGAAATGTATGTTAATTAATGCATAAATAAAGACCCTCTCAAATTTCAAAATAATATAAATATTATAAACAGTTCATCCCTTTTTGACCAGCTAAGACCACAAGTTTGATTCCCAAATAAGGACCAGATACCAGAGGGTTAAAGCTGTACTAGAGACCACACAATCTAGCAGGAATGATGATTCATTTCAGCTTATCCAAGCAAGTGGAAATTATTCTTTGAAATTGATTTTTTGTTATTAAAGCACTGAAAATAAAACAGATTTGAAATTCAATGTTGTTTTTTCTACATTAAATGTTTTTTTTTTTTAAATCTCATACATAGTACAGTGTTTCCTCTAGGATTTTTTCCAGCAGTGGCGGCAGGACTTTTTTTTTACACAGATCTGCCAACTATTTCAAAGACTAATATTACACGCAGTATTACAAGTCGAGATAGCATTAATGTAATACGAGCATGCAAATCTCTTTGCTTGCTCGCCGATTTCCTCTGTTCGAGCACAGAACTTCTTGCATGCACTCAAATTTACACGTTCAAGTGCAGATCTTCTTGTGCCCTCTCCAGTAAGCGCTGCTGAAGCGCGATTTAGTGCGTTTTTTGCGTTTTCCGACATTAACGCGTCCTGAAGTAAAGTGAAACGGCATTAAACTCCAGCAAGATAAAGTCATTGTATGCAAAGCCATTGACCTTTATCAATAAAGTATACTTATGGAAACTGTGTTCATCTTAACTGAAAGCTACGCGGTGTTTGCTAGACTCACGCACCTGTCAGTCAGTCTGTCAGAGAGTCAGTCAGCATGTCACCTTGAACAAATAGCGCACAGCACTACTACGGTTACAGAAAAGTTTGCGCGGTTTACCTCTAATATGTTTTGGAGCGATTATAATCCGCTATAAAAAACACGACTAAATGTTTTAAATAAGAAGCTGTAATGTAGCCGTGGCGGGATGAATTTTGGCGTGGCGGCCCGCCACGGATGAATGAATGTAGCGGAAACCTTGTAGTATACCTAAAATCAATATTGAAATAATTACCCTATATTCTACAACCTATTTATCATTACCGCAACCAATGTTCATGAAGCATATTTATTTATTTTTAATAAATAAAATTATTTTGCTTTGCTATTTTGCAAAGTTTGCTTTTCAATGCATGTGCATAATCTACAAGTTATGTCCTTTCAGGTTAGCCACGTCATTTTGAAAATACATCATGTTTCATCAAAATATATTTAAAAAAAGGGTTGTCAGTTATGTAGGGTGTTTCGGTAATGAGAAAAAACAATCAAAATAAAAACCTGTTAATTAAAAAATAAATGTGAATTCGCTTTTTTAACAGAGTTGATTTTTCAGACTGTTGCGGTAATGAGAATTTTCATTACTTATTTTTGAAATTATGTTTAAAAAGGTACTAAATGATATGTATATATTTTTTAATTAATGTTGACAAACGCTCCAGACTTTGTTCCAAATATGTGCAAAAACAAAAAGTTAATTTAAACATTTTTTTTTTAATTTGGTTTGAAATATTTTAAACTAAGTTTTTGTGAGAATCACCCACGTCGTTTAATGTATTTATTAAGCCTATTTTAATTACTTGTTTTCAGGTTACATTTAAATTTTTAGGGCCATGAGCTACAACTCAAAATAAAATCGATATGCTAACTGTATTTTAGCTGTTAATACAGCCCAACAATGAATAGGAAATACAAGGAAATATAGCTACTATTTAAAGTAAACTGAATTTAAATTAATTGTGTGAAATCTGCCTTTATGAGCATTTGTTACTACTAATCCTCTGTCTGTAACAACTTGCCCCGCAGGTGATGTAAATAGTAACATTTTTACTCCTGCCACTTTTGGCAATACTGCACAGAAACCACAGGTCCGGCAATCATATTTCCAGTGCTCATTTGTAAGAGAGGCTTGTGTGTTGTTGGTAAAAAAAAATGGTTTGTCTAACCCTATTACTTTGTTCATTATTTGACCAAAACCAAAAAGTGGTACTTTGTGCCCCGCTCTCCCCTATAACCGTGGCGGGTGCCGTATCAGCCGCGCATAACCGTGGCGGGTGCCGTGGCATGTTCACAAAACAGTGGCAGGTCTTTGTGGTAGGAGCATAAAACCGTGGCGGGTGCCGTGGCAGGCGCGCTCAGCAGTGGCAGGTTTAGAGGCAGTTGCCTCTAGCGGTGATGTGTAGAGTGGCAGGTATTTGTGGCAGGCGCACTTAGCTGTGGCAGGTTTAGCGGTAGCTGCCCCTGCCACAGAGAGATTTTACTCTCTCTCCATCAGGAATAAAACCACCTGTTTTTATACCCGTGCTGACTCTGCCGAGCTGTAGCTATAAAGTTTGGTCTGCTAAAAAAAACACAACTTAAAAAAAAAATAAAACTGGGCGGGGATTAGATACTAAGAATCCCATACTTGTTATATAATTAAAATTTTGATTCCTCTTGTCCAATTTCTGCATGCACATTTTTTTTACTCGCTACTCTGCCAGGAACTTTGCCGCTGGAGAGCACCTTCAATAATGATCTAAACATTTGTTTAGAGATGGACCGCAAGATGTGCTCAAAAGAGTGGCTGTATGTGGTGAAGAACTTTGGCAAAGCTAAGTGTAATTATTGTAATAAACTAATAAGTTATAAAGCAGAGTGTCGCGACCAACATGACAAAGTATCTGCGGTTGGTTCACATACTTCACGAATATCAAATTAAAAGAATGGCGTGTTCGGTTCATTTTGCTTCCCTTGTGCAACTAACAACAGTTGTGCATTTTAGTTTTGACTGTGACGAGCAGTTCGGTGTTATTTTTTATTTCAATATCTTGAGGTGAAACTAAACTGCGCATTCTCTCCGCCTCCTCATTCATAAACAATTAAATTCACCTTTATTCGTATAGAGCTTATACAATGTAGATTGTGTCAAAGCAGCTTCACATTCAAGATGGGATAAACAGTGGGACGCTCTACTGAAGCACGCAGGAGAGATGGCTTACACTCTGTCATTCATAATCTTAGCTGTTGTATTGAAGTCTAAAGAATCAACGCAATCTCACAGCAATTCATAACTTTTTGATTAGTGGCTAATTCATATGAATTCGTATGATCTAATTCGTACAAATTTGTACGATTTGCTCATCACCCAATGACGGTTGGGGTTAGGTGCCACGCCTCCTTTTTAAAATCATACATTTTTGTACGACTGAACTCGTACGAATTTGTACGAATTAGCCACTAAACTGACAAAACGTAAAATACATACGTTTCCTCGTGAGATCAGGCTGAAAGAATATATAAAGTAGAATGTTCTTTTAACAATCCCGATATGTTGAATCTTTTTCTTTTGCAAAAAATTTTGTAATTTCTTTTCTGCAAATTAGATTTTTTGTTAAATCTGCTTGATTCTTTTAAAACTGAAAGCAGCGCCCGTCAATTGGGGTTTTTCCATAAGATACACCTTTGTGAATGTTTTATTTTCTGTGTGTAGTCTCTAATGTGCTTTTTAATAATTTTATTCTTTTCAAAGCAGCACTCAGACACGAATTTATCCTTGAAAACGCGGCATGAGAGTGATGCATGTGTTGTAGAGATGCGCGGATCAGCTCAAATGTCATCTGAATCCGCTCCTTCATTCTTATCATCCACCCGCCACCCGCCCGCACATATTATTTTATCTGATATATATATCCTCACCCGACCCGCACCCGATCGCCACTTTAATAATTCGAATTCTTTGTTTTAAGCATGATGATAGGTGTAACTTTCTCCGCAATGTCCGGCGGCAGAGTAACAGCTCGTTAATTCATGCTCGAGCAAATGAGACGGACAAAAGTACTCGATGCATGCACTTCTTTTACTTATTTCAGTGTTTTCAGGTTCACAGTGCAAAACAGCTCCCGGGTGGAATTACTGAAGTAAACATAAAACAAAACCGGATAAAACTTTCTCCCTCTAATTCACCGCACGCACAGCACACAGCGAGAGCTCACATCACACAGCATGCGTGTCGAACTACACTACCCACAATGCTATGGACTACAACTCCCGTAAAAGCAGGCAAGCGGCCACACTATTTCCCCTCTCTTGCAACTTAGGTCACAGTGGATCGTTCGTTATTAACAGCAGATTCAGCTTTTACATATACAGGAAAAAGAGAACAAAAACGGCGTCCCTTCAGCCTAAACAGCAGCAATGTTGTGTGTACTTGGCCCTTTTCTTAACACTGTGCAAAAACAGAATAGCATCTACTGTGCCTGGATTCGGTCGATTCCGCCTTGCCTCCAAAACACGGCTGGCTGCACTAAATGAGCGTTCGCGCGAACCGCTTGTTGCAGGAATGCACAAGCTTCTCCTTGCAAGGCGCTGCAGTCGTGTAAATGGTAAATAAGCGATCTTGTTTCTCCCAGAACGATAGCAGATTTCCCTCTGATGACTCCTCTAACTGAAGTTAACACAGTACTCTTGCACTTCATACATTATTTTGGGCGTCTCTCATCTTCACATTCTGCGAAGTCCACTCTCTGCTTTTTTGCTGGTCAACTGCTATGACCCGCTACATCCACCCGCGACCCACCCGCAATTAATCATAATGTATTTTTTTATTACCCGACCCGCCCGACCCGCGGATTATCCGCAGCGCCCGCGGACTTAACCGCCATCCGCGCATCACTAATGTGTTGGATGATTGCGTTTTTTGCGTGCGCGATCAATTCCTGATCCTTTGCATAAATTTTATCAAAGACAAGGTAATTTAATTACTTTCGATGTGCTAAAATATTTGTTAAACAAATTTTATTTAAAAAAGCACATATACCTATTAAAATTGTAAAACTGAATAAAGTGCATAGTCTAATCGGAAATTAAGGAAATTAGTTATCCATTTCATTATTTTTTATTATTTAATGCATAGAATAGTTTTTTATAAATTTAGTTAATTGATCTGAAACTTTTAATTGCATTTTCTTTTCTTGAAAATAATAAAAGTTGCATCAGATTGATAAAAACTAACCTGAATACCCGCGTGAAAAGGGCCACAATAACTTATTTTTTGTTTTACATTGAAACAATAGGATAGTGTCTTCTGTCTACATGACTGGCAAACGCGTCAGGAAAAAAAAAACAGCTGAATCTCTACGAATATTTGGTTAACTTGTAAAACAAATGTTGTCTGGTTTAGAAATGCATGGAAAAATGCAAAGCAGAATTCTCCTGAGCTCATTAACCCAGTGATGACAGCCACTTTGTGATGGCTTTTAAGGTGGTTAATGAGGTTTGTTGTGTTACCTTGGGAAGGTTGGACTGAACAGGAGCAAAGACTACCTGATCAACATTACATTCCTCAAAAAAAAAAAACACGCAATCTAGACGCAGTCACCTTGTGCTTGTGTTGCGCTACAATCCATAAACTCCACTCATTAAAATAATGGCTTGGTGTTTACACTGTAAAATCGTGATGATATTTAATTATTGATCGTGGGCGCCACAAACATCGTTATCGTGATAATATGATTAATCGTGCAGCCCTACACCCTTTTATTATGTTCTTGGCTGTTTTTGACCCATTGACTTTTTTTTTTTTTTTAAACCACAAAGGCATGACACCAAATAATCATGCATTGTTGGTGTTTTCCCTGTTCGGAAGAGGTAAAATGTGTAATTTTTACTGTTGATACTGTTGGCAGCATTAACCCTTTAGATAGGCCTGTTCAAAAAAGTTTCTGTCTTTTATATGGAGTTCAGTGGAGTAAAACAGCAGATTATAGTGTGCGTGCATAAATACACTTTGTAGGGGGACCAACAGTTTTAACCCAAAAATGACCGGTCTATCAGATGAAGAAGAGCAGGTGTCAGAGATTCAATTAAAAGAAAGTTTACTGTAGATAGTTTGCCGTTTCATCGCAAAAAGTTTGTAGACGGCTCTACATACAATCTCAGAACAACAATTAGACTCTAACATAACGTCATTAACTGCGTCATACATATAGGTGTTTACCCCCAGGGGTCGAAGACGTCTCCTCATAACACCAAAAAGAACTTAAATTACACTTTCAGTTTTAATTGTACAGAACCACGTTAGTTATAACGTAAAACGCCCATAATGATGCTCTAAACGGGGCGGACTAACAACTTCTTTAGAGAAGAACCCCATCATTTCTTTGTGCAAATTATATTGTTTTACATGCACACGCATTTAAAATAAAATCCAATATTAGTTTTGGTAAAAACATGCACTCCTTTTTCATATTAATTGAACTTTCCTTTACTAATATTATTGAGAACATTACATATTCTATTCTAAAACATAAAGTTACTTACAAAAGCTAACACGAATTCTAATATCATAAATAAATAATGAGGCTATTTATTAAGAAATGAAATGTAATATTTATTATTTATTAGAAAATGAAAAAAATCATATTTTAATAATAATATTAATGATGATGATGATGATTATTATTAATAAGTAGGATATTGTTTATTTATTTTTTGAAAAGTCTGCTTTTACAATTTGAGCACGTGCAAACCACTGCAGATATGCTCTAACCAGCAGGCCCATGTCATATACAGTACAGATACTTAATAAATAATTTACTATAGCTTTGGAGATGTCACCTATAGCTTTTATCATGAGGCTGTGTTCAAAATGATATCAATGTTTTCAAAGTGCACTGCGAAGGGAGCACAATTGTAAACATGAAGATCGCTAAAACTGAACTGTAAAAATACTCTGAAAGCAAATTACACCTAAGAGAGATGACCTTAATGCTTTTTTAATTTTAATAATTCCAACTTTGAATGTTAGAATGTTCTAAATGAATAGGGCAAAAGGGGGATAAGTGGGAATAAAACACAGCCAGGAACTACGTTTCTAACTACAGCTCCAGAGATGTAGTTTCAAGTGCTCAAGTTTGCGACGCAGTTTGCGAATGTTCGTTGAATCGATGGATTTGGGAAACGGCAAATCAACAAACTCTTTGTAATGACGGAACTTGCGACCTTAGTTGGCTAACGATGGTTTTGGGAAAGGCACCCCTGTATGGGAGAGAAGAGTCCAGTTTAAATGTTTGAAACATGGATACTAGGCATGATTACCAAATGTGAACTGTATGTGGAAAAACAGTAATGAATACATCAGATCTGTACATTATAAGGGCCAACAAGAAGAGGGGGCTTTAAATTGGGGTCGTAAAGCAGTTGGAGCTGGGAGAGGCCTGCTGAACCAGGAACCAGCTGTGAAAACACAAAGGTGGGAGGAAGCAAGGATAAAGGGTACAGCAAATGTGAAGAACATTGGATTTGTCCTGGGAAGAGACTGAGATGGGTCTGCTCCAGGCTGACTGGTTTTTTGGAAAGTATTCCAATAAAGTATATTCTTCTGATGTTCATAACCTCCAGACTAAGTTTGATTCATTAAGAGAAAAGCTGGAAACCTCAACAATATATATATATATATATATATATATATATATATATATATATATATATATATATATTAGGGGTGTAACGATACACCAAAGGCACGGTTCGGTTTGGTTCACGGTTTTGGAGCCACGGTTCGGTTCGGTTCGGTTTCTGTTTGCTGTGGGGTTAGGGTTGATGTCATCTTAACAGCAATGCTAAGGAACAATAGATTCAGGGCCGGCGCGTCCATTGAGGCGACCTAGGCGGCCGCCTAGAGCGGCATAATAATGAGGGCGGCAAACGCGCCCCGCCGCCCAACCCAACATACTGACTTTCATCCGCAACATCAACACAACACTGGCATAATAGGGGTCTGTCATAATAGTGAGGGCGGCAAACGCGCCCCGCCACCCTATCTAATGTAGAGGTGTAATCGGGCCATAAAAATTAGGCCCGATGGGGTCCGAGCCCGACATTTTGATTGACAGCTTTATAAAGCCCGAACCCGTTAATAACCCGACATTATTCAAATGTGCACATGGCATGCACACAGCTCATTTGCCTTTTTTCAAGAATGAGTCATTTATATGTTTTAACATAATTTATTCATAACAAACATAGGGTATAGGTCACTTGGAAGTCGGAACAAAGAAATAAAATAAGTCCTCTGTAACATCGTAACATCTCAGCACTCTAAATAGACCTAGGTACATACACCTAGCCTTTAAATTGGCCAGCACACCAACGAAAAGAAGTCTTTCTTAACAAATTAAATTAAAATAAATTCTAAATTATGACTGGTATTTGGCAATAACGAAATTAAGATAAAGGCTCTGCGGCATTTCTTTTGCCACTTCTCTTCACAATCTGGCATTAAGGCGACGGGGAAGCTGAATAACGAACGAATAATGCCAACATTAGCCTGTATACTCTGTCTACATTATGATTTTATGGTTTAATAATATTTATTTACAATTTAAAAAACCCTTTACTCACCAAGATTAGGCTATGTGCTTTTGTGCAGGTATTGAATTCACTGTAAATGGCTTTAGCGCAGTCCTGCGCTCAGGATGCTGCATACCGAACCTTTTACTGCAGCTGCTAGGCTGAGATGCAGAGTTCAGATCTGGCTAATTTTGCAAGTTTTGGGTAGGATTGTTTGTTCATCTTCTACCTGCCAAGAACATCCGTTTATTTTCCATGACAGCAGTTTCAATGTAGCGAATGACCTCGTCCTCTTCCCTAACAGCTTGCTGTACATACGTTGCTGTTTAGCGCTCTACCGTAATATGCAGTGTATGAGTGACCGCCGAAATACCTTGGCGGTTAGAATAACCTTTCCTTCTGGACTGGCAGCTGACCTGACCACAGTCAAAAACTCGCTCTTTTTCACTTCTCTGTCATCATTTGTTTCACCTTTGCAGGGATGGATTTTAATGTTGTAACAAATGATTTGATTACTTTCTCGTGCTAATCGAAATGCATCACATGACTATTAATTTACTGCGCCAGCTAAGCCTCAGCACTCCCGCTGGGTCCCGTCGGGCTCGGGCAAAGATCTTCAGCTCTAATCCAACTACTGAAGCGGAGGAGCGCATCTTCCTTTGAACTCGTTTTTCGTGTATTTTGCTAACATGATTATGAATTTCGTTGTTTTTGCTTAACTTTCGTTTGGGCAAAATTATTTTGCATTAGTTTTGCCCACTTTGAGAAATTTTGTGATTTTTGTACACTTTTATTTCGATTGATTTGTTTGTTGCTTTTTTGTTCAGCTCTTTCTCGTCATATTGAGCTATACCTCCTCAAGTTCACTTTTTTCTCAGAGTAAGGTGGATAGGGAAGATGTCTTACGACTTCCATTTCGCAAACAGTAGAAAATGTTTTGTTAAAGACATCAGGTAAGAGGTGAACGTCATCTTTGTATTTTATTCTACAGTTCAGTATAGGGAAGAATAAGGCGCACGTCGCTGAAACCCTTTTTTTCTTTTCATCAGTTTCTAGCGAGGTAAGGGGTTAAATCCCTTCTGTTGGCAGTTCTGTTGTCAGTGTCTTTTGCGTACACCCTCACATTGTGAAATTTACCACATTTTTTAAATGTTATTCCTTATTAAGTTTCGTGAAACAGTTAGTTACGACAGATAGTGTGCGCTTTGTCTACGACACGAATTCCATTCCTGTACTCCACTGGAAAACCAAAATGTTCCCAAACAGGAGACTTAAATGTATTTGGGGGATCTGCAATCTCAATATATGCGAAGCAGCCGTCCTGCATATACAGTAGTAATGGAGTGTGATCGCTCACTCAAGTCACATGACATGACATGCACTTGGAAAATACTATTCTAAATTCTAAAACATTAGAATATAATATTTAGAACAAAAGCTCATCATTACTAATACACTTTAATCAAATGTGATAAAATAAAGATGTTTTGGTTCAATTAGAGACAAGTGACGTCAACCTTAACAGTGGGCAGCAGGGGGCGTGACAGTATCGCAGTCCGCCACGAGAGTTTCGCGATACGTATCGTGGTTGGTGTATCGCGATATTTCGGTTCGGTTTGTAGTATCGTTACACCCCTAATATATATATATATATATATATAAAGCTTGATATGTCTAGTTTTGCATTAACCAATTCAAGTCGAAAACAAATAATCTCTTTTCATGTAATCCGTATAAAAGTAAGGGCTGTACCGCTGCCTGTATCGCTGCCTCCGAACAGCTAACGTGATCTCGCCGTCAGTGAGCGCGCTGTTCATATGGAAGTGAACTGAGGTGAGCCAGGTAATAATGTAGACGCTCCCCGAGACATGGCATAAAATGACTAGCTTTATCATAGATGTGCATGTTACACGAGTGAAGAAGCACTTCGGATCGTACTGGACAGCGAAGAAGAATTTACTTTCTCCTCAGAGGAAGAGCGCGACTTTGATGATGAACGCATACATTTTAAAAAATGTCTAGACCCAGGGGAGGATAGAATTTCCGTCGAGTAAGTCTTTTATTCTTACCTTCATGATCTATATGAAATTTGTCCTTGCGGGCCACTTGTAGTTTTGTCGCTGTACAGAGTGTATCCTATAATGTATGTAGCATATAATGATAAACATAGGCCTATATAATAAAATGCAATGTTATATGAAATAAACAATTTTATATGTGTAAATTATATGTATTGAATTGATAAAACTAATTATTTCAAGTTCTTTACTGTAGTATGGTTCAAAACAACTACATTGTTCACTATAAATTACTAATATTTTTTTTTTTCATGTGAGTATGGTAAACTTATTTGTGGTTGAAAGTGTTAAACTATAGTTTCTTTGTTATTTGCATTATGTTCTCTCATCAAGTATGCATATGCTAAGCTACTGTGAAAAACATAAACTACATACTTATATACAATACAAAACAGGTGTTGTTCAGTTTATAATTCCTATGTGGTAACTGAGTTTATTAGGTAAATTAGTACTAGTATCAGTGAACATCACAAAAATGTTAATAATGTAGTTTGTGTTATCAGCTTGCTTATTTTTTTTCCTGATGTGAAAACAGCGGTAAAGAGAGACTGATGTTGACATGGCTCCACAGGCTCTGAGATTCCTTCGTGTACATGAACCTGGACCGCAGCTAAGACCATGTGATGCTCACACTGAGCTTTTACAAACCTTAGACCCTTTATTATCTTACACTCTTCATATTTACATTGCTGATTTTGCTCTGAACATGTCTTTTATACACAATGTTTCATGTGTAAATTCTAGTGCATGCCCCAAGTTGTATGTAAAGTGTATTTATAAGTAACTTTTTTATTTTTCCTCAGATTCTTTGTTGAAACTCCTACCTCTTAGTCACATACCTGTCTGATGGATCATTATGCAGGTCTTCTCAGCTTTGAATTACTGCATTAGTAATGATAGTTCACGTCTTGTCGCTTAGACCATTTTGACTCCAAAAGTGATTTAGAAAATTGAATTCAATATATTGTTTTATGTGAGCAAGTTTCACTTTCACATCATTTTGAAGCAAAAGTTTCAATTTACTATAACTTCTATGTTAAGCAGCTTTGACACAATTAACACTGTAAAAACACAAGAAAAATAAAGATGAATTGAAACTGCTTAAATGTGAACACGTTAATGGACCAAACAAAATATGATCTGATTTAATGTGCATCAAAATTACAGTGTGTAGCCAATGTTTCTAGTGTCCTTTCACTTTTCAGCTTTTGATGAGAGTTTTTAAGACTTAATGAAAACTAATGTTTTTTTTTTTTTGTTTTTTTTTAGACCTAATTGAAGAGAATGAGGGGAGTAAAGAGGAACAACATGATGTCAAAATTGAGGAAAAAACTCATTTACAGACTGATGGTATTTTGGAAATTAGAGACAAGAATCGTTTCACCTGCACTCAGTGTGGAAAGAGTTTTGGAAAAGGCTATCTTAAAATTCACATGATGATCCACACTGGAGAGAAACCATTCACATGCACTCAGTGTGGGAAGAGTTTCAGCCAATCGTCAAGCCTTAATAAACACATGAGGATCCACACTGGAGAGAAACCATTCACATGCACCCAGTGTGGGAAGAGTTTCAACAGATCATCAAACCTTTATAATCACATGAAGATCCACATTAGAGAGAAACCATTCACATGCCCTCAGTGTGGGAAGAGTTTCAGCCAAATATCAGACCTTAGTAAACACAAAAAAATCCACACTGGAGAGAATCCTTTCACATGCACCCAGTGTGGGAAGAGTTTCAGCCAATTATCAAACCTTAATCAACACATGAGGATCCACACTGGAGAGAAACCTTTCACATGCACTCAGTGTGGGAAGAGTTTCAACCAATCATCATCCCTTAATCAACACATGAGGATCCACACTGGAGAGAAACCATTCACTTGCACTCGGTGTGGGAAGAGTTTCAACCAATCATCATCCCTTAATCTACACATGATGATTCACACTGGAGAGAAACCATTTACATGCACTCAGTGTGAGAAGAGTTTCAGCCAATTATCACACCTTAATAAACACATGAGGATCCACACTGGAGAGAAACCATTCACATGCACTCAGTGTGGGAGGAGTTTCAGCCAATCATCACACCTTAATCTACACATGATGATTCACACTGGAGAGAAACCATTTACATGCATTGTGTGTGGGAAGAGTTTCAGCCAATCATCACACCTTAATCAACACATGATGAACCACACTGGAGAGAAACCATTCACAGCCACTTAAACTGCGGTCACACTGGACTTTTCTCCCCATAGACTTCCATTCATACGCACTCGAATGCGTCAGACCGGAAACACAAGTTTGTGCCTCAAGTTTTGCAGTTTACTGCATTGCAAAGTTCAAGCTTGGTGAACTCTCACCTGCGAAATTGCATCACTTGACTATGAGACCAATCGAAGATCAAAACATGACCTCTGGACAGAAATGTAAAATATGGACTAATCGCTCACTTTTTTAATGTCTAATCATCTTGTTTAATCCCACCCCTTTTCACAGCACCGTACAACAGAATTTTGCATGCTCAAACTCTAGTGTGACCACAGCTTCGGTGTGGGATGAGTTTCAGCAACTCATCAGACCTTAATAAACACATGAAGAGCCACACTTGAGAGAAACAATTCACATGCACTCAGTGTGGGACGAGTTTCAACCAGTCAGCAAACCTTAATGAACACGAGGATCCACACTGGTGTGAAAGAGTATATGTGCTTTGAGTGTGAGAAGACTTTTATTACAGCTCCAACATTGAAACTGCACCAGATGATTCACATTGGAGAGACTGTACAAGTGTTCACACTGTGACAAGAGGTTTAATCTGTTAACACATCTGAAAACACAAATGAGGATTCACACTGGAGAGAAACTGTACAGATCTGGGGTGCATTTCCCAAAACCATCGTTAGCCAACTAAGGTCGCAAGTTCCATCGTTACAAAGATAGTTTGTTGATTTGCTGTTTCCCAAATCCATCGCTTCAATGAACATTCGCAAACTGCGTCGCAAACTTGAGCACTTGAAACGACATCTCTGGAGCTGTAGTTTGAAACCTAGTTTCTGGCTGTGTTCTATTCCCACTTATCCCCCCTGTGCCCTATTCATTTAGAACATTCTAACATTCAAAGTTGGAATTATTAAAAATAAAGCATTATGGTCATCTCTCTTAGGTGTAATTTGCTTTCAAAGTATTTTTACAGTTCAGTTTTAGCGATCTTCATGTTTACAATTGTGCTCCCTTTGCAGTGCACTTTGATAACTTTGATGTCATTTTGAACACAGCCTCATGACAAAAGCTATAGGTGTTTAGCGGTATTTATGTTACATCTCCAAAGCTTGTGAAAACAAAAAAAACATAGCATACGTTAATTCTTTTAATTTATAGTAGGTTATTTATTAAGTATCTGTACTGTATATGACATGGGCCTGCTGGTTAGAGCATATCTGCAGTGGTTTGCACGTGCTCAAATTAAAAGCAGACTTTTAATAAAAATAAATAAACAATATCCTACTTAATAATAATAATCATCATCATCATCATTAATATTATTATTAAAATAGGATTTTTTTTTTCATTTTCTAATAAATAATAAATATTACATTTCATTTCTTAATAAATAGCCTCATTATTTATTTATTTATATGATTTATATGTGATATTAGAATTCGTGTTAGCTTTTGTAAGTAATTTTATGTTTTAGAATAGAATATGTAAAGTTCACAATAATATTTGTAAAGGAAACATAGGCCCTATGTTCCATTTACATATATTTCAATTAATATGAAAAACAAATGCATGTTTTTACCAAAACTAATATTGGATTTTATTTTAAATGCGTGTGCATGTAAAACAATATAATTTGCACAAAGAAATTATGGGGTTGTTGAAGTAGTTACTCCACCCCGTTTAGAGCATCATTATGGGTGTTTTACATTATAACTAACGTGGTTCAAACCATGGATCTGCGACAAAGAAACTAGGAGTTTTGGGAAACACTAGTCAATACATCGTTCTTTTCCCAAATTATGCATAGTACTATGATAGTTCAGCCGCGGGTTACGTCGTTGTTTGGGAAACGCACCCCTGATCAGTGTCTACAGAGTTTCGCTCATTCGGCACAGCTTAAGAAACACATGAACAAAAAGTTGCACACATGACATGAATTCAGCAAAACATTTTCTCATGTGCGCAGCATGTTTCATGTTTGAATAATGTTAAAAAATGCTGAGTGACAGTATACTGTTTTCCAGCACTCCTACACTGCAGTAGGTGGGGTTGTAAATGTGTTGCAATGCTCGCGTTTACGTAAACACAATGATGGCGGCTGAGAGAAGAACAGTTTCATAAACATCTGTACTCTACTCCCCAGTGTATTCATGTAGCTAGTGCTGTTTTGGATGATGTTCTCTGTCTAACTCCCTGAATGAGAAACAAATCACTGGAAAGACACCGCACATCAAAGAAGATGGAGCTCCAGGACGGTTAGTTTGCAGAATACCAGGGCCTCAAGTTTAGAAAGCCCATTCAATTGTCCTGTGTTGCATCTTTTATTAGTAAAGTTTCTTTACTTTTAGGTTCAAGATTCTTTCTAGTTTACTACATTTACTTTTTTGAGTAGAATACAAACTTGATGAATATTTAATAATTTAGGCAGAGCGACAGGTATTAAGTTTTACAATATTAATACACTGTGATGATCCCAAGACTCCAGATTGGAGTATGTGGTAAATCCTGATTGGATGCCTGCATTACTCATCAATGGGTATATCCAAGTTGTTGTGCTAGCTACCCCAGGACGCTGTGGCTACTCAGGACTCCTCATGTCAAGACCTGCCATCTCATTGACTTTTTAACTTTATGGTTTTGTTTTGCATTACTTATATCATGTAGTTAAAGTGTTGTTGTAATTATATCCTAAGTCCTTTATCTTCATTATTATCCCTAATAACATTGACATTTGTTGGTTGCTTTGGTTGATTGTTTTATGAGTTACATTTTATAATAAATAAATTTGCATTCAGGCTATTTTGTGGTTTATCTCTCTTTTATGTTGTGACTCAAACAAGCGGATCATAACACTTTGTAAAATGTGTCCGGTTGTATCCGAGATTTTGTCTTTTCAGTCATGACCATAGGTGCGAGTAGGAACCTAGATTGAGCGGTAAATTGAGAACATTGCCTTTGGTTCCAGCTCCAACAGACGATCACATAAACTGCATTACTGCTGCCGCTGCACTGATCCATCTTTTAATCTCACATTCAAACGCCGGTATTTGAACTCCTTTTGGGGTAAGGACTCTCCTCCAAACTGGAGATGACCACCTTTTTCCAGTCAAGCACCATGGTTTCTGACTTAGAGGTGCTGTTTCTTTCCCTGCCATGTCATACTCAGCAGCAACCCATCACACTGCATGCTGAAGGTCCATGTCCTATGAAGCCAAAGGGACAATGTTATCTGCAAATGGCAGAGACAGTCCTAGCCTGGACCTAAAGTTCTGTCAGTAAAAAAAATTATATTTTTGAGATCAGCCTCAAAAATAACACATTTACAAAATAAAATGAATAAATGGATGTACAAACATTGTAGTGGTGGAATGGGAAGTAGGATGGCTTGTTGAACCATAAACCAAGATGGAGCTCTCTCAGGAGGGATGGACCAGTGCGTGACTGAAGGCGTAATAATGAAATAAATGCTCAGAAAGCCCCAACCCTTTTTTATCAACTGGCTGTTGCGATGTACTCCTATGCAACCTTATACTCCAAGCTTATTGTTCCAGAGAAATTAATTGATTAAATTATCAAACTGTTTTAAATATTGTAAAGAAATATTTACAGGGATATACTGAAGTAGAGAAGTAACTTTAGGAAGGCAATTCATTTTGAGTATGATAGTTAGTTATTTTGAGTACCTCAGAGCAGTGGTTCTCAATTCTGGTGCTTGTGCAAAATGAGTTGATAACCGTCCCAAATTAATTTTAGCTCTTATTTCTAGATCTTAGAATCACACCTGAGAAACCACAAAAGCAGAAATTTGGCTTCTCTTTTACTGCCTAAGATCAATTTGCACCAGATCAGCAAGAGACAACATTTGTTTGAGTTTCCTTCGCTGACTGGCCTCAACGAAATGCGGCGTTCCTGATTGGTTGGTGACTCAGCTTCAGTGACGTCCTTGGGATTCACTCGCTTGTGAGTGGAAGTTGGTCTGGGTTACCGGGGTGACAGACTCTGCTGAGAGTCGGTTTGCAGAAGTTTTTTTGTGGTTTCAGCGGTTCCTAAACTTTATGAGGTTGCATGGAAAGTTCTCTGCAACCCGATTGCATGGCGGTGCAGTGTCCAAGAGCAAGGCGAGAGGGGGCAGAGAGCAGCAGCGAGCAAGAGCGAGCTAATGCAAAAAGCAAAGTTTTACTGTTGCAGTAGGTTTTTAAGTGATCTGGTTTGGTCCATCCCAATGGCACTGTCTTCCAATGAGCAGTTGCCATGGAGGGCAGGCCCACGTCCCGTACCATTATGTTCAGGGTAAGTCATTAACAGACTGCTTGGTAATTTCATGTGGTAAAATATCTTGTAAGACCGTTTATCTTGTAAGTTATCTTGTAAGTTTTTCATTTACACCAATGTATTGCAAATATCACTAGCTTTTGTTTAGTACCAGACATCATACATTTCAGATACATACAGAAGGATTCATCTGATATAAGGGTTAAAAACCATTGATTAACTTGGTTGCAACAAACACATGTAGTATTCAAAGAAAGCCACTGCCACAGAGGGACAAATTTAGTGATTTCCTGAAGTGTCTGAAATTTTTTTGAAGTAGCACAAAAGTCTTAAATTCACAAATCCAATTTTTGTTAATTCACAAATTGTCTTCAATTTATGAATTGGATTTTGTAAATGAATAGTGCTGTGCGTGAATTAATGTTATTTAGTTTTTTTTTATTTTATTATTTTTGAGACTGAGAATCTTACATTTGAGAATCTAACATTTACATTTAGTTGGGAATGGGAAGACATCCCTCCAGCATGGAACAGTCAATGAAAAGGTTTTGGAAAGTGATTTATGCACTCACTCACATATTGGATGCTCCTGGAGGGGATGTAGATCTTCAGCAGTAGGTGGAGGTAAGAGGGTGCAGTGCCAGTGATTTGAACTTGATACGAGCCCCGAGCGGTAACCAATGCAGAGAGATAAAGAGAGGAGTTACATGGGCTCTCATTGAAGACCAGATGAGCTGCAGCATTCTGGAGCATCTGTAGAGGATAAGGAGTGCAGGATGGGAGTCCAGCTAGAAGAGCACTGTAGGTGTCCAGCCTTGAAATGACAAGAGTTTGCACTAAAAGTTGTGCAGCATGATCTGTTAAGACGAGTCTGATTTTTCTGATGTTGAAAAGTGCAGATTTGCATGATGGAGCTGTGTTAGCAATGTCCTCTTTGAAGGACCAATGATTATCCAGAATCACCCAAGATTTCTTACCGAACTACATGGGTTAATGGTGGATGATCCCAGCTGAATTGAGAAATTGTGTTTAATATGTGGAGTTGCAGGGAAGTTGATGTAAGCAGATGAGTAAGCATTTGGTGATGTTTATTCAAGCCGATATCCTTCAGGCAGTTTGATGTAAGTTAAAATTTGGAAATTTACTTGAAAACAGCCCTTTGTAGTGTTTTGGCAGTAAATATGAGAGAGACTGGTCTGTATTTTTCATCCAATGAGGTGTTGAGTGATGGTTTTTCGAACAGTGATGTAAGAAATCAACCTACGTTAAAAGATCGATTGGGGATTTTATTAGCTCATATCAATGACTCAGATCTTGAAGATTCAAATCATTGATTTGACTCAATTGAGTTGGATTGAATCAGATCAAAAAATTCACACTTTATCTGAAATTTGTCCCGCAAATAGAGACATCACATTTTACTAATCTTGTCTATATTATTTCTGTGGCCAACGATAATAACATAACACAGAATAGGGTTAAATTTTAGCAAGGTAACACGATCTACAGCTTGAGGCAATGACTTAGAAGCACATAAAACGAACACAGTTCTTACAAAGGAGAACAAAGATTTATTGAGCTACACTACGGTACATGAGGCTAACTATGTAATAAACAAAACAACAAACAAACGCACACACACATTCATACACACACACACACACACACACAGGCAGTTCAGAGGATGCAAAATGAGTTGACAAACGTCCAAAATCATCTAGTATTTCGTACTAGATCTTAGAATCACCTGAGAAACCACAAAAGCAGAGATTTGACTTATCTTTAGCTGCTTAAGATCATAGGCACCAAATCAGAATGAGACAACAGTTGTTGTGTTACTTGCGTCTTTGTTGAAGTCTTCTTTTGACTGGATTTTGCCTCACCGGGCTGGTCTCGCCTGAGGACCACGTGGTGCTCGAGAAAGGGTGGCTTCTCTGTGACGTCTCTGGGATTCCCGCTCGTGAGCGGAGGCTCGTTGTCCTGGGTTACCGGGGTAGTGGACTGCTGAGAGTCAGTTCACGGAAGTTCGTTCGGTTTCGGGGGATCCCGAGACTTGCAAAGTTTGCATGAAGAGTTCGTGGTGGCCCAATCGCGTGGTGGCGACCGGAGGCAGAAAAGCACAGCTAGGCGCAAGCCAGCTACTGCTAAAAGCCAAAATTTTTAGGGCTGCAGGGGCGTTTTAAGGGACACGTATTGATCCATCCCTCTAACACTGTCACCCAATGACCGACTGCCATGAAGGGCAGGGCCACGAGATTGCTCATAGTAAAATCTCTGGTAAGATTGTAACTATCTGACATCAAATGTTACAAGACGAATACAGTTCGTATTACTAAGTTTTCATTTTCACCAATGTATTGCAAATAGAAATCCAAGCATAAAACATTTCAGACACATACAGATCATTTTAACCTGTTAAGTGTAATACAACACATTATTAACCTGGTTGGTTGGTTGGAATAAACACAGCACATAAGGCCCTCACTATTCAATTCAATTCATCTTTATTTGTATAGCGCTTATACAATGTAGATTGTGTCAAAGCAGCTTCACATGGAAGATTATAGTGAATTGAAACAGTGTCAGTTCAATTTTCAGAGATTAAGTTCAGTTCAGTTTAGCTCAGTTCAGTGTGGGTTAATAATCACTACTGAGAGTCCAAACACTGAAGAGCAAATCCATCGATGTGCAGCTCTACAGATCCCGAACCATGCAAGCCAGTGGCGACAGCGGCAAGGAAAAAACTTCACCAATTGGCGAAAGCGAAGATTTAAAAAACCTCGAGAGAAACCAGGCTCAGTTGGGCACGACCATTTCCCCTATGGCCAAACGTCTTGTGCAGAGCTGCAGTCTAGGCGCAGCATGGTGGACCTCGGCGAAGACTCGTCTGTCCTTGGAGCATCACAGGAATCAGTCTCATGCTCTCACTCCACGATGACCACTAGGCAAAAATATTATATCTGCCTTGGTCTAACATTTAAGAGATTGTCTTTCTTAAGTCTCTCATTCATTTGCATTACTTGCTAAATATCCCTTTGTCTCTGAATTCTGTCCATCTGGCCGGATGTGGAATGTCTCGAGGGCGAACCCATGGCCACCAAAATCACTAGACCGGTCGTTGAAATGTCTCGTGATACAAAAGTCTTGTGATGGGAGATCCTGAAGGCTCCATTGTCTTAGTTGGCTAATTATTTAGGAAATTAGCTGCAGGGTCCCGAACAGCTGCGGCCAGAGTGTTGGGCGGAAACAGTCGGATAACTGTTATCCAGATCTGGATGCCGGAAGCAGTTTGGGAGCTCCAATTTCCAAGCCTGATTCGAACTGGTTTTGACCAGTGAGTCCCTTCAGTGAGATTACCCAGGCCTGTGTAACCCTGCTGGCCCTACACCACCCAACCCACTCTGAGCTGGGATCGAAGCTGCAACCTTCCACATGGCAGTTGCTCTAACATTGAGGCAAAATATCATGGCCTCTAGCGTCTGTCACTTAAGCTTCTTTAGAGGTCAAAGGAGTGAGGTTTACCTGCACAGCACTTCACTAGCTGGCCTCCTTTACACCTGCTTAAAAGTGGTTGGGAATGTGCCAGTGTGGAGTGAAGGAAGAGAGTGAATTTTTCTTCAGAGGGTGTTGTTTGATGGAGATATAGGTTGGATTGGTGGGAAATAGACTACTAAGTTGAGTGTTTTTTGTGTAAAAAAAGGAGGCCAAATTAGCTGATAAGGAGTTGGTGGAGAAGGACAAAGCAGGGTATTAAATGTCCTGAATAGTTTGTGGATGTCTGAAGTGGTGTTAATTTTGTTATGGTAGTATGGGGTTTTGGCCGAATGGAGTTGGGAGGCTAATGATGCCAGCTAGGTTTGGTACCTGCTAAGGTCAGTGGAGGCTTTTGATTTGTGCCATGCTCTCTCTGTTGTTCGATGTTATCTCAGAACATGCCCTAACCCTAACACTAACCATTCTTTCAGACCATCCGACAGTCAGGGGTTAGAGGGAGTAGGGTGCATTGGTCTAGTGGAAACAGGACAGATCTCACCTAGGCAGGATGTTAAAGTGGAACAGAGTATTTCTGCTGCACTATTTACATCACAAACTGAGAACTGTGTGTGTGAGGGAAGAGAGCATGTAACAGTGGAGAGGTGTGTGGAGGACAGAGAGAGTAGATTGAGTCTAAAAGAGATGGTTGGTTGGGAGGGAGGCGACGTGATTGTGGAAAGCATGAAGTCAAAGGTAATGCTGAAGTGATCTGAAGTGTGCAATGGTTTAACTGTGACTTAATCAGAAGAGCAATTTCTTCTGTAGATAAGGTCAAGTTAATTGCCTGATTTATGTATGCTCATGGTGGCAAGCTGAGGTTGAATTATGTCATGAGAGAATGGAAGTCTGTAGCATAAGATTTGTCCAGGTGGAGGACAGCAGCCCATCCAATTCTTCAGTAAATGCACCCAACTGACCAGGAGGATGGTGAATGACCAGAATGTGAAATGATAAAAACTGGACAAACTTATCTTACACAATAACATTGGTGTAAGCAGCAGCTCCACATTTACACTGCATGTTAAAAGGTTAAAAACAGTGTCATGTCAGCATAACAGGCTAATGACAGAACTTTATCTAATTAGGATATTAAATAGGCATTGTTGTGGTTTTAGTAACTGTACCATAAAGCGAATGGATACTACTACGGTGGCAAACCAACGAATTGGGGTGACAAACCAATTTTTACTAGTAGCAATTTAGCTGTTTAAATCAACAATTGAATTCTTGATATCAACAATTAAGTCTGATTGGCAGCCTACATTTAACTATTGGAAATGCAATTGTTGATATCAAATATGTAGTTTCGTCATCACTATGCACTGATGGATTCAGATTTCTGTCTTCCAATCCATCTCAGCAAGGACCAATGCTTATCCTGTTTCTCATAATCCTTTTTCTCATTACTTTATTCATTAGTCAAAATAATTTCAAAGATTAAATACTGATTAAAATACTCATATGAATAAAGTTAAACATTACCTAATTTCAAAATATATTTAGGAATTTTAGTGCTGTCGCTGGTTTGAGTCTCGGCTGGGTCAGTTGGCATTTCTGTGTGCATTTGCATGTTGTTTCGTGTTCGTGCGGGTTTCCTCCGGGTGCTCCGGTTTCCAAGTCCAAAGATATGGGGCACAGGTGAATTGGGTAAGCTAAATTGGCCGTAGTGCATTTGTGTGGATGGGAGTGTATGGGTGTTCCCCAGTGATGGGTTGCAGCTGGAAAGGCATCCGCTGCCTAAAACATATGCTGGATGAGTTGGTGGTTCATTCCACTGTGGCGACCCCACATTAATAAAGGTACTAAGCCGAAAAAAAATGAATGAATTTAGGAATTTTCACTTAAAGTGTCTTTGATTCTATCTTTGTCTGTCAAAACTCAAATCAGGTCAGAGGTCATGGAGACCTCAAGTGGAACTGAAGGGCTTGAGGATTGAATCCCTTGAAGGGATTTTTATATTATTATTATTATGTGTTAATTCTGTTTAAAGGGATTATCTTTTTATTCAAGATAGACTTTGGGTAGTGAGAATATAGCAGCCTGAATGTAGATAACCAGTTTTGATAAAAACGGCTGAGAGTACACTCAGCCTTGGGTAAGAAACAGATTGTACCTTGAGTTTGTGTGTGTTCAACAGGTCTGGGGTCAGCTCTAAACAGCCTAGCAGATGTCTGATGTTTTTATGCTTAAGATATTGAGATATTCAGAATTGTACACCCACTTGGAAATGTTCTAAATCTATCTGTTTTAACCAATCAGGTGTTAAGTATGACACAGTTAATGACATTATATAAGAGTATAATTGTTGTTGTTGTTGTGAGGTTGTAAACAGAACGGTCTACGAACTCACTGCGAGTGTTAAAGCCGACTTCTGCTGATGAAACTGCAAACTATCTTCAGCAACCTTTCTTTTAATTGAATCTCTGACTCTGGCTCTTCTTCATCTGACAGACTAGTAAATTATCCCTACAGCACATAGATGAATTCATTACTATGCATCTGAAAAAGCAATTTTACTAGTCAAAATGAGGAATGTTTTTCTCCAAGCGATGAAATCATTTTTAATTTAGGTTGGTACTAGTGGAAATGCAGTTCCTGATATCAACAATCAGCATTTTTTTATATAAAAATTGTAACCGTTGATATCAAAAAATCATATCCAGCCTTATATTTATTCTCAGGATATGCAATTTTGATATCAAAAATTTAATTCTTGATATCAACAAGGTAATTGTTGACAAGTTAATTTAAAATGGCTAATTTCACTAGTAACAATCACATTTATGATATAAGAAATTACCATTGTCACTAATGACAAACCTATTTTTGATATCAAAAATTAACATCTTTACAGTTTGATTTTTACATCTCTTATCGCCTGGGGTCCAAAAATGTAAAGGCCGACTCCCTGTCATGTATAAGTAAGGTTGAACCCAGACCCACACTTCCGGTTGAACTTGTGGTTGCAGGGAGGTGGAGTCTGTGGTCCGGAAGGAACTTTGTACCATTGCTATGCCCACCAAATGCTTTAGTAACTTGTTTTACCAAGGTTTTACAGTAGGGGTCAGTCATCTGAGCTAGCCTGCCACCCAGGAGCAGATAGCACCCTTGGGTTAATCAAGCAATGCTTCTGGTGGCTCTGAATGGTGTGGAACACTGGTCAGTTTGTGTTGGCTTGTCACTGGGTTACCCCCATCCAGTATCTAGCAGCCTCTTCTGTAGACTGATTTCACGAGGCCACCATTTTAAAAGCGAAATCGATGCTGCATTGGAAAGAAACCCGGAAGTATCGCCTGGAGTCACACAGAAACATTGTGTACGTGGCTGTATATCCTAATCACAGTCATTTCTGGTGGGCACCATTGAACACTATGGCAAATCAGCACTGTTTAAGAACACGCTCAGCGGCACTTAAATGTTAGCTGGAAATGGACATTTTTAAAACTTTAGTACCGGGACAACACTATTACTGACAACACGAGGGTGTGCTACAGAGGACTGCATTGTTTTATCGCTCACCCGGTTACATAGGCTGAAGCAGGAAATCGTCCCTATGGTGTTTACCTGGTGTTATGAATTGAATCCTAGGAGGACACTTAAGCGTATTACTCTTAAAGAAATTGTAATTTTGTTTGATGCTTAATATGCTTTTAATTGTTTAAAGGACACCTAGGTTACCACTTTTCCAGATGTAATATAAATATTTTCTGTCTCCAGAGTGTGTCTGTAAAGTTTCAGCTCAAAACACCCATCAGATTTTTTTATTATACCTTTCATAAGTTTCAATTTTTATAGCTCTAACCATCGGGTAGTGTTTTTTTTTTTTATAATTTTTCGGGTTTTTCACCTTTAATTGATAGGACAGTAAAGAGAGTATTGACAGGAAAGTGTGGGGAGCAGAGAGAGGGGAAGGATCGGCATAGGACCACGAGGCGGGAATTGAACTCGGGTCGCCGCGAGCACCGGAGTGCATGTGTCGACGTACTAACCACTACACCACTGGCGCCGACTCGGGTAGTTGTTTTTGTGAACTGTGCCTTTAAGGCTAGTCTTTCATGCCCACCATTTCCACGTGCCTGTCAGCGTGTCTTAATCTCCTCCCTCGGCTGCGTCAGACAACAGACAGTCAGACAAGAAGGAAGCAGATCTCGGGTAACGTTTGTGAGAAATACTACAGTAAGAACTTTACCAATGAGTATTTGATGCATTTGTTGTGGAGTTGCAATGATAAGTGACACATAATGTCGTTACAAAGTTCACGCTCACACACAAATACACACACACACACACAGCACGGACATTTAGCTTTGCACTGTTTTTGCACGCAAATGTGACAGGATACAGGTAAATTTCCACTGCTATATGGATATCTGTTATGTTAATGTACCAAATAAACCTAATTTAACATCCACTAATTGGGATTGAATCGTCTTCTTTTATAATTGTTTTGACACACGGCTGTGTTGATGAAGTAAATCTGAAGTAAATCGCTGTAGTTTATTACAAACATGCACTGTTTTAAAACATTTTAAACTTGTTAAACTCACTCTTGATCACATTTGATGATGATTGATGATCCTAGCAAACTGAACAGAAATTTTATTCCAGGTTGCTTTGCACACGTCCTGTCTTGTTGATTTGATTATACACCTTACTATGGAGACATGTTAATACGCAGATGTCAATCAATTCGGTGGACGGGGGGACTGCACCCCTACGTCAAGTTGCGGTCGGTCTCAAAACCTCTCCAAGTAGTCCACAGTTTTTATGTTGTTAAATTGAAAAAAAACCACTGGGTGTGTTTATATCACCCCACTATGACGGTATATACACTAAACGTACACATGTCTGTCCAAACAGCTTGAAAAGTAGATTTTTCACCATAGGTGCCCTTTAAATTAAACTAAACTGAATGATATTAAAGTGATGTTTACACCATCTGCATTTTGAAATCGCAGCAACAGCTAGAGGTTTGTAGTCCACAGCATGTTGTTGCATTGTTCACTGTTTATTTTCCTTATTTTGCAAAAGCACACACTTTTGTTGTTATTGTGAGTGTACCCAAAAAAAACTAGACACCTAACAGATTCGATTGATGTATTATTGCTCATATCTGTATGATCAAAACTGAAAGTGTCATTTAAGTTTTTTCGGAGTTTTCATGTGAAAACATGTCAAAACGCGTATACGCGGGCTTCGACCCCTGGGAGTTAAAAGAGGTGCAGCAACAGGACCCAAGCACAGCTTAGCTCGAATTGACACAGCACTGACAGAAACAATGTCCTTGTCCCCTCAATTGTTTACCTGTGGGCTTTTTTTTTTGTCCCACCCCTCCCAAATAAAATGAATACGATAAACAAAACTGGCTAGAGCTGTGACACCGGGAAGTGTATTAGCTGCCAAATAAAGGATTTAATAAGCTTACAGCACCTGGTATTCCCAGGCAGTCGCTCTTCCAAGTACTAACCAGGCCCAACACTGCTTTACTTCCAAATTCAAACAAGATCAGGTAAATGCATTTTTTTATTTATAAGCTTACAGCACCTGGTATTCCCAGGCAGTCTCCCATCCAAGTACTATACTAACCAGGTACAACCCTGTTTTACTTCTGGGTTCAAAAGAGATTTTATTTTTTTTTATTATTATTATTATCAAAAATTTAAAACAATCAACAATTACAGTCAGGTATCAATAAGTGAAGTTTATTTATAAACTAATTTCGAGAGGATCACGTGATTATGATTGAACACGGCTGGTTACGCATTAACCATGTATGACCAGCCAATCAGACGATCCCTAACCCACTATAAAGAGCCAGGGTTTCTTACTACAGTCATCTTCGTTTTGAAGAACACACTGCTCGGCACCAGCTGCTACTGCATCTCCTTCATCTCCTTCAACAACTTCAACAACAACAAAGCCTAGAAGTCTCAAGAAGCCGCTCTCCCAGCGGTACATCAGTGGTAATGTACATAGCATGCTCCAAAGGGAAGCCTCGCCAAGAAATAACCACTCTCCAACAAAGACTAAACATTTTATAAATCTTTGAAAGACTAGCGCGAATAGGATAAGTTATACAAAGGAACTCACCTCCAAAACATCCCGCCTGTACACAGATCCATATCATCCTAATAGCATCAAGTCATTCGATTGCAAAAGCCCAGGCATTTCAATCTGCAAACATTAGTCCACAGCTTATCCATACGTTGATAAACATCCATTAAATGCAATGTTATCATCCAAACCATTCACTGGAGTCCGTTCAGTAGCGTTTCCAGTCATAACAATAGTGAATTTAGTCAAAATGGCCGCCGCCTTTTGATTGACACATCTTTGAGCCAATAGCTGAAAGTGAAGCATCACCATCCAATAAGCTCTTAAAAACTCGAGATGGTCCCGCCCTCTTTCTTGAAATATTTAGAATGGACTCTGATTTTGTGAATGAACCGGGCTAGATATGCTTGTGATTTTCAATCACATTAAGATTTCAAAGTTATTCATGGATTTAAGTAAAGCTCATAACTAACATTCCTTTACCACAGTTTCTACTAAGTGGTGACATCGCTTTTAAGTTCAGGTTTTGATGTTGGCAGTTGATATATTCATAAATAAATATATAAAAAATATATATATATATATATATATATATATATATATATATATATATATATATATATATATATATATATTATAATAAATAAATACTCTGCCCATCCGACAGCCATTTAACTTCTGAAAAGAGTGTTACCCAGCTAGTGGAAACATCCAACACTTAAGCATAGAAGTCCAATCGTAATATGTCACAGTGACTCATATGTATATGTAAGTTTATATAGGCAAGTCAGTTAGATGTAAAAAACGGCAAAGTATCAAACTTCCTGCTTTGACAGATATGAATGGGAGGAAGACATCTTATACATTTCTAATGTTTCACCCATTGACTAGGAGTTAGATTCATTTACATAAATTCCTTTACATAAACGGCCGCAATGCCTTTAAAGTCATGCCAATCCACCCAGACTTATGGCACCTTTTTGGCATTCGCTGGCGCTCCAAATTCTACTTCTCAGTCCGTTTAACTTTCGGCTGCAAAAGTAGCCCCAAAATTTTCGACATGCTCTCAGAAGCCGTATGTTGGATACTTTCCAATCATTATGGAATTCCTTACCTCATACATCTGCTAGACGACTTCCTCATCGTCTCTCCTCCGTCGTCACCTCCAAACCAACATTTAGCGATCACCCAAAAAGTTTCTTCACTGCGACAACGAGGCTACAGTGCAATGCATTAATAAAGGGCGCTCGCACTCACAGTCACTCATGCCCCTTTAAGACGCCTAGTTTGGATAGCAGCCACTAAACAGTTCTTAATTTCTGCTGAACATGTTCCAGGTTGCAAAAATCAAATTGCTGACTCTCTGTCTCGCTTTTCTTTCCAGAAGTTTTGGCTATTGGCGCCAGAAGCAGACCCTCATCCAACACCTGTTCCTCATTTTTCAGAGATGATATTGCCATAAACCACCCGCTATACCACCTCCGGAAATCATCCATTTCGCTCATCCTTTAAGCAGTGGCTCCCAGGACTCTGCAATCTCACAGCATGGAACGCTTTTAAACACTTTCACTCTCTGTTCAAAACTCCTTTTCCAGACTTTTCCCTTCTCTCCATCACCTCATTCATTGCTCATTTACACGTCTCAAAAAACATACAAGCCAGTTCAATTAGAAGCTATTTAAACGGCATTCAGTTTTTTTTTTTTCACAAACTGATACATGGGTCCCCTTCAGATGCCATCACAAATTCTCAAACCACCCTCCTTATTAAAGGCATACAACCCCCCCCCCCCCCCCCCCCCCCCCCACCCCACCCGGACACCAGACAGCCCATTACACTTCACATCCTCGCTAAATGCATTCACACCCTACGTAAAGGATATATTTCCACACATACAGCCCGCACACTCGATGCCATGTTCACGTTAGCTTTTTTTGGATTTCTGAGATGTTCCGAAATTACCATAACATCTCATTTCAACCCCTCAATCCACCCCACCATATCCGATCTAACCTTGCTGGATAAAGAAACTCTAGCTTTCTTTATTAAGCAAAGTAAAACAGATCAGCTATGTAAAGGACATTCTATTTATATTTTCGACATCCCCTCACCCACACAACCATTTCAAACCCTCTTAGCATTCTTGCACTACAGAAGATCCCAAGATCAAAACCCCCTCGCCTCACTTTTTACTGACGACGCTAACCGTTCAGTAACTCGCTTCTGGTTCCAAAACCACCTAAAAGAAGTCCTCCGCATTTCAGGCTTTCCCCCAGAACCATTCTCTACACACTTATTCAGGATAGGAGCAGCCACTACAGCAGCTCACAACGGCCTCTCCCAACAACAGATACAAACACTCGGTCGTTGGTCCTCCAACGCCTTCAATTCATACATTTGCCTCAGCCAATGTCACCTCAGAGAAGCCCAGCTGACTCTCAGTAGCCAACATCAACACTCATAAATTCGAAACAACACAAATCCATCCGTTTTCCATGAAACTTCCGCCCTATTTCACAAATCTCTTCTAACTATTTTTCCTCTTTTTCTCTACCCCTTCACATTTACATATTCTATTTTTCTATATATTTTTCCATCACACTCCCCGCTATAATACAGCCGCAAAGGCTAGCGGGTACACATATTACCTTCATACCACCCACCCACTCATTACACCATCGCATCTACTCCGTTAACTTAGCTAAGCTCACACCCTCAGTACAATGGACCGGAACCAACGTTCCGGTGGGAGTTTACACATCTCTCCTATCTGCCATTATATTTCCAGAGAGGTACCTTCCTCCCTATACTGACCTCCATCACACCTCTACAGCAACAGAGACGCTCAGCCGAGCTCCATCCCTTTCCACACCACTGCCATAGCAGTGACGCTCAGCCGAGCTCACATACACTTCCACTTAATCATTCACTACTGATACACTCCCCAGCACTGCCAAAAGCAGTTAAACGTCTCTGTGGAGGCGTATTTTCCCTTCTATTACTGACCTCCAATGCACCTCTGCAGCAGCAGAGACGCTCAGCCGAGTTTCTTTTCCCCTCTACACCACTGCCACAGCAGTGACGCTCAGCCGAGCTCAGATACACTTCCATTTAGTCATTTCATTACTGATACACTCCCCCAGCACTGCCAAAGCAGTTAAACGCCTCTGTGGAGGCGTATTTCCCTTCTATTACTGACTTCCAACACACCTCTGCAGCAGCAGAGACGCTCAGCCGAGCTTCTTTCCCCTCTCTACACCACTGCCACAGCAGTGACGCTCAGCCGAGCTCATATACATTTCCACTTAATCATTCATTACTGATACACTCCCCAGCACTGCCAAAGCAGTTAATCGTCTCTGTGGAGGCGTATTTTCCCTTTTAATACTGACTTCCAAAGCACCTCTGCAGCAGCAGAGACGCTCAGCTGAGCTCTTTCCCCTCTTCACCACTGCCATAGCAGTGACGCTCAGCCGAGCTCATATACACTCCCACTCAGTCATTCATTTCTGATACACTTCTCAACACTGCCAAGCAGTTAAACATTTCTGCTGAAGTGTAATTTACCTTTTTAGTACCAACTACCACCGCACCTCTGCTAAACAGAGACGCTCCACCGTATTTCATTCACCCCTACAACACTGCCGCAGCATGACACCTAACCTAGTACTACCTTGTAGCACCTTATACCCTGCAGCCGAATATCTTTATACCCAGCAGCCGGATATTGCATTTTTCTTTATTGTCTTTTGGGGGGTTCTTCAAATACGCGGCTGCTGTCCCGAGTAAAGCATTTTGGGGAGTTCTCGAGATCTACCTGAGCTCAAAGCTCCCCTCTCGCCCTGCAAACAGGAGGGAGCCCAGGGCTCAAGGACCTTTTGGGCTCAGGGCTCTCTCCCGGGACAGCATGCCAAACTTGCTTTATAATCAATCATCAGCTAAGTGTGAACTCTTGAAGTGAAGTTGATTTATAAACAAATTTCGAGAGGATCACGTGATTATGATTGAACATGGCTGGTTACGCCTTAACCATGTATGACCAGCCAATCAGACGATCCCTAACCCACTATAAAGAGCCAGGGTTTCTTACTACAGTCATCTTCGTTTTGAAGAACCACCCCCCCCACCCCTCCTCCTCCACCTTTCTTTTCATAGGGCGGCAAGGTGGCCCAGTGATTAGCACTGTTGCCTCACAGCAAGAACGTCACTGGTTCTAGTCCTTTAACAGACTGGCTGTCGTTTCTGTGCGAAGTTAGCATGTTCTTCCTGTGCTCGCGTGGGTTTCCCCCGGGTTCTCCGGTTTCCTCCCACATTCCAAAAACATGCACCACAAGTTAATTGATTAATCAAAATTTAGCACTAGTCAAACTTTTATCCATCAGCATATCTCTTTATAGCAATTATTTACTGTCATCAACTCTTATCAAAAAGGGGGGAGTTCTCGAGATCTACCTGAGCTCAAAGCTCCCCTCTCGCCCTGCAAACGGGAGGGAGCCCAGGGCTCAAGGACCTTTTGGGTTCAGGGCTCTCTCCCGGGACAGCATGCCAAACTTGCTTTATAATCAATCATCAGCTAAGTGTGAACTCTTGAAATGAACATTGTATAAGTCATTTGAACATATATATTCCCATTTAAAAAGTATTTTTCAAATACTTCAATCTTGTCATTCATGTTACAATCATAGAAAAGAGCATTAAGTAGTACAGACATTTTTCTTTTAAACAATTTACACACAGATATTTTTCCATTCTTTTGATTAACAATATTCCTTCTATTCCATATAACCAATCTTGCAATTGCTAAAATGAAATTAATGAACCTTTTATTTTTACCTTCTGTTTTACAACCAAATAAAAATAATGTTTCCTATTGATTTCTCATTTTCAATACCCATTTCATTTAACATTTCTTTAATTTTTCCAGTAAAATATTCAAATTCTTTGCATTAAAAAACAAAAACAAATGTAATATAACTTCATCTTCTTCATTACATACTTTACATCTTGCATCATTTGCCATACCTATTTTACACAATCTCATTTCGCTTATTAAACAATTTTGTCTTAAAATGTAATCAAATTTCTCTAAAACTGGACTTTTCCACCAAGCTCTCAAATTTTGCCGTATTTCCTTCTTTTCAATATTGGGATATAATCTTTTCCAGTACTCTTCTGCTTTGGGTGTAACAAACACGTCTTTACATAAGCATGAATAAAAAAAATTCAGTATATCGTCTTTGAAAGCATATTGATTTTCTTTAAAGTTAATCATCCTTCCTTTATCGCTGTGCGTTTCCAAATTATTTTCTATAATTTATTTCCTTTGTTTTGGTATAATGTTTTTCAAGTTTTTAAATTGATTTTCAATAACTCGTTTAGTTTCATTGTCATAGTTTTCTATTATTGCATCTTTTATTACTTGCACCTGTACATAACTTCATCACTTCATATAATATATCTTTAATTTGTTTTATTCCTGCATAATACCATTTTTAATATAAAAATAGTATTATTTCCTTTTTTAATGTATTCATTTCAAAACAATCATTATCCTTTCTAAAATCTCCCCATGCTTTGATAACTTCTTTATAGAATTCTGGAATTCTATTCATCATATTCTCTTTGGGCTTCATCCATTATATATATATATATATATATATATATATATATATATATATATATATATATATATATATATATATATATATATATATATATTCTTGTATTTCAATTGGTGCTTGACTGGAAAAAGAGTCCTCACCCCAAACGGTGTTCAAGTATCTGCATTTTTGTTTTGTTTTTTTCATGAGCAATGGAATGTGAGATTAAAAGATGGATCAGTGCAGCGGCCGCAGTGATGCAGTTGTGGTGAAGGAGCTGAGACGAAAGGCAATGTTCTCAATTTACCGCTCATTCTAGGTTCCTACTCTTACCTATGGTCATGAATGAAAGCACAAGATCTCGGATACAACCGGGCACATTTTACAAAGTGTTATGACCCGCTTGTTTGAATGCAACATAAAAGAGAGATAAACCACAAAATAGCCTGAATGCAAATTATTTATTATAAAATGTAACTCATAAATCAATCAATCAAAGCAACCAACTAATGTCTAGGGATAAAAATGAAGATAAAGAACTTAGGATATAATCACAACAACACTTTAACAACATGATACAAGTAATGCAAAACAATACCATAAGGTTAAAGAGTCAATGAGATGGCAGGTCTTGACATGAGGACTCCTGAGTAGCCACAGCGTCCTGGGGTAGCTAGCACAACAACTTTTATATACCCATTGATATGTAATGCAGGCATCCAATCAGGATTGACCACATACTCCAATCTGGGGTCTTGGGATCATCACAGTGTATTAATATTGTAAAACTTAATACCTGTCGCTCTGCCTAAATCATAAAATACTCATCAAGTTTGTATTCTACTCAAAAAAGTAAATGTAGTAAACTAAAAAGAATCTTGAACCTAAAAGTAAAGAAACTTTACTAATAAAATATGCAACACAGGAAAATTGAATGGGCTTTCTAAACTTGAGGCCCTGGTATACTGCAAACTAACCGTCCTGGAGCTTCACCTTCTTTGATGTGGGGTGTCTTTCCAGTGATTTGTTTCTCATTCAGGGAGTCAGACAGAGAACATCATCCAAAACAACACTAGCTACATGAATACACTGGAGAGTGGAGTACAGATGTATCCGCACCTGTACAATCACTTGCAAAGAGATTTTAAGCCGCAGAGGTGCTGTTTGCCAGATGTTTATGAAACTGTTCTTCTCTCAGCCGCCATCATTGTGTTTACAGTAAACGCGAGGAGCGCAACACATTTACAACCCCACCTAGTGCAGTGTAAGAGTGTTGAAAAACAGTATGCCGTCACTCAGCCCTTTCAAACATTATTCAGACATGAAACATTCTTTGCGCATGAGAAAATGTTCTGCATTCGTGAAAGGGGCCGGGAATACGGCCCTCCAGGCCCCTATGACCAACCCTAGGAGGGTCTCCCCAATGTCAAGTTTCCAACTTAATGGACAGTGACAAGCAGAGTTAGATCACGGTTCAAAATAAATCTAAATTTTATTTCTTACAGTTACTACTTAAAACATTGAGCTCAACATCACAATAAAAATATTCCTTTAATTGGAACAATTTTCCTAGTGGCAAAAACACCAGTTAAAGGATACCTTCCTGTTTCTGTACCCGTTAAGGCCTTACACTTCAAGCATGATCCTCCCAAATTGACATGCAGATAATTTACCAATGTATAGCCATTATTAATCTACAACAAAATACATTCATCCACAAAAAGAAAAACACAAACACAGGCAAATAATAATGACAAAATCAATAAACAAAAGTCCATACAAACATAGATCCCACCCTCAAACAGCATAAACCAAATAGTAAAATTAATTTGGTTGTTATTCTAGAACAAAATACAATAGTAAAGAAAATAAAAGAAAAAAAACACATCAAAACAATATCTGAACAATAACCAAGAAACATATACAAATCTTACACACAACCAAACAAAAATTAAATTAGTTAGCCGTTGTTATTCTTTGTTGTTATTCAATGCGTCTCACTCCAGCATATCATAATACACAAATAGGAACCATGATCTATAAACATTGAGAAAAAAAAAAAAAATCACAAACCCAAAAGAAAAACCCAAAATATAATTGTATACACCACAAACCACACAATTCAAAATATCCAATGCACACCAAACCCTTGGTTCCAATTTGGCAATACCAATACGCAAGCAATGTCAAATCATCCTTGCAATCATAACAACGACACCAACTTCTCAAAATAATAATAATAATAATACATACAAAGGGGGAAAAATAGAAAATGAAACAACAACAATACAAAAATCACATCACTCAGGGAAAGTAACACACTACGAAAGATGGTTTCCGACGGCAACACACGCAGGTGGTTTGAGGACCTGTGTAAATCGTACAAAGTCCGCGCACATAAATTAGCCACCGATGATATGGAATCCGAGGCGCTTACGTCTGAATTCCAATACACACACCCCTGGAAATACCGCTTCCGAATAAGACCAGATGCCACTCAAATTACAGCAAAGCAGCAGCTAGACTTTGCAAAACAACGGCACTCCTTACAACTCTTTTCTTTTTTTTCTACATATACTCTAACACAGAAGACTTACCTTTGGAATGAACTTTACATTATACACCATAAACTGACCTTGCACCGCCAAGTTAAGGACAGTTGTGGCTATCGGAAATTAAGAGAGAAATACACTGCTTTACACTTAATAATCCATTCCATCTTACTCACGGTTTCCAACATGCTTTACTCACTGGAGGGCTACTAGAGAGAATCCCATCAACAGGTCAAAATGCCAACCAGAGACAGAGCGCTTACCTGCTCCTATAAAGCCTTGACGTGATTAGCACGCAACGCACGCATTTAAAGGGACAGTCTACTACACATTCATGTCATGTGCGCAACTTTGTCCATGTGTTTCTTAAGCTGAGCCGAATGATCGAAACTCTGTAGACACTGATTAGATCTGTACGGTTTCTCTCCAGTGTGAATCGTCTGGTGCAGTTTCAATTTTAAAGCTGTAATAAAAGTCTTCTCACACTCAAGCACATATACTCTTTTACACCAGTGTGGATCTTCATGTGTTCATTAAGGTTTGCCGATCGGTTGAAACTCTTCCCACACTGAGTGCATGTGAATGGTTTCTCGCCAGTGTGGGTCTTCATGTGTTTATTAAGGTCTGATGAGTTGCTGAAGCTCATCCCACACCGAAAGCGCGGTGACAACTAGAGTTTGAGCAGGCGAAACTCTGTTGTACAGCGCTGTGAAAAGGGGCGGGATTAAACAAGATGATTAGACATTTAAAAAGTGAGCGATTGGTCCATATTTTAAATTTCTGTCCAGAGAGGTCATGTTTTGATCTTCGATTGGTCTCACACAGTCAAGTGATGGAATTTTGCAGGTCAGAGTTCACCAAGCTTGAACTTTGCAATGCAGCGAACTGTGAAACTTGATGCACAGACTTGCGTTTCCGGTCTGACGCATTCGCATGCATATGAATGGAAGTTTATGGGGAGAAAAGTCTAGTGTGACCGCGGCTTAGGTGCAACTGTTTGGTTTCTCTCTAGTGTGGATCCTCATGTGTTGATTAAGGTGTGATGAGCAGTTGAAACTCTTCCCACACTGAGTGCATGTGAAAGGTTTCTCTCCAGTGTGGATCCTCATGTGTTGATTAAGGTGTGTTGAGCAGTTGAAACTCTTCCCACACTGAGTGCATGTGAAGGGTTTCTCTCCAGTGTGGATCCTCATGTGTTTATTAAGGTTTGATGATTCGCTGAAACTCTTCTCACACTGAGTGCATGTGAATGGTTTCTCTCCAGTGTGGATCCTCATGTGTTTATTAAGGTGTGATGAGCAGCTGAAACTCTTCCCACACTGAGTGCATGTGAATGGTTTCACTCCAGTGTGGATCTTCTTGTGTTCATTAAGGTATGATGAGCAGCTGAAACTCTTCCCACACTGAGTGCAAGTAAAAGGTTTCTCTCCAGTGTGGTTACTCATGTGTAGATTAAGGTTTGATGATCTGCTGAAACTCTTCCCACACTGAGTGCATGTGAATGGTTTCACTCCGGTGTGGTTCCTCATGTGTAGATTAAGAGATGATGATCTGCTGAAACTCTTGCCACACTGAGTGCATGTGAATGGTTTCTCTCCGGTGTGGATCATCATATGTTTATTGAGGTGTGATGATTGGCTGAAACTCTTCCCACACTGAGTGCATGTGAATGGTTTCTCTCCAGTGTGGATCCTCATGTGAATCTTAAGATAGCCCTTTTTTCCAAAACTCTTTCCACACTTAATGCAGGACAATCTATTCTTGTCTCTCCTTTTCAAAATACCATCAGTCTGTAAATGATTTTTTTCCTCAATTTTGACATGATGTTCTTCGTCTTTACTCCCCTCATTCTCTTCAATTAGGTCTGAAAAAAAAAAAAACAACAACATTAGTCTTCATTAGGTCTTAAAAACTCTCATGAAAAGCTGAAAAATGAAAAGAAACTGGAAACATTGGCTACACACACTGTAATTTTGATGCACATTAAATGTAAAAAATATCAGATCATATTTTGTTTGGTCCATTAACGTGTACACATTTAAGCAGATTCAATTCAATTCATCTTTATTTGTCTTGTGCTTTTACTAAGTAAATTGTGTCAAAGCCACTTAACAGAAGTTAAATTATAAATTAAAACTGTGTCAGTCCAGTTTTCAGAGATTCTCATAAAAAGTCATTTTGGTCATATTGATAAGACACAGATTTGAAAGCTGTAAATGGCCTATTTTTATTCGTATGTATTCATAATTACAACAAAATGTTTTTCTAAAATTTGTAAAGCAGACATGGAATACTCGTTTATTCTGTGCCTGACTGGTAAACACATCAGAAAAAAAACTCTGGGGTAACAGCTGAACAAACAGCTGAATATTTGCCTCACAGACATGAGACATACCTGTACAGCATCTGCATAAAGGCTGGAATGTGCACCTTTCCCCTTGTGTGCTGTTGGGTCATTATTATCCATTCTGGGGTGATTTTGAGGCTTAATTTGGCCAAAACTTTCTCTCTGTTTCAGCAAACGGACTGATATTTGGGGACATCTTATTTTGACATATTCTGGGAAAATGCTTTGAAATAAAAAAAAATAAAAAACTCAATACACTCTGGGCAAATTGACTCCCTTTTCGTTATATTCATGGCTGTTTTTCTCCACTGGCCTTTAATTATAACAAAAATATTTTGACTGCAAAGCCATGACAGCATATAATCATGCATTATGATTGTTGGTGTTTTCTGTAACGACAGTCAACATTGTTTAATTGGTCTCCACCCATAGGACTGCAAAAAGAAATGGGTGAGTATAAAGAAAGAGGAGGAGACTTGAAGGGCAGAAAGGAGAAGTTGACTGAACTGTTGCAGTGCGGGGAAACGAGTAAAGAAACCGGGGGTCGAGATGAGCAGTGTAAACTTAATGACTGGCTGTAAGAAACAAACAGCGAAAGTACGTATCGAAGCAACAGAAGCAAAGACCGCTGTCTTGTTACTGAAGTGCTCGTGACGTCTGTGAACGAGTGCGTCACCAAAGGACTTCAGTGCAGTGTTTCCTGAACAAAATCAACTTACCGATTTATCTCGCTGGCATGGAGTCAGCTGCCGAAAACCTCATCCCGCAATCGACAGTGTCAAGAGTTTCCTGTTAGAGGCAACCCGTGGCTGGGTTCACCGACAACCCTCAACCTTCACATCCACATTCCGCCAGCATTTCCCCTCCTTTCCCTCTCGTGGGTAAGAAGAAAAGTTTTTGTTTTCTCTAAGCCCAATTATCATTTAGTTATCTACCTGTTTTGTTTCTCTTCTCACCGTACTATTATTATCAGTATTATTCTTTCTCCGGTTTTCAAATCTGACGCATCTGCTGGCCCTAAAATCATTTGCGTTTTTTTCTTTTCACTTTCATTTGAGTTATAAGTGCTGAGGGTTTGGGTTTCATTGTGATTATTGTTATTAGTTGTTTGTTTTGGACTTCGGGGTTGGAGCGGGCACCATGTAAACAAAAACTTAAAAGTTTGTTATTTGCTAATATTGGCTATTCCAAACCTACTATTACTTTAAAACCTACCTTTACTGGAAAATAAGCATTTAAAGTGTCGGAGTCTAGCTGTTTTTGAGCAGTAATTCAACTTGAATCTGGATGAATTAACGGCCGAAGCAACCATAGGGAGGCAGAATCCGCTACTAGCCTCCATGCTAATGCTAACCACGAAGTGCAGCTGGCATCTAAGAAAGAGACAGCTCCGGCAAGTGTATAACGGTGCAGTCCTTTAAGCTATTGATGCACTAAAGGGCGATTTGATTGCTAAATTGAAGAAAAGGCCGTTGCACAGTCAAATGAACTTTGCAATCAAACTGACCCGCTTCAGACAGAGTTACGCAATGCTGTGGAGCCACATTAACGCCAGGAGTGGAAGCAGCAGAAGAGATGTATGACTGGTCTGGAGTCTGTGTTGGGTGGATACTCTTTTGACCCTCTTACTATCCTGGAAAAAGAGTGTAGTATCGTGAAAAAGGAGGCTGGCTCTGCTGAGAGACCTGAAGCGAGGGGATCTTGAGGAGAGATCTCGCTGCTCAAATCTCCGCATTACGGGAGTTAAAGAAGGACGGGGAGCATGGCAGACGCGTGACGGAATTTGTAGCCAGCCCCTGAAAGATACCCTGAACCTCGAGAAGACTCCACTTTCTGGACCGGGCCCCTCCGCACTCTACGTAGCAAACCAGTGGACGTCAAGGAACCGCCACGCGCCTTTATGATTAAATCCCACTACTTTTCCGGAAAAGAGGATATTTTGAAGAAAGCCATTGAAATGAAGGCAATCACGACAGTTTCACTGGGCTGTCAAAGACAATACAAAGGTCACACTCTGGTTAGCTTTTAAATGACCACTATAGCACATGTTCGATGTTGTTATTTCTAGTTCTCAAGTATATTTAGTCAATAATGGGGTAGCTTTGTAGGAAAACATCCAGAGCTGTTCAAATTGTTTTGTTTACTACGTGAGGTCTCACATGGTAAGCTAGTTAAGAGTGGGAGTAGCTGGAAGTTGTGTGCAAGTTTACTCTCAAGTTTTCAATATATTGTGTTGTTTCGTGTTATAAGTGTATGTGCGATCACCCCTTTTTTTTTTTTCTTTCCACAGAAAATCCACAGATACCTTTCAGATGCTTCTGATAAATGTTTTTGACAGCCCTCCATAAAATGGGTGGAGTAAAGATAAAACTTTACCAGTTGGAATGTGCGGGGGCTAAATCACCCAGTGAAACGAAGGTGTTTGCATATCTTAAGATAAAATCTGATATTGTATATTTACAGGAGACTCATCTGTTGAAAAACAGATTATTGTAAACTTAATAGAGGAGGCTATACACAAATATATTATTTTAACTTCAATAGCAAAAGTAGGGGCGTTGCTGTACTCATACATATGAATGTACAGTTTGTTATGGAGTCAAATGTGTTGGATAAAAATGCAGATACGTAATAATCCAAGGTAAACTTTTTAACATGTCTTTGGTCCTGGCCAATGTGTATGCTCCTAATTGGGACAATGTACAATTTTCAGTGATTTATTTTCAATTTTGCCTAGTCCTTGACACACACAATTTAATTTTAGGAGGCGATTTTAAATTAATTGTGGT
>LR812522.1:36014426-36137419 GCA_903798195.1 Danio kyathit
TTAATACACAAGAGTGTTTTAGATATAAAATTGTGATCATTATTTTAAGTGGATAATTGTTTATTCTTGTATAGTATGGCTAGGCGATTAAACTTTAAATCAAACCTTGATTAATTGAACACTTTACCTCCTTATGTGATAACTGGAAATCATAAAAACAAAACATCAGTCGATTTGATTATTAATATACGCTGAAGAGAAATGAGTTATGCTTGACACATTAGGTCATAAAACATAAAACATAAAACAGCGGAGCTTTGCTGAAGTAAAATGTGGATGGTACATAAGCACTTGCATTTGAATCGCCACGTGGGGAATTATGTTGGTTATGGATTTAGGTTTCGATTTTCGATTAATCTCCCAGCAGCACTACTGTATAATGCATATATGCACTTTTACAAAATTCATTATTTTACAGCCAATTTGTCGTATGATATTAATCTAATAAATTTAAAGAACAGATTTTCCGAAATTACTACTGCTACCCAGATAGCAAAATGACATCATTTCAACTAAAATCAACGTTCTTTTGACATCGATTCAACATCGTTTTGCTCATCGGGGGTAATGTTGAAACGACGTCAGGCACTCCATTCAAATCTAACCTGAAATCGACACAATTGGTTACTTACCCAACGTTGAATCGATGTTGATATTCAGTCGATCGAAACGACGTTATAGAATCCACACATTTTCAACATGTAATCAACCTAATTGGTTTGTCCACCTGACGTTGAAATGATGTTGATTTATAGTTGATTGGAACAACGTAGAATCCACACATTTTCAACATATAATCGACCTAATTGGTTTGTCTATCTGATGTTGAAATGATGTTGATTTATAATCGATTGGAACAACGTAGAATCCACACATATTCAACATATAATCGACCTAATTAGTTTGTCTATCTATGTTGAAACGATGTTGATTTTAAGTCGATTGGAACAACATAGAATCCACACATATTCAACATAAAATCTATCTAAATGATTTAACGTTTAAATGAATGCTTAAACAACATTTCAACATTAAACCAATCCATATGACCTAATCACCATTTTTTACAAGAATACATAATATAATTTATTCTGTATATATAACAAAACACACCACAATCTGTCATCATTTTTTATTGATAAAAACACACAGCTGTGAATATCCGTTAAGAGCATGAATTCAAACCTTCTACACTTAAACAAACAGAGAACATTTAAATTACTGACTAAAATAGTCAAAACCATTACTCAAAAAGTAAAATGTAGAATATTAAATACATTTGTCTATTTGTGTTCTATTTCAACATGTATTTTTCATTAGAGTAAAAAATGCATTTTATTTCAGGGCATAATAACAAAATTAACTATTAGGGTCAAAACACAGGTTTAAATCACAATGTTTAACTGTTTAAAGAACAACATTTATTTAATGAATTTAGAAAGATACAATCACAGAAACTAAAATTCAGATGCAACCATAGAAAAAATATTCTTGCTGGATTAGCAGGGTCAATAAATAAAAACAAATTATTTTAGGTTGTGTGAAACTATCGGGAAGCATTCGTCTACAGTGCCACCATTTAGAATTCCATCTCGGATTTTCCAGAAATACGAAAGTATTAGTGACCAGACACTTGTCTGAGAACAAGCTTCAAATATTACAACAACCGGTAAGAATTGCAAGCTTGTTATTAATTACAATTATTATTTTTTTTTCAAAATATCATTGTTTAATGACTAAATGCAATAAATAAAATACAGCGCTGCGACCAAAGAATGTAACGTATACTGCATAATCATATGCAATGCACATGATCCTATTATAACGATCACTGCGAACAATAAGCTAAGCGTTCATTTTATATACAAACTGTAAATATAAAAACATTAAAATATTTTAAAGCAATGAAAATCTATATGTAAAAAAACAAAACTACTTTAAACTGTGTGTCTTGTCAGAGCTGAGCATACATTTTATTTCAGTAAAAAACGGTCCTCTTCATAATATTTCTATTTATTTCTTTGTAATATGGTATGAATTTAAAAAATACGGACTTTCCTTTACGTCTCCTATTCAGTTTTTTTACTTCTGCTCTCCATCTTAATTTCAAATTTAAATTCCACACCAGGCCAGTAAAAAAATATTATATATATTTTTTTAAAGTGTTGAGCCCTGTTGGGTAATTCTCCTTCTCATTAAAACTCAAATGTGCATTGTGTTGTGACAATTACTTAAGATTTTTGTAACAATAAAGATGCATTTAATACAACCATAAAAACGCTAAAAGATTGTCAGTACACTGTACTATAGGCACAACCAGTCGTTTGGTGTGTTTGTGTGAGAGAGGAAAAAAAAAAAACATTTGCAACTTGTTAAAAAAAAAAAAACTTTCTCAGACTTCAAATATACTGGTCACTAACAGAAACTTCAGTCATGGGTGCTGTTCTTTCGCTCCAGTAATACCTTCAGAGAACATAATAGTCAGTGATCCATACATAGGCAGAGAGATTAGTGTGTGTAGGCAGAACTGGAATAGACGTCTGTCCAGGCACAGGTTACAGATCTGATGTCTTCAACTGGAGATTTCAGAGAAACTGCCATTAAAAAAAATTGTAAGAAAAAAAACATGTTACTCAGTAGGAAAAATCTCACCAGGTACAGTATCTACTATTACAAAGTACAATTCCAAGGTAAATTTTCAGTTCAACCCACAGTATTGGTACCATAAAATTGCCACAATTTTGACTCCTCACACAGAATATTAAGTTAACATGGTATTTTGTTAGAAATTAAATTAAATTAAATTCAATTCATCTTTATTTGTATAGCGCTTAACAATGTAGATTGTGTCAAAGCAGCTTCACATGGAAGATTATAGTGAATTGAAACAGTGTCAGTTCAATTTTCAGAGATTAAGTTCAGTTCAGTTCAGCTCAGTTCAGTGTGGGTTAATAATCACTACTGAGAGTCCAAACACTGAAGAGCAAATCCATCGATGCGCAGCTCTACAGATCCCGAACCATGCAAGCCAGTGGCGACAGCGGCGAGGAAAAAAACTTCACCAATTGGCGAAAGCGAAGATTTAAAAAACCTCGAGAGAAACCAGGCTCAGTTGGGCATGACCATTTCCCTATGGCCAAACGTCTTGTGCAGAGCTGCAGTCTAGGCGCAGCACGGTGGTGGACCTCGGCGAAGACTCGTCTGTCCTTGGAGCATCACAGGAATCAGTCTCATGCTCTCACTCCACGATGACCACCACGCAGCTGCTCAGGATACGGCCTGGTCCAGAAAACCTTGGGATCATCTCGTCGATGGTCTTGGATCGCATCAGTGGCGCTGCATAGTCTGGGAGCCTCGGAGAGTACCCCCAGGTGGAAATACAGAATAAGGAGAATAATTAGCGTAGCTGCTGTTCATAGTGTATAAAAACAAGAAGCAAAATGCTTGCGTGGGGCACATCATGCATCATACCGCTATGTAATGCATTGAGTGTATGCTTTGCTAAAAAGATAGGTCTTTAATCTAGTTTTGAAGAGTGAGAGTGTGTCTGAGCCTCGGACATTATCAGGAAGGCTATTCCAGAGTTTAGGGGCTATAAATGAGAAGGCTCGACCTCCTTTACTCGACTTTGATATTCTAGGTACTACCAGAAGCCCTGAGTTTTGAGATCGTAAAGAGCGGGTTGGATTGTAGCGAGCGAGACAGGAGGTTGGTTAGATAAGCAGGAGCTAGATTATTTAAAGCTGTATAGGTAAGGAGTAATATTTTAAATTCAATACGAAACTTAACAGGCAGCCAGTGTAAGGAGGATAAAATTGGGGTGATATGATCATATTTTCTAGATCTGGTAAGAACTCTGGCAGCTGCATTTTGTACTAGCTGAAGTTGTTAATAGAGGATGCTGGGCAGCCAGCAAACAAAGCATTACAGTAGTCCAACCTAGAATCATGAAAGCATGAACTAGCTTTCTGCATCTGATATGGATAGCATACTTTGCATTTAGCAATATTTCTCAGATGGAAAAAGCAGTTTGTGACATGGGATATATGATTTTTGAAAGTTAAACTGCTGTCTAATTGACACCCAGATCTTTTATAGTAGAGCTAACGCTAACTTTTGTATCCCTCTAGTTGCAGGTCGAGTTTGTGAGAACTGCTGTGTACAGGATTTAGGCCCATAAGTAATAATTCTGTTTTTTTCTGAGTTTAAGAGAAGAAAATTGTTGGTCATCCAGTCTTTGACATCTTTGATACACTTGGTTAGCTTAGACAGTTCAGACATCTCATCAGGTTTAGTTGAAATATATAATTGAGTATCATCTGCATAGCATGAAAGCTGATCCCGTGTTTTCTAATAATGTCCCCCAGGGGAAGCATGTATATTGTAAACAGCAAAGGGCCTAAAACTGATCCTTGAGGGACCCCGTACTTTACTGGCCTGACTTGTGAAAGCTGTCCATTAATATTCACAAACTGGTAACGATCGGCTAAGTATGACCTAAACCATTGAAGGGCCTGACCTTGGACCCTGTAGAATTTAAGCGGTCAATGAGAATATTGTGGTCGATGGGTCAAATGCGGCGCTAAGATCGAGTAAAACTAAAAGTGAGACGCACCCTTGGTCGGCAGCTAAGAGTAAATCGTTGGTTATTTTTACTAATGCGGTTTCTGTACTATGATGAGGCCTAAAACCTGACTGAAACACTTCAAAAATGTTGTTTGTCTGCAGAAATGAGCATAATTGAGTAGAAACAACTTTTTCTAGTATTTTAGACATAAATGGAAGATTTGAGATAGGCCTATAATTAGCTAAGTTGCTCGGGTCCAATTGTGATTTCTTAATAATAGGTTTAATAACAGCTAGCTTGTAAGGATTTGGAACATGGCCTAAAGATAAAGAAGAGTTGATAACATTAAGGAGAGGTTCTCCTATAATAGGTATCAGTTCTTTCAGTAATTTTGTTGGAATTGGATCTAACATACATGAAGCTGATTTAGAGCTATTTATAACTTTATCTAGCTCTTCCTGTTCTATGGTTTTGAAGCATTGTAGGTTATTTTGATTCAGTTGAATGTTTACTGGATCTGGACTATAAGGCGGTGCAGAAAGTTTAACATCTTCTATTTTCTGTCTAAAGCCTTCTATTTTATCACTGAAAAAATTCATGAAGTCATCACTACTGATTTGCGGTGGGACATTTTGTTCTAAAGATGATCGATTATTTGTTAGTTTAGCAATGGTGCTAAATAAAAATCTAGAATTGTTATGATTATTTTCAATCAGTTTGCGGAGGTGCTCGGCCCTGGCAGATTTAAGAGCCCTCCTATAGTTGGACATACTGTCTTTGTACGCAATTCTAAAAACCTCTAAATTAGTTTTTTTCCATTTACGTTCCAGAGCACGGGTTGCTGTTTTGAGAGCGCGAGTATGATTATTGTACCATGGTGTAGTTTTATTCTCTCTAGCCTTTTTTAGTTTGATGGGTGCCACAGTATTTAGTGTGCTAGTAAAGATGGCATCCATACTGCTGGTTACTACGTCCAGGTCATTTGAGTTTGCGGGTGTATTTCGAAATAAAGAGAGATCAGGTAAGTATTTATGAATTCATCCTTGGTGGACGGAACGATAGTCCTACCAGGGCGGTATATTGGTGCAGATCTGTTAATTTCAGGTAAACGCAGCTTATATAGTAAGAGGTAGTGGTCTGTAATATCATCACTTTGTGGTATAATGTCTACATCAAAGACCTCAATTCCATAAGACAATATTAGATCTAATGTATGCTTTAAGCGATGGGTTGGACCAACAGCATTTTGTTTTATCCCAAGTGAGTGTAATAGATCCATAAAGGCGAGCCCTAGTGTATCATTGGAGTCATCTACGTGGATGTTGAAGTCTCCTACAATTAGTATTTTATCAGTTTTAACTAGCAAATCAGAAATAAAATCAGAAAACTCTTTTAGAAAATTGACATAGGGTCCTGGGGTCTATATGGTGATTATAGCGAGAGATAACATAGATTTTTGCTTAGTATGATCTTGGATTTCATTTCTTAATATTCTTCTTATATTTATATATTTATATATTTTCTTATATTTTTCAAAATAAATGCGTTACCAAACATTTGTTTAGATACTTGTACAAGTAAACTGCAGTAACCTCAAGAGAAAAGCATGTAGACAAAATAAATTTTAATAAACAGGAAAATAAAAAAAATGCACACCAGAACATAGCACTACAATCAGAAAAAACAGACAAGCATGGTTTGTGAACAACTGAGGTAAAGTTGGTTTTATATTCGGATATTCAGACATTCTCCTCAATAATATAATGTCAGAAAAGTATTCTTTGCAAATTCTAAATAGGGAAATCATATTAGCAGCAAATGACTATCAAAGTACAACATTGTTTACAGTCAACTAAACAGTGTTTATGTTGTTTTGAAGTCACACTTGCATGCTAATTTCGATCGAATATTCAAAGTAACATGGTAAACAATAGAGACTTCTAAATGAACGAATGTGCAAATATAAAACCAACTTTGCCTCTAAGCTTTTCCATTCAATGCTGTGGACCGTCTCTGGCGAAGAGTTCGTCACTAAATGTAGAAAAAATAGAGCAACAAAACAGTAAACTGACAGCGATTCACTTCGCTAGCATAATAACGTGTTAAAAAATCTCGTTTAACGTTAGCTCGATGATGCGTAATGTTATGTGTGAACCGTTTCTCATAACTTAGCTTATACGTTAGCTAGAGCAACATTAACTTACATATGTTTTTTATGCTCATTCCAAATCGATTTGACAGATCATCTTATATTTTACACAGGTTAAAAAGCATTGAAGTCATAAAGTGAAGTTAATCGTGTTGAAATCGAAAATTAAATAACTAAAACAGCTTTTCATTAACCTTAACGTTACCTTTATAGATCAGCTGCAGTTACCCTTACAAAAATGTCCTGTGGTATTTCAGCAGTACAACATAAATTTACCACACAAAAAGAGCAAAGCTAAATATGACAGGATTACTACAGCACTTTCGCAGTACAATATCACAAGAATTTCAATTTCAATTTCAATTGTTTATTGTCATGTGCACAGTAAGGAAACACGTTTCCCTGTACAATGAAATTCTTACTTTGCCATCCACAGTGAAGTTTACACATAACATACACATCAAACACGACGTACACATACATACACATATATACACAAAGTGACGGAAGTATAATTATGAAATGAAATTATGAAATGAATGTAAATAATATATAATACTGATTGTGGAGTATGTAAACATGTAAACAATGTGTAGAGGTATTTAAGTTTTTTTTGCTTATTGTGCAAAAATAAAGTGCCTAGTGCAATCGGCTTATGTGCAACGACAGTATAATGGCTGTGGTAGATTTAGTGCAATTGCATTTGTTAATAGTGCAAACTGGGATGGAGAGTAAAGTGTGCTTCTGGGCAAAGAATGAAACTGTTGTGTCCCACTTATTATGCGTTTTAAAAGTCTGATAGCTGCTGGGAAAAAAGAGTTCTTGAGTCTGGCAGTCCTGGATCTCACACTCCTGTACCTCCGCCCCTGAGGGCAGAAGTGTGAATAATCTGTGTTGTGGATGTGTGGGGTCTTTCAGGATGGAGGCAGCTCTCCTGTGGACTCTGCGATGGTAGATAGTCTGCAGAGAGGCAGTGGGGGTCCCGATGATCTTCTCTGCAGTCCTCACCACTCTCTGCAGACGTTTGCGGTCCTTTATGGTTGCGTTGCCATACCACACAGTAATACAGCTGGTCAGGATGCTCTCAATCACACAGCTGTAAAAGTTGCTGAGGATCTTAGATGACAGACCAAGTTTCCTCAGCTTCCTTAAGAAGTAAAGCCGCTGTTGTGCTTTCTTGACCAGCTGGGTGGTGTTCGTTGTCCAGGTGAGGGTCCTCACTGATGTGGACCCCAAGTATTTAAAACTGGCTCACTCTTTTCCACTTCAAGTTCACGGATAAACAGTGGCTGATGAGTTCCCCTCTCCTTCCTCATGTCCACTATCATCTCCTTGGTCTTGTCCGTGTTGAGGGTGAGGTTGTTGTCCTCACACCATGTCACTAGACTGGCCACCTCCCTCCTGTAAGCTGCCTCATCTCCCCCAGTGATACGTCCTATCACTGCAGTGTCATCCGCAAACTTAATGATGGTGTTGTTCTTGTGGGGATGCGACACAGTCATGTGTGAATAAGTGTAGAGGATGGGGCTCAAACACATCCTTGTGGGGTGCCGATGTTGGTGAGGATGGTGCTTGAGCTTTTATTTCCAATCCTGACAGATTGCGGTCTGCCAGTGAGGAAGTCTAAGAGCCAGTCACAGAGTGTGGAGTTAAATCCGAGTTCAGACAGCTTGTGAGTGAGTTTATGAGGAATAACCGTGTTGAATGCGGAACTGTAATCAATAAAGAGCATCCTAATATAGGTGTCTTTACCTTCCAGGTGAGAGAGAGAAGTATGAAGTGCAGCAGCAATGGCATCTGAGGTGGACCTATTGGTCCGGTACTGCATACTGCAGGGGGTCCAGAGTGTCTTGTATACTGCTCTGAATGAGGGGTAGCACGACTCTCTCAAAACATTTGGCAATGATTGGAGTGAGTGCTACTGGCCTGTAATCATTCAGACAGGTCAGAGGGCTCTTCTTAGGAAGGGGGGACGATGGTTGTGGTTTTGAAGCAAGTTGGAACAGAGCTTTGACTAAGGGAAAGGTTAAAAATGGAGGTGAGAACATCAGCCAGCTCTGTAGCACAAGCCTTGAGGGCCTGTCCTGGGATGTTGTCAGGTCCGGCTGCCTTGCGGGGGGTTTTTTCTCAGTGCTTTGGTGTACTGCAGCTGGTGTCATTGCAGGAGGGGGGAGGGGGGGTTGAGAAGTTTGGGTTTGTGTGTATCTCTGCACTCTGTTGATGCTGGAGGACTCAAAGCGGGCATAAAATGTATTGAGGTCGTCCGGCAGGCTTTCTGAGGTGCTGATTGTGATATTAGTGGTGCTCTTGTAGTCTGTGATGTGCTGCAGGGCCTCGCCACATCTGGCCAGCTGAGGCAGTGGAGTAGGTGTTGTCCAGTTTCTCTTTATACTTGCCTCTTAGCCTCTGTGATGGCACTTCTCAGTCCATACTTTGCAGATTTGTACTCAGTCTCATTGCCTGATGTAAATGCCAGAGATCGAGCACTTAGCATGTGACGCACCTTGCTGTTTATCCAGGGCTTCTGGTTGGGGAACTTCTTGATTTGTACGGTGGGTATGATTTTTTCAACACAAGTGCTGATATACCCAGTCACATACTCAGCATAGTCCTGTACATTAACAGATAAGTCCTCCTTGGTGGCTGCTGTTTTGAACACATCCCAGTCTGTAACAGCAAAACAGTCCTGGAGGGTGCTCTCTGTCTGTGGATTCCAAATTTTCACCAGTTTTGTGATTGGGTTTGTTTGCTTCAATCTTTTTACCATTAGATGAAGTATGTGGTTTTTGTGTTGTTTTTTGTGTGGTAAAGCCAACACAGCTAAATATGACAGGAATAATACAGCACTTTCTGCTGTACAATATCACAAGAATTTACCATTAGATGAAGTATGTGGTTTTTGTGTTGTTTTTTGTGTGGTAATGCCAACACAGCTAAATATGACAGGATTACTACAGCACTTTCTGCTGTACAATATTACAAGAATTTACCATTAGATGAAGTATGTGGTTTTTGTGTTGTTTTTTGTGTGGTAATGCCAACACAGCTAAATATGACAGGAATACTACAGCACTTTCTGCTGTACAATATTACAAGAATTTACCATTAGATGAAGTATGTGGTTTTTTCTGTTGTTTTTTGTGTGGTAATGCCAACACAGCTAAATATGACAGAATACTACAGCACTTTCTGCTGTACAATATCACAAGAATTTGCCATTAGATGAAGTATGTGGTTTTTGTGTTTTTGTTTTTTTTGTGGTAATGCCAACACAGCTAAATATGACAGGAATACTACCAGCACTTTCTGCTGTACAATATCACATGAATTTACTAGATGATGTGGTTTTTCTGTTGTTTTTTGTGTGGTAATGCCAAACACCGCTAAATATGACAGGAATACTACAGCACTTTCTGCTGTACAATATCACAAGAATTTACCATTAGATGAAGTATGTGGTTTTTTGTGTTTTTTTTTTTTTTTTGGTAATGCCAACACAGCTAAATATGACAGGAATACTACAGCACTTTCTGCTGTACAATATCACATAAATTTACTAGATGATGTGGTTTTTCTGTTGTTTTTTGTGTGGTAATGCCAACACAGCTAAGATATGACAGGATTAACTACAGCACTTTCTGCTGTACAATATTACAAGAATTTACCATTAGATGAAGTATGTGGTTTTTGTGTTGTTTTTTTGTGTGGTAATGCCAACACCAGCTAAATATTGACAGGAATACTACAGCACTTTCTGCTGTACAATATTACAAGAATTTACCATTAGATGAAGTATGTGGTTTTTCTGTTGTTTTTTGTGTGGTAATGCCAACACAGCTAAATATGACAGGATTACTACAGCACTTTCTGCTGTACAATATTACAAGAATTTACCATTAGATGAAGTATGTGGTTTTTCTGTTGTTTTTTGTGTGGTAATGCCAACACAGCTAAATATGACAGGAATACTACAGCACTTTCTGCTGTACAATATCACAAGAATTTGCCATTAGATGAAGTATGTGGTTTTGTGTTTTTGTTTTTTGTGGTAATGCCAACACAGCTAAATATGACAGGAATACTACAGCACTTTCTGCTGTACAATATCACATGAATTTACTAGATGATGTGGTTTTTCTGTTGTTTTTTGTGTGGTAATGCCAACACCGCTAAATATGACAGGAATACTACAGCACTTTCTGCTGTACAATATCACCAGAATTTACCATTAGATGAAGTATGTGGTTTTTGTGTTTTTTTTTTTTTTGTGGTAATGCCAACACAGCTAAATATGACAGGAATACTACAGCACTTTCTGCTGTACAATATCACATAAATTTACTAGATGATGTGGTTTTTTTCTGTTGTTTTTTGTGTGGTAATGCCAACACAGCTAAATATGACAGGAATACTACAGCACTTTCTGCTGTACAATATCACAAGAATTTGCCATTAGATGAAGTATGTGGTTTTTGTGTTGTTTTTTTTGTGGTAATGCCAACACAGCTAAATATGACAGGAATACTACAGCACTTTCTGCTGTACAATATCACATGAATTTACTAGATGATGTGGTTTTTCTGTTGTTTTTTGTGTGGTAATGCCAACACAGCTAAATATGACAGGAATACTACAGCACTTTCTGCAGTACAATATCACAAGAATTTGCCATTAGATGAAGTATGTGGTTTTTCTGTTGTTTTTTTGTGTGGTATTGCCAACACAGCTAAATATGACAGGAATACTACAGCACTTTCTGCTGTACAATATGACAGAAATTTACCATTAGATGAAGCATGTGGTTTTTCTGTTGTTTTTGTGTGGTATTGCCAACACAGCTAAATATGACAGGAATACTACAGCACTTTCTGCTGTACAATATCACAAGAATTTACCATTAGATGAAGTATGTGGTTTTCCTGTAGTTTTTTGGTGTGGTAATGTCAACACAGCTAAATATGACAGGATTACTACAGCACTTTCTGCTGTGCAATACAATATTACAATAGTACAAAACATTACTTACGGTATTTTATGTGGTAAACCAAATGTACAACACAAAAATTATGTGGTAATGTAGTACTTTGTTGTTTTTTGGGACGTTTTACTACAGGATTCTGTGTTGTTCAGTAGTAATACTCCTGTGATATTCTTGTGGTAGTGGTGTGGGTATCACTTTAACATGTTTGTAGTATTTACCACAGGAATCTGTTGTTCAGTATGTAATACTGCTGTAGTATTGTACATATATTATTAGATTACATTTTAAATATAATAGGTTTGTATTTAAAACAAAAATATATCAAATTCAAGATTTATTTAACAGTTCTCATTTATTTTTTTTTTTAAGAAAGTGATCATGTTTATGTAAATGGTGCGTGACCTTCATGTCCGTTGCGTGTCTCATTCAAATACTGGAGTGGAGAGTGAGTTGCTATGGAAACGACAAACGGGGCAATCACACACCACCTGAAAGACGTTACTACAGAACTTTTCTCACGCTGCTGTTTCAGGTAAGTTTAGTCCCTAAACAAAGCAAATATCACATACAGCGGTTCCTAACACTTTTATTATTGGTAATTGATATATTTCGGTTGAATATTTATGTTATAGAGATGATTAGTCTTTGAAAAAGTCTGTTAGCATCTTAGCGCTGCAAGGCTAACATTAGCTAACGTCGCATTAACTTCTTAAACTGAGCTCTTGTTATTAAAGTTTTGGCTTTTAGTTCTTCTTCATGTGTAGATGAGTGGTTTTATCAATGTTTTATTAAAAATAATCTACTTTATTTAGCCTATACATACATGAATTGTACTGTGAAGGAGCAAGAATCAAATTGTTAGTTAAAACATGTTTTGATAATGGTAACTTTAAACAAATATTGACTAAAAAAGTGCCCATGTGGTTTCAGGAGTGACAGAATAACCCCTGCCACAGAAAAGAAGATACAAGATTTCTAAAGGGAGCTGATCACAATGATGCAGGAAACACAGGTAATCCGAGAATTAATTCATATGCTTTTCCATAGCATGTCTATAGCAATATCATTTGTTATGTCTTTTTTGCAGTTATTTTAGGGAAGTTTTGACATTGAAACATAAGTGAGTGGTTTAAAATCGTCACACGATTCTTCTTTAACATTTAATATGCAGATTTGCTGCTGATCAAGTGAGTGATTTTCATTTTGTTTTATTTTTTTTAACAGTATTTGAAGCAGAAATGTACACTCTCACTTTTGTTCAGTTTAATGTATCCTTGCTGAAAATAAATTTACATTTTTTTTTTAATTATCATGGTACAGTAGTTATTTTAAAGTAAGGCTGTTTCAAAATCTGAAAATCTCTTTTTAACTTTAAGGAACATTAGTACCAGAACTGTTTTGTTGAAGTCAAAATTATTAGCCCCGCTTTGAATTTCTTTTAATTTTTTTAAATTTTTCCCAAATTATGTTTAACAGAGCCAGGAAATTTTCACAGTATGTTTTATAATATTTTTTCTTCTGGATAAAGTCTCATTTCTTTTATTTCATAAAAGCAGTTTTAAATAAATACAATAACTTGCCTAATTACCCTTACCTGCCTAGTAAACCCAATTAACCTAGTTAACCCTTTAAATGTCACTTTAAGCTGAATACTACCGTCTTGAAAAATATCTGGGCAAATATTATGTACTGTCATCATGGCAAAAATAAAATGAATAAATTATTGAGTTATTAAAACTATTATGTTTAGAAATGTGCTGAGAAAATCTTATCTCCTTTAAACAGAAATTGGGCTAATAATTCAGGCGGGCTAATTCTGGCTTCAACGGTGTGTGTGTGTGTGTGTGTGTGTGTGTAATATATCTTGTTGTGTTACAGTAGACTATTTTGTGGAGAGAAAAAATATTCAAAAAATTTCTGAAAATACAATATGAGAATTAACTGCAGAATTACTTGAAATGTGTGTATGGAATATTATACAATTTTGCATATATTAACATTTTTATAATTATCATGCTTGGTGTGAACAGGCCTTTTACTTAATTAATACAAATTAAATAAAATGTGATTAATAAAAATCTTATAAAAAACATTTGTTTCTTAAATATTGTGGTCATTGTAAACCCAAAGTGGGTTTCTCTTTCTTTGCCATATTGGATGCCAAATTGCAGTTTAACTCTTATCTCAATCTTGCACAGTTGGACCAGCTGATCACTGTCTTCAGTATTCCCGGAAGCTACCAGGCAGATGTGTGGACAGCTATGAGCCAAACTCCAAGGGACTTTGAAAACTTCAGGACAATGACTGGACATCACATTTGTGTAAACAGCATAACAGTCGATCTACATAACTGAATAGCAACACAGGCACAGGTTACTGCATCTTTTTTTGTATATTTTTAACTGACTGTCACACATTCTCAGCATTTGCTTTTAGTTGAATTTAAAGTGCAGTAAGCTAAACTTGTTACTTATTTCTTAAAGGAATGGTTATAATTATTTACTCATCTTGTGTGACATGCAAAAGAAAATATTTAGAAAATTGTAATATTCAGAAAGTTTTTGTTTCCAATTTTTATTTGTGCTCTAGACCCTGTCCTTTGCAGAAATGTAAACTTTTCAAATTTGTAATGGGTTTAAAATTCATTAAGGACAAATTAATCTTAATTTTATTTGATTTTTTCCACGTTTCTCATTCATTTTTAGTGTGGTCAGTTTGACCCCAAACAACATAAAAAGTTTTTTTTTCTTTTTACACACATTTAAAACAACCAAATCAAGTCCAGTTGTGACAACATTTTGTTAAAGGTTGGACTGATGTGACCACAACATTACCTAACTGATAAAGTTGCCATTTCATAGTTTGATAATTTCATAATTTGATCACAATGCAATCCAGCTGATTAGCCTCACAATTTTCACCATACAACTAAATTGTCAAATTTTCCCTTGCAGGAAATGTGAGATGTGCTTTCCCAGATGTGGAAACGCGGTCTTTAACGGAAGCAGCTCGCAACAAGCTAAGCAGCCCTGGGAGTTTCTAATAATTTGAAAAAATATATTGGTAAACGCTGATGCTTTTCAAATAAAATGTAAAACCAAAACCACAAGTGTTTATGGTTTGTCACATTCTAAAATAACGTATTATTTAGAACAGAATCCTGTGGTAAATACTACAGAAATGTCAAAGTAATACCACAAATTACCACAAGAATACTACAGGAGTATTACATACTGAACAACAGAATCCTGTGGTAAATACTACAGAAATGTTAAAGTAATACCACATACACTACCACAAGAATCCTACAGGAGTATTACATACTGAACAACAGAATCCTGTAGTAAATACTACAGAAATGTTAAAGTAATACCACATATACGCTTATTTCACGCGACCGCCATTTTAGAACACGAAAGCGAGGCTGCGGTGGGAAGAAAGCCGGAAGTATAGGATCAGCACTGTAAACATTGCAACAATATGCTGTGTGCTATAAGCCTCCAGCTGTTGCTGCGACTTCAAAGTGCAAAAATGGTGTAAACATCACTTTAATATCATTCAGTTCAGTTTAATATAAACAATTAAAAGCATATTAGGCATCAAACAACATTATAATCTCTTTAAGAGTGATACACTTAAGTGTCCTCCTAGACTTCAGTCCAGGGCAGCAGGTAAACACCGTGGGGACGCTTCCCTGCTTCAGCCTATCTAACCCGGTGAGTGATAAAACAGTGCAGTCCTCTGTAGCACACCCTCGTGTTGTCTTTAACAGTGTTGTCCCGGTACTGAAGTTTTAAAAACGTCAATTTCCCGCTAACATTTACGCGCCGCTGAGCGCGCTCATAAACACTGCTGATTTGCCGTAGTATTCACCAGTGCTCAACAGAATGACTGTGAAGGTCCTCAGTTCACCGCTCTTCAGATTGAAAACACACATAGACGGATATTGGAGCGTTTAAAAGCCGTGAAGATCAGTCGATTCATCAGTGGATCGCTTGTCTGTGTTTGCACTCAGTAAACAGCAGTGCCGGTGAGTTTGGTGAACTGATGACCTTTACAGCCAATCAGAGGGATTTCTGGTGAGCACGTGAACACAATGGCCAATCAGCGCTGTTTAAGAACTCCGTGAACAGTGTCTTAAATGTTAACAAGAAATTGGCGTTTTTTTATATTTCATTACGGAAATTTTGTATCGTGTCAAGTCTAATATAGTGAAAGAATCAGTTCATTAACTTGAGTTTGATGAATGGCATCTAAAATGTGTGTTTGGGAAAGAAAACGTTAGCTAAGTAGTGCCATTTCCCTTAACCTAGCCTGAAATTAGGTCAAATATCCCTTTTATTTTCACTATTCATTCAGAACGGACCTTAGGGTCACTCGGAAGGCGCTGAAATCATAAATTTGTGTCACTTTCTCTTCGCTGATAAGATATACAGCCAGGTACACAATATTCCTGTGTGACTCAGTCTATACTTCCGGGTTTCTTCCCACCGCAGCCTCGATTTCGCTGTGAATAATGGCGGCCGCGTGAAATCAGTCTATTACCACAAGAATACTACAGGAGTATTACATACTGAACAACATAATTCTGTGGTAAATACTACAGAAATGTTAAAGTAATACCACACACTCTACCACAAGAATATCACAGGAGTATTACATACTGAACAACAGAATCCTGTGGTAAATACTACATAAATGTTAAAGTATTACCACAAATTACCACAAGAATCCTACAGGAGTATTACATATTAAACAACAGAATCCTGTGGTAAATACTACAGAAATGTTAATGTGATACCACCAAATACCACAAGAATCCTACAGGAGTATTACATACTGAACAACAGAATCCTGTGGTAAATACTACAGAAATGTTAATGTTATACCACACACTACCACAAGAATACTACAGGAGTATTACATACTGTATAACACAGATTCCTGTGGTAAAACGTCCCAAAAAACAACAAAGTACTACACAATTACCACATAATTTTTGTGTTGTACATTTGATGGTTTACCACATAAAATACCACACACTACCACAAAAATATTACAAGAATATGACAGTAATACCACACACTCTACCACAAGAATATTGCAGGAGTATTACATACTGAACAACAGAATCCTGTGGTAAATACTACAGAAATGTTCAAGTATTACCACAAGAATATCTCAGGAATATTACATAATAAACAACAGAATCCTGTGGTAAATACTACAGAAATGTTCAAGTATTACCACAAGAATATCTCAGGAATATTACATAATAAACAACAGAATCCTGTGGTAAATACTACAGAAATATGAAAGTGATACCACACACTACCACAAGAATAATACAGGAGTATTACATACTGTACAACACAGAATCCTGTGGTAAAATGTCCCAAAAAACAACAAAGTACTACACAATTACCACATAATTTGGAGTTGTACATTTGATGGTTTACCACATAAAATACCGCAGGTAATTTTTGTAAGGGTAATAGCCTGGGTACGCACAGGGCGACATGGGCTTACTAAAAAACGTATAGGAAGTGGTAAAGTGTTAATTTACACATCTAAAAAGTTACATTTTGACATAAATTCTTGGGAAAACGACAAATAAAACATGTGAAACGTCGAATACAACATGCTTACCTTACAGTTCCGTCCGCTGCCTTCGGTTTGTTAGTTGATTCAAATGATGAGCAGCACCTGCGCCTCACGCTGACTCGCGCAGAAGAACCGACTCCGAGTCCACCAATCAAGTTTCAACATCGAACCAGTGTTATGATTTCGACCAGATGCGTCAGGTAGCCTATATGTTGAAGAGTCAACTTCATTTCGACATTGAACCAATGTTATGATTTCGACCAGATGCGTCGGGTAGCCTATATGTTGAAGAGTCAACTTCATTTCGACATCGAACCAATGTTATGATTTCGACCAGATGCATCGGGTAGCCTATATGTTGAAGAGTCAACTTCATTTCGACATCGAACCAATGTTATGATTTCGACCAGATGCGTCAGGTAGCCTATATGTTGAAGAGTCAATTTCATTTCGACATCGAATCAATGTTATGATTTCGACCAGATGCGTCGGGTAGCCTATATGTTGAAGAGTCAACTTCATTTCGACATTGAATCAATGTTATGATTTCGACCAGATGCGTCGGGTAGCCTATGTGTTGAAGAGTCAACTTCATTTCGACATTGAATCAATGTTTTATTCTCGATGTAATAACCTTCCGACATACCGACCAAATAAAGAACGTTGATTCAATGTCGAAATTTGATCGACGACTGATACTGACGCTTATAACCAATAATCGACATTGATTCAATGTCGGCTTGCTATCTGGGTTACCTTGGCATAAATATAACTAACGGTAAAAACAGACGTGATGATAACTTTAATCCAATCATTGCAAAAACTAAAAGAAAATTGAATAATAATATCACTATATGGAATTTTGTAGAGTCTGGCATAAATAAGGCCAAACAGGTTGTTAATAAGTAAAGCTGCTGTTTGTGGAGTTGCTTAATGATGCTCTGGTGAAATTTTAAGAGGTTCAAGGTGTTTTATTTCGGTTTATTTCATCTACGACTGTGACTGAAGTCAGTTGTAGTTTTATGTTTCTCTTCTGTTTCTGCTTATTAGCAGCAGGTGTTCATCATCAGTGCTCAATCATCACTTAATTAACCCCATCATCGTCTCATTATCTTTAACTCTGCTGCTGAGTAAATTTTACTCAATTTAGAGAGGGACCAAATGTTCTCTGAACTGAGTAAATTTTACTCTGAGGATTTTGCTGTGTATAAACATCGATTCAACGTTGGGTAAGTAACCAATTGTGTCGATTTCAGGTTAGATTTGAATGGAGTGCCTGACGTCGTTTCAACATTACCCCGATGAGCAAAACGATGTTGAATCGATATCAAAAGAAACGTTGATTTTCGGTTGAAATGATGAAATTTTGCTATCTGGGTGGTGTCCCAATGGCGGTCCACCCACGGCCACCCAAAAAACGCCGGTGGGCTGTCAGAATTTTTAGAATGGGCGGCTTGCCGCTGGTGCACCGACAGCGGTCTGGTCGTATTAAACCGCTGAATTTGTGCCGCCCAAAAAACGCCGGCGGTCCGTTAACTCACTGTTTGCTGGGAAATAACTTCTCTTCAACACTTGCTTCAACAGTTTCTTTATATGAGAGTAATTAACACAAAGAAATCATGTAAAAGAGTAAGTCCAAGCAACAAACAATGAGCTGATTAAAACTAGTAACGTTACTCCATTTCTTATATATAGTGATGTAAACTTAGAATGGAATGACATTATGCTTTTTAATAAATTACATCTTCATTAAAACACTTACTACACACATCTCTGTTACATTATTCAAACAAAAGCCCTCATTACTGTGAGTAAAATAGTACTTCATTGTATAAAGAGTTAAAATAATATTGTCAACAAGAGATACCTCATTTGGCATCGGATGAAAAACCTGAAACTTTAATCAAGCGGTTCTTCTTATGAGTTTTATTAGCGGTTGACATACTAATCAATTGGTTTATATTTATGTAAAAGTTTAAAACAAACCTTTCTTCAGCTGAATCGCAGCGCAGCCTTATGATGTCACATGCCACGCCAAAATATAAGTCTTTTTTGTTTAGCTTTTTTTTGCCACTTAATGTTGTAGTCATGAATTATTGATGAATTTCTCCCTCGATTTCCACTTTACACAACATATCTGCTATCGCTCTCACATACACAGACATTCAGTATTTGAAGTTGATCAAAACTTTTAATCCAAACATTTTAACACAATTTTGAAAACTTTTTTACTGCAAAGACTAAGTGTTTAAAGCAGAAAATCCCAACATTCTTTAAGGTATAATAAATAATATGATGGGTGTTTTGAGCTGAAACTTAACAGACACATTCTCGAGACACAAAGATCTTAAATCTTAAAAAGGGGGTAAGATCAGTAGTGGGATCGTGCCTGTGAATAGACACTGCAGTGCAGCCTGAGCGACAAGGAGAGACGCAGACTTTTTATTTGCATCTTTGTTTTTTTGACTATTATAAACAAGTAACATAGTAAAAAAAATCACTTAATAAATTATTTAATGCAGGATTAGCCGTATGAAATATATTATTGTCATTTTAAATAAACAACTCAAAGTAACACAAAATAATGTGTTTTGTTGTAATAATTTGGTAAAATAAAATAAGGCACTGACATTAGTATGAACCTATATATTATTTCTGTATAATATAAATATAGTAGTGAAATACAAACAAAAGTCTGCGTCTCTCTGTGTTGCTCAGGCTGCACTGCAGTGTCTATTCACAGGTGCTATCTCACTACTGATCAGCACAGGGGCTTTGACCTGCTCCGTCTCCGATCTGGGCCGGTTCACCCCTCCTTAGACAACCTGGTGTTCCCAAGCTCCCCCAGGAGCACCATATTGATACCGAACTTAGTGCGGACACCCGATCAACATAGTCCACTGCAGCCCAGAAGCCCTGAGCTCAAGCAATCCGCAGCCTCAGCCTCCCAGTAACTTGGATTACAGGCACGCGCCACTGAACCCGGCGAGAACTGAGAGAATCAGAACTGTGGAGAATCTGATCATCACAGCGACCTCTAGTGGAGGAAAACTGAATGATGAAGTAAAGTTGACTTTTTTTTGCCTTATTTCATTAGACACATAAACAGCAGTATGGTCCCAAATAAAAATAAAAACACAATACTATAGTAATTTATAGTAAATACTATAGTGATTTTGAACACTATTGTCAATTTGAGTCTGGATTATGATTTATCATTTGCGCATGTTTCTGAGGCCTGTGACTGTATGAGGATTTTAAAAGCATTCAGGTCTAATAAATTGCACAATTTGTCCCTTTAATAACAAACTATTTGTTTAATTATTTTTTAAGATGAAGACTATGCATTATTATTTTATATTTGATTATTCAATTGATGTGCCTGAATACTGTTAGACTCCTGTGAAAACATTAAAGCTCTGTTCATTTCATTTCTATAATTTTTTATTTTATTTATCTATGCTTGCAAATTGTTCATAATATTTTATGCAGATGCACACCTATTATAAACTAATCACCCATTCTGTAATACGTTTTCTACAGCTCTATATTTTATGATCCAATACACCACTGTTCCTGTAGTAAAAAGTATACTACACTAAACTAAAGTATACTACTAAAGTACACTACAGTATTTCATTTTTATCAATTAATAGTTAAAACCCCGGTATGCTGTAGCATTCATAAACTAAGAGTTATAAATACTACTGGTCAAATTACTGTTGTGTGCAAATTATTTTCTGTCTGATAAAATCTGTAAATAATAATGAAAATTTCAGCAAATCAGAAGAATTAAAGTGACAGTTCACCCAAAAATGTCAATTTATAGTTTTCATAGTCCGCATTTTAGCATTAACTATCGGTTTAAGATTGTGTTCGAACAGTGGACTTCTGAAACAGTAAATCCTTAACTGAAAGGTTGGTGGTTCGAGCCCATCCATGGACGAAGCAAGTTTTTCGCCGCCTTGCAACGGCTAACACGCGCACTGGGCGTAGATCCTCGGCCACGTGCTCTGTATAGCGGTACAAGATGACATCAGGATTTAGCAGAAGATTGTTCTCCGCTGCTTGTATTGGCCAATTATTCTTATTCTAGTTGGCTTAAAAACACTATCAAAATTTACACAGGTAGGGAAGGTACTGATGAAAACAGTGACTAGCCTTTAACAAGTTTCAATAGCATCCCGGCTAGCTCAGTCGGTAGAGCATGAGACTCTTAATCTCAGGGTTGTGGGTTTGAACCCCATGTTGGGCGTTTATATTACCTTTCTCTCTCTCTTTCCAGCAGCTTTTGGTTGGCTGTTCAGTTGTATTCATTCAGTAGACCCTTTGAGACAAATTTCAGCGTTTCTACCTCTGTAGGTGGAGTTTCTGCAAGTCTCTGTGGCGCAATTGGTTAGCGTGTTCAGCTGTTAACCGAAAGGTTGGTGGTTCAAGCCCACCCAGGGACGAAATAAGCTTTTCACTGCCTTTGAATGGCTAACACGTGCACTGGGCGTAAATCCTCGGCCACGTGCTCTGTATAGCGTTACATGATGACATCAGGATTTAGCATAAGATTGTTCTCCACTGCTTGTATTGGCCAATTATTTTTATTCTAGTTGGCTTATTTAAAAGAGGCGCAGCACCAGGACCCGATCGCAGCTTAGCTCACATTGACACAGTACCAACAGAAACAACGCCCTTGTCCAGTCAATTGTTTACCTGTGGGATTTTTTGTCCCACCCCTTCCAAACAAAATGACTACGATAAACAATACTAGCACCAGAACTGTGACACGGGGAAGTGTATTAGCTGCCAAATGAAAAAAATTAAATAAGCTTACAGCACCTGGTATTCCCAGGCAGTCTCCCATGCAAGTACTAACCAGGCCCAACCCTGTTTTACTTCTGAGTTCAAACGAGATCAGGTATATGCAGGGTGATATAGCCGTAAGCGACAGCTGCTGTCAAGAGCTGGTTATTTAAAAGAGGCGCAAGATATGTCCGGTTCACAGTTCTTTAAAATCTCACAGTCTCAGAATCGACTAAGTCCGTTTGGGGGATGGTGGGTCTGACCGGCGGGGTCTCTGAATCGACTAAGTCCTTTTGGGGGACGGTGGGTCTGACCGGCGGGAACGACATGAAGACTCCCACCGGTAGAGTTGTTTAGACCAGGCCCAAGCATGCCAGGCCATGCCCGATGGGAGACCACCTTTCCCGGACGTCCCGCACCTGGAGGTACGTGCCCGACCCCAGTTGCCTCTGACCTGCCATTGTGTTTTTGGAGAAGGTGCAAAAGAGTGGACTTAGGTTTTGACGGCTTTGTGGTTCAACGAACCAGGGGGTCTCTGGCGATGTCTGCTGCCGGGTAAGAGTCTCCGTCTCCCGCAAGCTAAGTGCAGGGCAAATACGGAAGCCTTACATTAACTGTTGGCAGAACTACGTGCCGTTGATGCACCTCAGCCACCTCGAAAACTGAACAGCGTCAGGAGGTGAAACTGGGCAGGGCTGGTGCACCCCAACCACCTTTTAAAGTCTAATATTTGCAGGTAGTAGCACGGGAGAGAGGGTGGTGCACCAGAGCCATGTGGTCACCAACGGTACGTATGCCTGGCATGTGCAGTTGGCAGAGTCTGTGTTCCCGGGCTTAAGTGTGGGGTGCCCGGGCACTGCTGGAGAACAGGTGTCAGTCCAGGGCCCCTGCGGAGCTGGAGCTTGCCCCGGAAAGGGCGATGGTCTCCGGGCAGAGTGGGTCTGGCTTTGGGGGCTGGGGGTTATGGTAGGAAATAGTCCCAGAGCCTGCGGTGGTGCAGTTTGGGCCGGGAAAAGGCGATGGTCTCCGGGCAGAGTGGCTCTGGCTTTGGGGGCTGGGGGTTATGGTAGGAAATGTGACACAGTGAAGTTTATAAACTGCCAAATGAAGGATTTAAATAAGCTTACAGCACCTGGTATTCCCAGGCAGTCTCCCATCCAGGTACTAACCAGGCCCAACCCTGTTTTACTTCTGTTCAAACGAGATTTTTTTTTTTTTAATAAAACATTATCAACAATCATGACATTTATACATACAAATAATTAAAATGTAAAATATTTAAAAATCTCGAGGTAAGAAAACTTCAAAACCAGTTCAAGTTTGTACAATATATGGATTATTTTTTGTAATACATTTTTTTTAAAAATGTCCATCTTTTCATACATTTTGCAATAGTCATATATAAACATTATTTCCTCAGTCACAATCTGTTTATACAACAAAATCAATATTTCTTTTTTCTTGTGTTTCATAATATTTCTTCTTTTTCATATTGTATATCTAGCCAGAGTCAACATATAATTAAGAGCAAACTTATTTTTTTGTTTTCCCATTAAAACCAAATAAAAACAGTGTGTCCCATTCTTCTAAAATAATATTTTCATCATACAGAAAATTACACACCATTGTTTTGAACATCTTCATAAAATCACTTAACTTTTTACATTTTAAAAATAGGTGCAACACACCTTCCTTTTTCTCCAAACACACCTTACACATTTCATCTTGTGATATCCCAATTTTTTTTAAGATCACATCTGTCATTATGCAGTTTTGTCTTAATCTAAAATCAAAGTTTTCCAATGCTGGACTTTTAAAATTCCATCTTACATTTCTCCATATATTTGAAGCATCAAAGTTCTCAAATAACTTTTCCCAAAATTCTTTAGATTTAGGTTTTTTAAACACAGTATTACGTAAACATGTATAAAACATCTTGATAGGACAATCATTAAAACTAATCTTATCTTCATCCATTCTTAAAAAAACTTTTACTTTCCTATTTTCAATTTCTTTTTCATTATCTTCAATAGTTTTGATCCAGTGATCTGGTAATGCTAATCTTAACTTCTTGTATTGATCTTCATTTTTTTCTTTATTATCTATATCTTCTATTTCCTCCAATGTATCTATTATTGCTTGAGTAGGTATAAAACCCAGGTTTTATTTCATATAAAATGTCTTTTACTTGTCTAAAACCCACTGCATACCAGTTCTCATAAAACATTATTTTTTTTGCTTTTATTGTTCTGATTTAAAAATAGGGGTTGCTGTAAATAAAGTTTTCTCCCTTCAATCTCAGTTTGAATGTTATCAAAAACACATTTCCATGTTCTCAACAACTCTCTATAGAACTCAGGAATATTTTCTATCATACGGTCTTTAAATGCCATCCATAAGAAATCATCTCCTATTTGTCCACATTTATTAATAAAATAACTCATTATGCTTTTCCACGGAATATTGTCTTCATTTAAAAACTTTTTTAATGTTTTAATTCTCATGCTTTTCATTCTTATCCATGGATCTATAAGTCCTAATCCTCCCTCGTCCACCTTTCCAATGATTGCAAGAGGATGACCGTGGCTGAAGTCAAGTCGCTCGGTCCCAGGCAAAAGGTAGGAGTCTCATCGCAGTTTGTTTGAGGCACCTGCAAAGCGGACAGCGCACTTAATTTGCTTTTGTGTGTTATAGGTGGGAGATGTGGGCGGTCGGGTTTGGCGAGATGGATCCATGAGCAGGGTGGTCAGCGTGAACGGCGCTTGCTGCGAGCTGAAGGAGCTGTGGGTCATCGACGTCACTGGTGAAATTAAGCTGACGCTTTGGGACACCATTTGTCAACGCGACTGAGTGCGCCAGATCTTACGCCTTCAGGAACGTCGTGACGCGGGAGAGAGATGGGTGGATCTGTCTGACCACGGGTCCCTCCAGCATCGTGGTAGAAATCGCTGACGTGGAGAAGAGCAGAGGGGAGGCGGCCAGAGGCAAAACCAAGTGTGCTTTTAAGCGCCAGCTTTAAGGGCATTGAAGTTACGATCCAGCGACGATGTTCCTGCTGCCATTTCAGACAGGCGGAGTTCCGAGAGAAGTCTGACTTTCACCGTTGCGAGAGCTGCCGGTTGAAGCAGGTGTTGCTGTCTTTCGTCACGGTGTTCAGTGGGAAAGGAACGCTGGTCACGGAGGAGGATGGCGCCAAGAAGGTTATTTTGACTAATTCGGCGCTGACCCGATATCTCTGCGACGCCGGCCTTACGTCGTTATTCAAAGATGCAGAGGCCATCGAGGAGCATTTCCTAGCTGCACGGGGGTTCGACCTGACCGCGAGCCTGGACGGCTTTCTCGTTTCCGTTCAGCCAGCGGGAGTGGCGGATTCCTGCACGGAGGAGCAACCTGTGGCCACGACTGAGCTAGCTGGTGATGCCCGCTTAGAAGCAGATCACGGCGAAGGGACGTCCGCCCAGCTCGGGTGCCATGAAGACGGTTCGGGAGAAACGCTCAAAGCTCAAGCTGTTCTGCATGTTTTGTTGTTCAATAAATGTTTCCCTTTTGAAAATGTAATCCTATTTGTTATGTCTTTATTTCTTTTCAATGTTTTTTTTACATTACAATACTGGGCAGGGAAAAACTGAACTGAAAAAATAAAAAAGGTAAACCATGAACTTGAAAATAAATAAACACATCTTAACATTTTAAACGTTTTTTTTTATTGTTAACACAACTTGTTATATTTAAAATGTCTTGCAGTATTTATACTAAACTTTGCTTTTGGTAATAATTCTGTTAAACAAAGACAATATTCTTATTCAGTGTCTTCTTCATTTTAATTGTGTTAAACTTTAAATAACAAATTAATTCATTTTCTTTTTGGCTTAGTCCCTTTATTAATGTGGGGTCGCCCCAGCGGAATGAACCACCTAAATAACAAATACATTCCTCAAAATAAGAAATAAATTAGGTGTTTGAACAAATTAAATATATTTCATGTTTTTGTGTTATTTTTGCTATATGCTGTTATAGCTGCGTCTTTATTAGGGGAAAAACAAGAAATTTGCACAAAGCTCGAGTTAGTAGAGGAGGCGCTTTAACATATTTGGAAATACGAGAATCATAATGATATTTATTATACGATGTCCTTACCTCAAGCTATATAATGCAGGGCTACATGTGGCCACAAATTTTCTTTTGAATATGTTTTATTTAATTATAATTAGTATTATTACAATACTGAGCAGGGAAAAAAAAAAATATAAAAAAAAAAACAAGTAAAACATAAACTTTCAAAGCAAAACAGAAAAAAAAAACACGCGAACATGGGGAGAACACGCAAACACAGAAATGCCAAGTGAGCCGTGGCCTTTTCAAAATGAGAAGGGTGGTCTGTATTGCTGGAGTATATAGGCCTGCAGTCGCTCAATGCTGAGTGAATATTAAAACTTTAAATAACAGATACATTCCTCAAAATAACAAATAAATTAGGCCTTTGACCATATAAAATATATTTCTTTCTGTTTTGTGTGTGTGTGTGTGTTTTGTTTAGTACATGCTGTTATAGCAGTTTGGCGTGTATGTGTCTTTATTAGGGGAAAAACAAGAAATTTACACAACATTCAAGTTAGTGGAGGCGTCTTAAAGACATAGAAATAGGAGAATAATAATGATATTCATTATAAAATGTACTTACCTAAAGCTATATAATGCATGGCTACTTGTGGTCACAGATTTAACCGTAAAAGCATTAAGGTGCTGACAGGTTTGCTCTTTGGGCAATTTCTGCAGCTCGGTGAGAGCCAAGCAAAGAGGCTTAGTCAACATTTCGTTGGCTTTCATTTGCATACGGGAGGCGGGGTTGCCTATAAATATTCGCCTCCCGCGCAATTTAAATCATGTGTAAGCAGCAGAGCAGTGAGAGCACCGGTCTTGGTCCACTTCAGTTGTCCAACTTACAAAGCCATAGTGATGGCAAGTCCCGCTAAAGCTCCGAAGATTGAAGAAAACGTGGTGGAGGGCTTTAGCTGTACACAATGTGTCGCCAGGAAGGCAGTCTAAGCGAAACAATCAATTCTTCACCGCAATGATTCAGAGCACCAGACAGGAATATCACAGAGTGGTGGTGTTCGCCCTGGAGAAGCAAGAGATGTTCAACCAAGCCGAGAGAAGTGGCAACGCTGTCGGTCTGCGGAACATCCGACGCAGCCCGAGTAAGCCCGGCCTCACCCTTCTCGCAGATCAGTCTTGAGAGGAGCAAGACTTGTGTCATGGCATCGCTGACTCGGTTTGACTAACAGCGCTCTTGCTTTCTGTTTAGGTTTCTCGGATCTGCACGTACTTGACGTCCTCTGCTCTGCGAGCACCAGCGTGAAGGCTGCCAGTCTGCCGTTTCTGCGCTGCGCACCCCCAGACTGCAAGAGGATGACTGTGGCTGAGGTTAAGTCGCTCGGTCCCAGGCAAAAGGTGGGATTGTCGTCGCAGTTTGTTTGAGGCACCTGCAAAGCGGACAGCGCACTTAACCTATACCTTTGTGTGTTATAGGTGGAAGAAATGTGCGCTCGGGTTCGGCGAGACGGATCCATGAGCAGAGTGGTCAACGTGAACGGCGCTGACTGCGAGCTGAAGGAGCTGTGGGTTAGCGACCTCACTGGTGAAATTAACCTGACGCTTTAGGACACCTATGTCAATGCGGCTGAGTGCTCCAGATCGTACGTCTTCAGGTACGTGGAGGAGAGCAGAGTGGAGGCAGAGGGCAGGCGGCCAGAGGCAAAACCAAGGGTGCTTTTAAGCGCCAGCTTTAAGGGCATTGAAGTTATGATTTAGCGACGCTGTTTAGGCTGCCATTTCAGACAGGCGGAGTTCCGCGAGAAATCCGACTTTCACCGGTGCGATAGCTTCGTCACGTGGTTATGTATTAAAACTAGAAAAAAAAACATCACCCATCATCAAAATAATAACATTAGCCACAGATTTACAGCTTAAGACTGATAACTTATTTACAGCTTCACAATTTAATTAAATTATTTAATCACTTATTTTAACTATTTTAGGATGAATGTGTTATATTCAATGTTTCTTTATGTCAACAGCAGTTATATGGATAATGCATAAATATTGTTTAAAATTGTCATTCTGTGTGTTTGATGTGACTCGAAAGCTTCCAGCTTTTGAATGTACATGGGCAATCTGCATATGAACAGGGAAACCAGCAAATGAGGCCATAGTGTAAATGTTTTAATCTAAAATGTTTAAGCAACTAATACCTGCTAGACTGCTTCTTTTACATAGCCACACTCAAATATCTGTGGAGAAAAACAATTAGTTACAAATATTAGTGAAGCATTATAATAATAATAACTATTAGTTTTATACTTGATTTTACTGTGACAGGTCAAAATACAGTTACTCATATTACTAAAAAAATTACATTTTCCATAAAATAGTAAAGTTTATTAATCAAATCTAAATCAATAACCTTGTAGCAGCATACACAATAAAGGCTGTCTTGTCAAATTAAGGTTGAATTAGTTTTCTGTTGACTGTGACTAACTGAAAACAGAATTAAATTGGTGTTCGTGTTTTTAAAATGAGTCTCTTTTGTATAAAGGTAAAGTTGGTTTTATATTCAGATATTCAAACATTCTGCTTAATAATAGTATTTTTTGCAAATTCTAAATAGGGAAATCATATAAGCAGCCAATGATTATCAAAGTACAAGATTGTTCACAGTCAATTAGATAGTGTTAATGTTGTTTTGAAGTCATACTTGCGTGCTAATTCCGATCGAATATTCAAAGTAACATAGTAAACAATATAGAGACTTCTAAATGAAGGAATGTGTAAATATAAAACCAACTTTACCTCTATCTCTTTTGTTATGAAATTACAAGTAATCAATTCTTTTAAAAGCTAAAACTGCAGAAGTTTCATCTCTTGACTGACTTTTTCATTGACTTCATGAGGCATTTTAATAAAGACCCCTCGCAATGTACAAAATAAATGCACTTAATCACCAAACTTTACTTAATAAGTGTTTTATTTTGCTTGTTTAAAAGGTTGTACCACTCTTTCACACCATTTTTATTTTTGTCTAAGATTTATGGAGTGAAGGGTGCCTGTGCATTGATATTAGCGTAATACTATATTTAAACATGCACATATAATAAAAAAACATTGCTAAACAACATGATATTAAAGCAGATTACACTTACCTTGCAGGGCACTCGCTCTAGCAATCCACAGCGCTTCAAATTTCAAACGACAACAGCTTTCTTCCTCGTGGTTTTCTGGTTCATTTCAGCAGACTCGACAAATGTGCAATACCGCCATCTATCGTGTGGAGTACGGAGCTGCGTCCATTTTGCCTAACTGATCAGATCTGGCTTGTTCTACTATATATATATATATATATATATATATATATATAAGATTTATTAAACCATATTCATTTTAACTTAAAATAAAAAGGCAGTCTACAATAAAACTTTTATGTCAGTTTTGCGAGGTGGGTAAAGCCCATCTAATTCAGAGCTAAATTATGGCTACAAATAGAAATTGTCACGAAATTACACCTTAACTCTTGTAGATGTACTGATAATGCGGACGTGATGTATTAACCATTGCACGCTTCATGGCCAAATACTACAGTAAATCAGTTTAGGCTATCAGTGGGCTATAAATAGCCGGCCTGATGACGAGCTAATTCAGGGCTACGCTCAGGCTATGAAAATAACATATATATTTAAAAACCCAAACACCTTATAAATGCGATTGACTTCTTTAATTGAAGGAATATCATACATATCACAAGGTATTTTGCCAAAAAAGACAAGTGACCAAATTTAAGTTTTTTTGGGCTAGAGATGGGTTACACATAGCCGGACTGAATTGGGTCTATACATCACAGAGAAAGTGAAAGTATGGCTATTACTTGCAGGTACCTCATAAATGTTATTGACCTTGCTTACATAATGAAGTATCATACATATCATCAGGGCTTTACATTAACACCCGCCAACCTGCCAAATGCGGGTAGATTTCAGTGTTGGCGGGTAAGACAGATACTCCCACTAGCCACTTTGGCTGGTTGAAAATAATTTTCCCGGATAATAATTCATAAAAGCAGAGTTCGACAATAAGGATGGTCCAATATGCATGCAAAGGCGATCTTAGAATTAAGAAGCAACACGACTGACAAAAATAATTACGTTCGCGTGAGCAATAAAAAAGCAGATAAATACAGAATGAAAGGATAATCTCTCGCAGCTGAGTTGATGCGCGCGACTGTTTAAAACGCGTGCGCGCTCTCGTTTCCTTGCGTGAAGCAACTGTGTCTAGAAACACAGCTGGTGTGATCGGTTCTCTTTCAAATAGACTTGACAAAAAGTGATGAACATACACCCACAGTCTTGCTGCTTTCAAGAGCTCCAGATTTGTATTTTTGTAAGCAGCACCGGTTTCTTTCACTTTCACCATTATTTGAACAGATTTTTTATAGGTCTAACGTTAACCGTGTGCATTATAATCCATTATTACCTACTTTCTTTTGCGTAATGTGGTTTAATTATCATTTTTTACAATAACATTCCTTTAATGGGAGATTAACTCCCCATTTATCTGTAGTTAACTGGTGATCTGGGACCTTTAGCCAGGACAGATTACTGTGCATATGTTTTGTTAAATAAAAAGTATAGTAAACAGCTATTTTTTGCTTGTTTTGACACATTTAAAATTTGTGGTTAGGAAATAATTAATTGTTTATGTTTGGTGTGGTCAGAGATACATTTGGTAAATCCTTCATTTTGAGCTCTGAAAATTATGTGAAATAAAACCTAATTGTAATACTATTGTGGTGGAAATTCATTTATATACATATTAAAGGTCTGTTCTTTTATTCTTTCATGAATGTGGTGTTTAAGTTAGAACAAGTGTGACCACTTTAACATCTGTTTATCACCAGACAAGATCAGGGGGCTATTCCATAAAGCAAGCTTAGAGAAAAAGCCAGGCTTATTTTGGTAAGTCAAGTTTATTAATGGCGGATTCAGTTTCATAAATCAAATTTACGATAGTTCAAACTTAGTTACCCTGGCAACTTATGCTGGGAAACTAGCCTGGTCTGGGGCAGGCTAACTCTCAGGCTTAGTCAAGTTCAAGCATAATCAAAGTAATGTTAACATTCACCTGCCATAGTTTGATCCCATTTTAATTTAGTTAACCTCTTAATAATGATTAAAACTTTATAGTCACTTAATAGTAAATATATATCTAATGGAATTAGTTGTCAAATATATGCAGTGTAACTTAACTTAACTTAGTGTAATTAAACAAACGGACCATCAAAATAAAGTGTGACAATATATTTAAATTCATATGAGTTATTCCAAACAAAACAAATACAAACTACAACATTTCAACTATATTTGATATTTTTTCAACTAAATTTTATATAGGTTCTGTTGATTTTTTTTCCTCGTTACTAAAATTGTATTTAACATTTTCCCCCAACATATTTATTTGGGTGTACTAATTTTTGCACTGTAATCTTCAGTTTGGTTTTTGATAAATTATTTCCAAATGTTGCTTAGTGAATAATTTAATGTATATGCACAAATATATTATTGTAAAGCATCCTGTAGAAAATATTAACTTAAAAGATATATCTGCGAGGGGGGTATATATATATATATATAGCGTAATGAACCGCCAACTTATCCAGCATATGATTTACGTAGCGGACGCCTTTCCAGCTGCAACCCATCACTGGGAAACACATACACTATAGACAGTTTAGCTTACCAAATTCAACTATACCACATGTCTTTGGATTTGTGGGGGAAACCGGAGCACCCGGAGAAAACCCACGCCAACACGGGGAGACGAAAGCACTGACTGATATAAGGAAACAGACTACATTTCTTAAATAATGACTTTAAAGCTGCAAACCCTGAGTGGAATAATCGGGAGATGATCCGGGCTGTGCAGTACGCTCACTTTAATGTAAAGATATTTTCCCACGGGGCGCGGGAAACACACGTGTCAAAGAGAAAGCAGCTATTTGCAGCAGTTTCGGGAGCAAATTAAAAATCCCACCACTTGTGTGTGCACGACTCTTTGTTGTCATTTTAATGTGCTTACATTTAGCACATTTTGTATGTTACATTGAGGCTGCAATGCAATAAAGCTTTTCCTTGCAAGTAACAAATGGCAGTAAGCATGCATTCTCTCTCTCTCTCTCTCTCTCTCTCTCTCTCTCTCTCTCTCTCTCTCTCTCTCGCACGCGCGCGGTCAAGTACAATTTCTATCTACTATGACAAATATTTAATGTTAAGGCCTAAATAATGGCTTATATTTTAAAATATATTGCTACATATGTAGCCTATTGAGACGATCTGCAATTTCTTGTCAGCCTTCTCTCTTGCAAGCCGTATTATTTTGTTATGTTTAAATTATTATATGTTTAAACTCTAAAAACTAATGCGGCTCACTCGCTGTGAACAGCTGTCTCATCTCAGAGCTCTTTCAGTTCTCGAAGTTGCCATGGTAGCACACAACATAATCGATGTATCTATGATCGACCTTTAAGGTTTCACGACAGAAACGTGCACGAGCAGTTATCTAGACTATTTAAACTGAACTCAGACTAGTTAGATCAAATGATCTTCAACTTACTGTTATGGAACCAAATTAAGCGTGGATGTTTAGTTTGGCTCTTTTTAGTCAGGCTTTTGACTTTAATCCCCGCTTTTCTAAACGACTTTTATGGAATAGCCCCCTGGATAAGTACATGGTGATTTAACAAGCTATATGGGATGGGATGTAAGACTGAAATATAGATGGTCAAAAATGAAGTTTGAGCGCTGATGTAACTGTGATTCATCTTGTATGTCACTGATGACCTTGTGGGTATTACAAACTAGATAAAAAAAAAGGGAACGCACTCTGTTTGTCTTCTTGACCACTGAGAGAGCCTCCTTAAAGAAAATTGGCACTACAATACAGTATGTTTTTAGCAAAATAACAGACAGTAAACGTCGACCAATAAAAAGCAGGTAAAATTACTGCTGTTATTTTTTTGCATATATTTTGTTCAATATTGACATAATCTAACAACAACAACAAAAAAAAGATTTAAAGGCTGTGTGCATGATGTGATCCAAAATGTGTTTGCATGTATGTGCTGTACTTTTTTTCTTCTTTTTCAGTGTCTTCATATATAGTGTAAAGTGGAAAACGAGGGAGAAATGTATCAATAAGTCATGACTGCAACAGTAAGTGGGGAAAAAAAGCTAAACAAAAGACTTTTATTCTGGCGTGGCGTGTGACGTCACAAGGCTGTGCATCTCCTGCGCTGTGAATCAACTGAAGAAAGGTTTGTTTTTAAACTTTTACAGATATAAACCGATTTAATTAAAGTTTCAGGTTTTTCATCCGATGCTAAATGATGTACCCGCTGTTGAAAATATTATTTTAACCCTTTATACAACGTTGTACTATTTTACTCACAGTAATGAGGGCTATTGTTTGAATAAAGTAAAAGAAATGTGTGTAATAAGTGATTTAATGAAGGTTTAATTTATTAAATAGCATCGGTCCATTCTAATGTACATCACTATATATATAAGAAAGTGAGTACTAGTTTTATTCAGCTCGTTTGTAGCTATTGTTTCTTGCTCTGACTTACCTGATTTATTGTTGTTAACTACTCTCATATAAAGAAACTGTTGAAGCAAGTGTTGAAGAGAAGTTATTTTGTTTCTGTTCATTGTTTTATTTATTTTAAACTGAACATTTCTATTGTTTTGTTCATTTTAAACAGGATAAAGTGTCCAAACACAGAGACAAACTCCTGCTGAAGCGACTGATCTCCACACTGTTATAAAGATGGCGTTTATTAAACAGGAGAGTGAAGATGTGAAGATTGAAGAAACATTCTCAGTCAAACAGGAAGATATCTGCTATTACAGTAAGAATATTATTTTTTTTTTTTTATTTGATCTAATTTACCTGCTTTTTAGACTCACTGAAGTTGTCTGAGCATGGCAAAATCACATCCATTCAATGAAAGAAAATGGCAAAAATTGACAAAAACATGTTTCAAAACACTTATAATTCTACCTGCATGTGTGCAAAGGTTTAACCAACTATATCAAGACATCAGAGTTTCATTATTGTGCATTATGTCCATATAGGACTGATTCAATTGTGGGACATCAAAAGCACTTTATAGTGATAATGACCCAGCTAGTGAAACTGAAACCTGTAGTAGTAATGGGTACTTTTCACTTAAGGGGCACCTATTTACCACCTATTCAAGATTTAAGATAAGTCTTTTGTGCATCCAGAATGTGTCTGTAAAGTTTCAGCTCAAAACACCCATCAGATTATTTCTTATACCTTTTAATGTAGGGATTTTCTGTTTTAAACACTTAGTTTTAGTGGATTAAAAAATTTTTTTAAATTGTCTTAAAAAATGTTTAGAGTAAAGATTTTTATCAACTCCAAATGCTGAATATATGTGTGTCTGTCAGTATATGCGTGAAAGTGGAAAACGAGGGAGAAATTCATCAATAATTCATGACTGCAAAAGTGGCAAAAAAAGCTAAACAAGAAAGACTTTTATTTTGGCGTGACATGTGACGTCATAAGGCTGCGCCGCTCCTGCGCTGTGATTCGACTGGAGAAAGGTTTGTTTTAAAGCTTTTACATGAATATAAAGCGATTGATTAAAGTTTCAGGTTTTTCCACCTGATGCTAAATGAAGTACCTGCTGTTGAAAATGTTATTTTAACCCTTTATACAACGCAGTACTATTTTACTCACAGTAATGAGGGCTATTGTTTGAATAAAGTAACAGAAATGTATGTAATAAGTGTATTAATGAAGGTTTAATTGATTAAATAGCATAATGTCAGTCCATTATAAGTGTACAGCATGATATATAAGAAATGGAGTACTAGTTTTAATAAGCTAATTGTTTCTTGCTCTGACTTACTCTTTTACCTGATTTCTTCTTGTTAATGACTCTCATATAAAGAAACTGTTGAAGAGAAGTTATTTTGTTTCTGTTCATTGTTTTATTTATTTTAAACTGAACATTTTTATTGTTTTGTTCATTATGAACAGGATAAAGTGTCCAAACACAGAGAAAAACTCCTGCTGAAGCGACTGATCTCCACACTGTTATAAAGATGGCGTTTATTAAAGAGGAGAGTGAAGATGTAAAGATTGAAGAAACATTCACAGTCAAACAGGAAGATCTGCAGAAACAAACAGGTTGGTTTTCCTTCTCAAATACCAACTCAGTCATTTGATCCTCATTCAGATATATTTTAATAATAAGAATACTAAATTAAATGCATCTTGCAGCCCTGAGTGTGCTGCCTAGTTCTCCTAAATGCACATAAGCACTCATTGAAAGACAGGAATGAGTTTCTCGTTACTTGTTCTCATGTCTTTTGTCATTTTTTTTGTGTATTATTAGTCTCCCATTTTCTCTACCTTCTTAAGGTTATTGCTTTTCTTGTTCGCCTACTGTTTTTGTAAAGCATCCTTGAGCATTGGCGCTATAAAAATTTCAGTCATAATGGTCTTAAAAAGTCTTACATTTAACTTGGTGAACCCTGGTGTAAAGTATGTCAAAAACAGTGGATGCTCCCAATTTTAAACATGCTGAATGAAATGGACACTAAAATAATTAATTGTTATAAAACATTGTACAGTATTCTTAACTATATGATGATGTTGTGGGATGACTTGAGACAAAACTAACAAATTACAGTGGAACAATAATGTTTAGCATTGCACTGACTACAACTGGCCAACAAACTAGTCTAAAAATGACTTTTGCTGCTTAAGAAATGGATTACAGCATGCTGATGATATGCAAACATTTGAGTGTAAAGTTCATCAGAAATTCTCAGAATATTGACCATATTCTTCATGTACCAGCAGGCGCCGCCATTGGAGTCTTTTTGCTTGAGACTTTTTTTAAAGAATGAATTTTTAGATCCTAAAAACAGTGTTATGCTGCTTAGGCATGGGACGATAACCGCTTTCAAGGTATACCGCGGTTTGGAAAAAGTCAAGGTTTTAAAACTGCCAATATTTTCTGCTGTACCGTCCCTACGGTATATGTAAGGTTTTTTTTTTTATGTTTTGAGTTTTTTAGGACAACAGTATCTCCAGCAGAAAAGATATCCAAACATGCCGTTTTAAATCGTGAAGAAATCTGTGTTTATGAAACAAATGAAGACAGCAGAAGTCAATGATTCATTTGACTTAATCAGCCTGACATGTTTACTGATACAAAATATTTTAAAAGTTTCTCAAAAGAAAATATATTGTGTTCAAAAGGAAAAAGTGTTTGTTTTTTACTCAGACATTTAAAAATAATATATTTTAGAGCAGTAATCACAATACAGTGAAACCGTGATGTTTTTATTCAAGGTTATCATACCGTCAGAATCTTATACTCAGTGTTGGGGAGTAACGGAATACATGTACCGGCGGTACGTATTTAGAATACTATTTATGAGTAACTGTATTTTGTTACAGTTACTACTTTTAAACAGGGTATTTAGAATACAGTTACTTTTCTAATACCATTGGAATACTTAGGGCGATGTGTGTCTGGCCCATAATAATATTACTAAATTGCCGCCGAAACCATAGGAACAGAAGCTACACTCCCGACTGCAATCACCAGCGTTAACTCAGTGAGACTCACGCAAATGACTCTGTTCTCACGCTCTCACGCCACACCTCCATTTTCTCACGCAGCAAAAAGGACGATCGCAAACACCGAACAACCGGACAACAACCATGATTTTCAAATAAACTGCTTTTTTTGCCGTCATTGTTCATGAATTCGCTACTTGATGTTTCGTTTGCGCTTTCAGAGGTTTCATTTACGCTTTTTAAATTTACGTTCGCTTTCTGACACAAATGTGGGCGGGACACCTTAGCCAAAGTTGGCAGCCCTGGTTAACTTGAGTGTACAAATATGAAGGATTCAGACCAGGGGCTCGAGGGGTTGGAGCCGCAACCGAAGCAACTTTCTAGCAGCAGTAAAGGAAAAAATGCATTCACGTCTTGGAAGTTCAAGCATTTTTTCTCTTTAAAGAATGAGAGGGGTGAGCGAAACCTGACACTGCAGTGCAATCTCTTTTTCTGTGCAGACTGTGAAATACAAAGGGTAAGCAAAATGCATATTTTATACATATACTGTATATTACAGACAGTAATGCTGTCTACGTTCAAGCACATTTTATCTTTATTATAGAAACAGAAATTGAATTTGTTGACACTTTGATAAATAAACATTATTTAATAAACATAATTATATTGTTTTATTTATTTATCAGTCAATAATGGGCATTAGAGGCCCTCTGTTTTCCTGCAGAAATTGCTACCAACGCATAGTGTGACATTTAATAGACTTGAAGGCTGTTTTTAAGGGCAAGTATTCCAAGTATTTAGAATACAGTACCAGGATTAAGCAAAGTAACGGAATACGTTAGAAAATACATTTTAAAGCAGGTATTCTGTATTCTGTAACTAAATACATTTACAAAGTATTCTCCCCAACACTGCTTATACTGACCCATGTCTAATGCTGCTTGATGTTGCAAAGTCATTCATTCATTTATTCATTCATTTTCTTTTCGGCTTAGTTCCCCTTATTAATTCGAGGTCGCCACAGAGGAATAACCCGCCAACTTATCCATCATATGTTTTATGCAGCGGATGCCTTTCCAGTTGCAACTCATCTCTGGGAAACATCCATGCACACTCATTCACACTCATATACAGACAATTTAGCTTTACTCAATTCACCTGTACCGCATGTCTTTGGACTAGTGGGGGAAACCGGAGCACCCAAAACATGTCGGTTCCAAAACAGCTGATGAGAGTTAGTTAAATCAACCTCCTGAAGATAACAGCGGGTTAATGCGCGCGCACGGCACGTACCTGAAGGCATTTTTAGCAGATCGCCGAGTTCACGAGTTACCATAGAAAGTCACGGTGAGAAAAAAGGGCAACGCACTTTACAGAGGCGGAGTTTGAGGTTTTAATGCTGGCGTATAAACAATTAAGGCCGATTATAAAGAAAAAGCAATATAAAAGAAATAAATATAAAATTATAAATGGATTTGAAAAATAATAAGAGAAAATTCATTAGTTTAATAAATTACACATGCCACCCATCCTTTATTGTAATCAACAATTAAATGTAGGCTAAATTTAATATCCTTTTTGAGTATGTTGTGTAACCATTCATGCATTTAATTGTCCTGCCATTCATTTCTTAAGGCCACAATAATAATGTGTATTGACCATATAAGACTTACAGAAATTGTAATCCTTCTGGAGCTAGAAGAACTCTGTTCAAAGTCAAATTAAACACAGAAACATTCTTTTAAAGGGTAATATTTGATTACTGGAGCTGTATTAAACACTCTAGAATATTCTTTCTGTCATGTAGCTAAAAGAAAGGAGGCTGATGCCTGTCTTACTGCTGTGGGCCACCAGATAGAGGAGCTGCTCTGCCCCTTAATAAAGGCTCATCAGTGGTTGAATTATTTGACCTTAAACCACACAATCTGTCACAGTTGTAAGTGATTGTTGTCAGGTAGCTTTAGGTTCTTTTTATGTTTTTTTGTTTTGTATGCAGATGAAGTTCCTTCTGCCTCAACTAACTAACAGTGTAAGAATTTGTCTGCACTTTTCCATATTTGAATTTCACTATTGTATCACAAAACAATCTTTTATTTATTTAGTTTAATTGTAAAGTAGCTGTATAAGGTCCATCTTCAAAGACAAATAAAGTCACATGAGCATCACCTTAAGGTGAGAAATGTACAGGAAAAAAATGGTACATGTTGAAAGGTGTGTATAAAGCAAAACTCATTTCAGGAAATAAAGAAAGGAGTCCTTCAGACCAAACTATTTAATTAATTTGACAAATCATTTCTCTTAGAACTCTTCCATCTCATTGGTCTGCTTGGGTCACTAAGGGTTCCTCTGGGTCAGGCTGAGTGCAGGGTAGGGTGTCATCATATACAAATAAGGGTATCCTCTGTCCCAAGTAACCAATGTAGTGCCCAGTAATGACTGTATAATACAAATATAGTCAATAAAATTAAAAAGCATTGTTTAAATCAAATGTATCCTGTTGTAATGTGTGTCACAATGAAGAGTCCCTGAAAATTCTGGTATCATGTACAGACCCTGGACATAGCCTCAACATAGTGATGAGGTGGGGTCATCACATATGAGCTATTGTTAGTGGAAGCAGTTTAATAGTTGTAACCAACAGATTAAGGACAGAAAATTAAGTTGTTAATATTAAAAATGTTTCATATTATCAGTGTCCTTTATTGACTGATGGAAAGAGGCTGCAATTAATGCACCCAATAGCATTTGGAAACCCTGAAAAAATCATATTAAAAAGTTGTATCAAGGGTGTGTGTGTGTGCAGTGTGAATAGATGTATACAAATGAACGACTACATCTTTAAATATAGATATATTTTCATAGAAAAGACAAAGCTGCCACTTCTTATAATATTATATATAGGCTACAGAAAAAAAAAAATGTGAGGAGTGCAGAGAGAGAGAGAGAGGAAGGAAAAAAAAAAAAAAAAAAAAATCGCACTGACCACTACACTATTGCCGCACTCTAACATGTTTGAGTAATCATACTCAGTAGTTTATGGCCGATGAACTGTACAAAAGTGTATAAAATAGTTCAGTGCCAGGCATACTGTACAGATGGACGCGCTATTGCCACATTGTACAGTAAAATACCCTGACGCAAAAAACAAAGCGCTGCACTGAGCGGTATGTTAACCATGGTAAGCGCAGACCTGCGTTGCGATTTGTCACGTTTGATTTGAAAAGGTTTGTTAAATACATTAATGATTCTTTCGAAAAACGACAACGCTCATTCAAATATTTATTTGGTTATGAAAAGAACTATGCACTTATAACCCTCTCACGATGAAAAAAACTGTACATCTGTGCTTCTACGTCCATCAAAATTTTCATCTAAAGAGCATGCGATGCTCAGTAAACTCTCTAAAACAGACAAACTCTGGAACATAACCTGCTACAGAGCAGGTTATCTTCAGCGAGTAAGTTGCTATGGCTACTTACCATACCCCAGAAGTTACCTCCGATTTTGGAACCAAATCTGAGGTTATCCACTTACTTACTCTCAAACTTACCTGGGTATGTCACAAAACCTGCTTTCTGGAATACCCCCCAGGAGTCTCTACATACAATCTCAAAACAACAACAATTAGACTCTTACATAAAGTCATTAACTGCATCATACATATAGGTGTTTAACCCCCAGGGGTCTAAGGCCGTGTATGCGCGTTTTGATGCATCTTCTCCTCATAACGCCAAAAATCAGTTCAAGTCAAAAACAAATAATCTCTTTTCATGTATTCCGTATAAAAGGGACTGGTACGGATTCTCCTGTATCGCCTTATTACAGCTAACGTGATCCCGCCCTCAGTGAGTGTGCTGTTTATATGGAAATGAACTGAGGTGAGCCAGGTAATAATGTACACGCTCCCCGAGACATGGCATAAAACGGCAAGCTTTATTATAAAGCACATGTTACACGAGTGAAGAAGCACTTCAGATGGTACTAGACAGCGATGAAGAATTTACTTTCTCCTCAGAGGAAGAGCGCGACTCATGACGAATGCATACATTTTGTAGGACGTCTATACCCAGCGGAGGATAGAATTCTTGTCGAGTAAGTCTTTTATTTTTGCCTTCATGATTTATATGAAATATGTCTTTACAGGCCACTTGTAGTTTTATTGCTGTACAAAGTGTATCCTATAAAGTGTACATAGCGTATAATGATAAACATAGGCCTATATAATAAACTGTAATGTTATGTGAAACAATTATATATGTGTAAATATTACCACAGGCTAGTGGTTATATTACCACAGCAGCTATTGAATTAATAAAACAAATTATTTACGTGAAGTTTCACGCGTCCTCCATTCTTGCGGTCTTGAGTTTTGGAACTGAACTTTGGCAGCTGATGATGACGTTACACGAGAACACGAGGACGCAAGACCGCTGAAGTACGCATATTGAGAAACAGCCCTGGACCACAGCTAAGACCATGTGATGCTCACACTGGGCTTTTACAAACCTTACACCCTTTATTATCTTACACTCTTCATATTTACTTTGTTGATTTTGCCCTGAGTGTGTCTTCTGTACACATTGTTGTAAATTCAAGTGCATGCCTTAAGTTATATTTAAAGTGTATTTATAAGTAACTTTATCAGTAGTTTTATTATATGTAAGTTTACATAGTTTACAGAGTTGTATTCAGTCTACAGACTCTCACAAGTGTATCTCAAGTTATTTTCTGGGATAGTTAAATATGTTTTAAATAAACTCCAAACAAAACAATTATATAAACTTATTTTTTTCCTCAGATTCTTTCTTGAAACTCTTCCATCTTAAGCCTGGTTTATACCCGATGCATCCGCTAGTTTGCTTGAGTGCGCGCGCAAATGTGACATCATCGCGGTGTTAGCGGAAGTTCGCTTTGGGTGCGCACAACATTATTTTGGCTGCCTGTGCGCACGGAATTTTTTGAGACTCGGAAAATCTTGAATGGTTATAAAAATCCTTCTAATCATTAAAATAAATTATAAATACAAAAATAATTAGTTTATAAATCTTGGATGATATTAATTATATGACGTAGTTCCGGAAACTTTCTACTTCTCTGTTTATCCGTCTGTTTTTACAGTCAGTTTCTTTTGACCACCCCCTGTCGTTTTAAAGAATATCACAACGGCGAACGCAGCAAGTATAAAAGCCTCGTCTGTTTCGCGAGGTGCGCACGCAGTCAGCAGAGGTACACGTCGGCAATAGGCGAAAGTATAAATTCAGCTTGAGTCACATACCTGTCTGATGGCCTATTATGCAGCTTTTATGCAGGTCTTTGTCTTCTCAGGTGTGAATTACTGCATTAGTAATGATAGTTCATGCCTCCTCGCATAGACCATTTTCACTCAAAAAGTGATTAAAACAATTAAATTCAATATATTGTTTTCTGTGAGCAAGTAAACAAAATGATTTTCACATCATTTTGAAGCAAAAACATTAGACTACAAGATACAGTTCTCAAAAGTCTTGTGAACTAATGTTCTCTGTGTTTCACAGCCTTGTTTCAGTGACTTTCAAATTTTAGGTTTTCACTATCCACACATAAACGTTTCTTTCTCAAAAACACATACATATATGCTGCTTGGGTATTATTGTAGCCCAGGTTGTGCTGTTTACAGTGTTATCACACTTTAGCCATTAATATGTTTTCAAGATACTGAAAACAACACAAATGTCAGTGCATGTCAAAACTTCTACAGGGCCCCCAAACACCCTTAGACCCCTGGTGGTTAACCTGATGGTTAAAACACAGATACAGGGAGTGCAGAATTATTAGGCAAGTTGTATTTTTGAGGATTAATTTTATTATTGAACAACAACCATGTTCTCAATAAACCCAAAAAACTTATTAATATCAAAGCTGAATATTTTTGGAAGTAGTTTTTAGTTTTAGCTGTTTTAGGAGGATATCTGTGTTTGCAGGTGACTATTACTGTGCGTAATTATTAGGCAACTTAACAAAAAACAAATATATACCCATTTAAATTATTTATTTTCACCAGTGAAACCAATATAACATCTCAACATTCACAAATATACATTTCTGACATACAAAAACAAATCAGTGACCAATATAGCCACCTTTCTTTGCAAGGACACTAAAAAGCCTGTCATCCATGGATTCTGTCAGTGTTTTGATCTGTTCACCATCAACATTGCGTGCAGCAGCAACCACAGCCTCCCAGACACTGTTCAGAGAGGTGTACTGTTTTCCCTCCTTGTAAATCTCACATTTGATGATGGACCACAGGTTCTCTATGGGGTTCAGTTCAGGTGAACAAGGAGACCATTCATTCGCTTTCGACCCTGTTGACTATTTTGAATGAAACGCTTGATTGTTCGATGATCACACTTCAGAAGCTTGGCAATTTTAAGAGTACTGCATTCCTCTGCAAGATATCTTACTATTTTTGACTTTTCGGAGCCTGTCAAGTCCTTCTTTTGACCCATTTTGCCAAAGGAAAGGAAGTTGCCTAATAATTATGCACACCTGATATAGGGTGTTGATGTCATTAAACCACACCCCTTCTCATTACAGAGATGCACATCACCTAATATGCTTAATTGGTAGTAGGCTTTCGAGCCTATACAGCTTGGAGTAAGACAACATGCATAAAGAGGATGATGTGGTCAAAATACTCATTTGCCTAATAATTCTGCACTCCCTGTAGACTAAAAACATTTCCGTGTGTGTGTGCGTAATTCCAAACAGGAACTTCATATGATTACTTAGACATTACATACAAAAGTCAGACAGCCACTAGAGTATTCAGAGCTGTCCCCAGACCTGCAATACAGATCCACAAAGTAACAGAACACACACACGCACAAAGTACAATCTGTTCTTACTCCAAGCTGGGTAGTGTACTCACAGCCGTCTTATCAAACTGGTTAAAATCTGGTACAATCTACCTCCAAACTGGCAGCTTACATGCAAAGGAATTAACTTTTAAAAGATTAAACACATAAAATGGCAAATAACTCAGGAAACTGAAGAGCTGAGATGATTTTTTTTAAGGTAAGTGTGCAAAGGTCTGTCTTACACTCTCTCTCTCTCTCTCTCTCCCACATACACTATACTCCATATAAAAGGCAGAAACTCTGTTTTTTTTTTTTGCACTGCAACTGATGATCAATAGTAAAAAATCACAAATCTATTTCCAACAGGGTAATGTAACGGTGGTGTGGGAACGGTGATCCCCCAAAAAAGAAAAATAAACAAACATTACAAAAATATGTTTGTCACTTGTTTTTGAATGATTAATCTTGGGCGCCAGACAGAATATCTGTCAAAATACCTTTTAAAGAAAATATACCACGGCTAGCTCTCACCACCAGTTACAAATATTAAACAAAAATAAATAAATAAACAAACAAAAAAATAAATGAACAAACAATGAGAACCAGAAAAAACTCAGAAAATTGCTGTATTTGTCTAAATAAAGTTTGTATTAGTCAATAATAATAATAATATGAAGAATAAAAACATTTTATACTTTTCACACACAAACAGCAGTGTCAACAACCAAACAAACAATATAACAATAATCACAATGTAACACAAAACCCTCAGCACTTAACTCAAATGAAAGTGAAAGGAAAAAATGCAAATGATTTCAGGCCATCAGATTTGAAAATGGGGAAAATATACTGATATTAATAGTACGGGGAGAAAACAAAACAAGTGAAATAAAATGAGAATTTGGGCAAAAAAAAACAAAAACTTCTACTTACCCACGGAGCGGAGGGGTCAAGGGAAATGAGAGGGGGAAAGGCAAATGTGGAGGTGTGGATGTAAAGGTTAAGGGCGTCGACGAACCCAGCCGGTGAGTAGCAGCCATGGGTGCCTAACAGGAAACTCTGACACTGTCGACTGTGGGATGAAGGCTTTCGGCAGCTGACTTCATGCCAGTGAGAAAAATCAGTAAGTTTATTTTGTTCAGGACACACTGCACTGAAGTCTTTGGTGTCACTCGTTCATAGACGTCACAAGCACTTCAGTAACAAGACAGCGGTCTTTGCTGCGTTGCTTCGGTACGTACTTTCGCTTTTTGTTTCTCACAGTCAGTCGTTAAGTTTACACTGCTTGTCTCGACACGGTTTCTCTACTCGTTTCACCGCACTGCAACAGTTCAGTCAACTGCTCTTTCTTCCGCACACCACATAATGCTGTCCTCTTCAACTCTCTTCCTCTTCCTTTATACTCTCACCCATTTCCTTTTTGCCGTCCCATGGGTGGAGACCAATTAAACAATGTTGACTGTCGTCACAGAAAACACCAACAATCATAAATGCATGATTCAAGAGTTCACAGTTAGCTAATGATTGATTATAAACTAATTTGGCATGCTGTCCCGGGAGAGAGCCCTGAGCTCATAAGATCCTCGAGCCCGGGGCTCCCTTTAGTTGCAAGGTGAGAGGAGAGTTTGAGCTCAGGTAGATCTCGAGAACTCCCGTCATAGTGGCTGAAGAGTATATAGTAGTTTCTCTTTAAAGAGATAAGTACTAGGTAGGAGCAAGTCTAATGTTGATTTGGATTAGTCCATAAACTTAGGTTGCATGTTCTTGATCGTGGAAGGAAACTGGGGAACCCGGGGGAAACCTACATGAGCACGGGGAGAACGTGCAAACTCCTGCGGAAGTTGAAGCTCGTTTTAGTCACTCCTGCGGAAGTTAGAGCTGGGGATTGAGGGCCTAAGCAGAAGGAAGAAAGTAGCGGAATAATCATTTTTGAAATAAGACAGCGGAGAAAACTCGACGCTGAAAGAAGAAAATTAGTGGAGGAATTGAAGCTGGAGGGAGAGGGGATTAGGATGTAGTAGAGTAAAGCAGGTCGCACACAAGAAGCGCCGCTCGGCGATGCGCCGCGCAGCGCCACACATTTCAGAATTCTAAAAATAGGTTTCAATCAGAGTACACACACCGGCGCCGCAAGTCGGCGGCGCCCAGCCACGACTCAGGACACTGTTCATAATTCTGCCGCGCCACAGAGCGCCATCTGATTAGTTTCGTTTTAAATAGCCTGCAAATGTGCGCGTCTGGTGTGCGATACTTTCAACTGTCATGTGCGCACCGTGTCGCGGCGCTGAGCGGCGCATCCGGTGTGTGACGGGCTTAAGGATGAGGAAATAAGGGAAGAGATAGAAGAGGGGATAAAAACGTAGTTTTTAATAGAGCTAGTCTGGGTATTTTTGGCAGCTTGGAGGTGGGAAATAAAGGAGGTGATGGAAAGCAAGGAGAAATCCAGGAAATGTGTTTTGTAGACGGAGTGAAAATGTTTGAATGAATTCCATGCGGTGAGATATGACTGAAGTGTTCTGGGGGGACTGCGTGTAGCATGAGAGATATGGAAGTTTTATGTAAGTGGTGTAATGGGTGATTTTGGGCAATGTCATTTGTGAATCATGTGGGACAGGTGTTGGATGTTGGTCTGCTTCTGGTGCCAAGAGCTGAAATTTCTGGAAAAGAAAGCGAGAGGGAGAATCAGCATTTTGATTTTTGCAACCTGAAACATATTCAGCAGTCATAATGAATTGTTTTTTGGCTTATGTCCATACAAGGTGTCTTAATAAGGGCATAATTGGTGGTGAATGCGAGCGTCGTTTATTAATGCAATGAACGATGGCTTCGTTGTAACAATGTACAAGAATGCTGGAGGCAGACTATTCGTCTCCCCACAGAAGCGCAGTGGCGACTATGGGGTAAAGCTCGAAAAGGGCGGATGAATGCTGATTTTTTTGTTAAAGTGAGCATTTGTGGGGGCTATGTTGAAGCAAACCAGTGTCCCTGGTAATAACCACCGAACCCGACTGAGGGGGCATCGTCTGTGAATAAGTTAATATCAACCGGAAATTAAATTAAGTCGCTGTAGGAAAAGGAACAGCCGTTCCATTTCTAAAGGAAGAAATCCATAAGATGAGTTCATTGCGACTGAGTTTAGAGAGAAATGTTGTATGTTCTAAACCGGGGACCGTGGTGGAGAGCTGAAGGAGGTGAGTAATAAACGGGCGGTCTTGGGGAATAATGCGCATAGCAAAATAAAGATGCCCGAGAATAGATAAGAGTTCGCTTTTAGTGCATGTCTGTTTCTCGGGAAAAATTTGGGATAGATTATGCAATCGTTTTTTTTCTTTAGGAAGAGATGCTTGAAATTTATTTGAATCTAAGGGTGCTTTCACACTTGGTTCAATTGCCTGGACCATACCCAAGTTCGATTGTCCCCACTTGCCAACTTCTCGGTTGGTTTGTGTTTGTCTTTTTTCCTTCTGAACCCCAGTACCCTTGCATCATTGAGCTGCTGTTTTATTTACGGCTTTTGCTAGGTGACGGTTTTAAAAGCAAAGCGCCAAAATGGAAAGACTTTCGCACATCGCGGTCGATTTGCTTTTGCTGCCTACAGAAAACAACTCGCGTCCATCTGCCGCAAAATTATAAACATTCAGAACATCACACAGTGTCTGCAGTAGCTGTTTTTGGAGGAGACAAGCAGACATCACTATGTTTGCCCTGGCTCAGTCCCACTTGTCACCAAGGTAAAATACGTGACACACACACACACACGAATGAACGTTATGAAAACGATATTTTGTTGTAAAGTTGGCGGTTCACTTCCGTTATTTGATGCGATTGCATTCATACCACAAGTGAACCGTACCAGAGTTCGCATGCACCGTACTCCAGACCACCTCTTTCAGGCGGACTCAGGTACGGTTCACGGGTGAGCACCCGAGTTCAAAAGACACGTTCACACTAACTGAATGTACCGTACTATGACGTCAAACGAACCCGGGTGCGGACCAAAAGTGCTAGTGTGAAAGCACCCTAAGTTGATACCCAGGAATTCTATAGAAGTGCTGGGTCCAGATGTTTTCTCCCCTGCGAGGGGGATTCCCAGATACTCTAAATCATTTTGGGTGATCGCTAGGTGTTTAGATGGAGGAGGAGGGGAGAAATAAGAAGGAAATCATCTAGAAGGTGGATAAGGTGTGGGATTTCATAGTTATTAGATAAAATGCAGCGTAATGCTTCTGAAAGCATGTCAAAATTTTTGGGCTACTTTTGCAGCCGAAAGTTAGTCTGACTGCAAAGTAGAATTGTGAGCACCATTTGATGCCAAAAAGATGCCAAAAGTGTGGGTGGATTGGCATGATTCAATCTACCTGCCGTTCTGCCGTGGGAGGTGTAATGGGTGAAAGGAGTGAGAAGAGATCTATATCTGCACCTGAGAGAATTTGTTTTTTTTTGCTGTGTTGGCAACTGCAGGTGGTTCCATGGCTAGAGCATTTTGCGGTGGAGGGAGGGGCATGGCGGTGTAAAGGGTGAATGGGGAGCGTGGCGTAGAAACTGGTGTGGGGAGAGTAGAATGAATGATGGGTTCAGTGCTGATGTGTGCGAGGGTAAGTGTAGAGGAAGGAAAAAAGGGGGGTTGAGTTGAAGAGGGTAGGTCTGAGGTCGTAGGGTGAAAGGTAGAAGGTTGAGGTGGGAAAGATTGGTTTTGAAGAAATGCGTGAGAAACAGAAATGTTAGGATTGAATTGAGAGACCGAGGTAGAAGGCATTTGTGGGCTGGTTTGAGCGCTAGGGGAAGCTGGCGGCCAAGAGAAGGGGGTGGATCCGGGTTGAAGTAGAAGTGGATAGCGGGGTTGTGGTCCTGGTTAGAGTCTTGCTGGTAAAAGGTAGGTGACCTAGTTCGGGGTTGCCGGGTTTCCTGAGGGGGTGTGGTTTAAAATGTGTTTTTGTTTAGATTTTTTTTTCTTCTGGGTTGTGAACGGAGAGGTTGAGTGTAAGGAGTGTGACGAGAACTGGTGTTCCAAGTGGTCGATCTGGCAGATGGGCTGAGCGAGAGGTGAGAGTCTGAAGTGGTGTATAATTTCAGGAGTTCAGGTTTATTAAGGTTTCGGGGAGCATGGATGCCAAGATCGACAAGGAGTTTCCTGAGTTCAGTGATGGTTATTCTTTTTGTCGGCCGGATGGAGGAGGTGGCTCAGACGGAGGATGAGGTAGGTGAAATATTATGAATTCTTGAAGCTGCAGGCAATGGTGATCTGTGGCAATGCGGTCTGGTGGTAGCGGAGCGGGTAGTCAATGTTGAAAGGGTGATCTTGGGGGTTGGTGTCCTGGTCGTCTGGCATGATGTTGTTATTGTTATTGCTCATAGTGTTGATTTGTTCTTGGAGTTGTTATTGAAGATGTAGTTGGAGATGTGATTATTGAAGAAGTTGTTTTTGCAGTAGCGGTAGCAGCTGTAGCAATTCTGGAAGTAGCAGTAGCTGCAGCAGTGGCAGTAGCAGTAGCTGACTGATACAGAGCGGTCTTCAAAGCGAAGACAGTGGTGATACGTAACCCAGGGTATTTGTAGTAGCTTAGGAATTGTCTGATTGGTGCATTGTGAATTGGATAATGCAGGTTAAACTTTTGTTATTGTAGAAGCCAATGGAGAAAAAACAGCCATAAAATTAACGAAAGGGAGTAAATTTGCCCAGAGTGTATTGAGATTTTTTATTTATTTATTTCAAAGCATTGTCCCAGAATGTGTCACAATAAGATGTTCCCAAATGACAGTCTGTTTGCTGAAACACAGAGAAAGTGTTGGCCAAATTAAGCCTTAAAACGACCCAACAGCACACAAGGGGAAAGGTGCACATTCCAGCCTTTATGCAGATGCTATCCAGGTATGTCTCATGTCTGTGAGGCAAATATTCAGATGTTTGTTCAGCTGTTACCCCAGAACTTTTTTTTTCTCAGATGTGTTTACCAGTCAGACACAGAATGAACAAGTATTCCCTTTCTCCTTTAAAAATTTGAGGAAAATTTTGTTGTAATTATGAATATATACGAGTAAAAAAGGCCATTTACAGCTTTCAAATCTGTGTCTTATTAATATGATCAAAATTACTTATATGATCAATTATGTAAGAAACTCTGAAAACTGGACTGACAGTTTCAATTTACTATAACTTCTATGTTAAGTGGCTTTGACACAATTTACATTGTAAAAGCACTAGATAAATAAATATGAATTGAATTGAATCTGCTTAAATGTGTACATGTTAATGGACCAAACAAAATATGATCTGATTTATTTTACATTTAATGTGCATCAAAATTACAGTGTGTGTAGCCAATGTTCCCCTTCGGGAGGGGAACTTCAATGCTATGGAAAAATTTCCACTATGGGGATTTCATCAGAATCCAATCATCTGAAAGAGTATAAAAACGGGCCAATGAAATGCCAATGAGTTGGCGGCGTCAGCGTGCACAGCTGTCGTCAATGACAATTAACTTGGCTTAAAAGCCCAGCATGTGCTCAGCAACGGCATCCTTTTCGCTTTCAGAGCCTTTCACAAGCTTCTGAGAGAGTTACTGAGGGTTCTCCAACCTGTCTGAACAGAGAGAGATTGAGAAGCTGTTCTCCCGGTCCAGAGTGCGTTCACGCAGCGGCAGACGGTCGAGCTGGGTCTTCTCTCCCTTGCCTGGCGTCCTTTGGGTCCGGTCCTCAAGCTGAGCGGTTTGTATAGGAAGCAAGCTTCCCTAAAAGAGCAACACGGTCGTGCAGCGCGTCTTTTTCAAAATGTCGTTCCGACCGTGCGTTTCTGGATGTGGTGGTTCCATGTCCCCGGATGATGGGGCAGTTGGCACTCAGGCAGATCTGAGGGTTACGGTGGGAGCAAATCCGCTGCCTTCGGGCTCGCGGACCTCTCATTCCTCAGCGCGCTCCATCCAAGCTTCGAGTGAGAGAAGCGAACCATCCTCACGGATGGTCGCCCTTTCACTCGATGACACCGAGGACCAGATGTCCATCATTGCATCGGAGGGTGGGCTGTCATTATCCGACGAGGATCCGAACCCGCTCCCTCCCTCCGGGGTAGTGAGCGCGGCTCCGGATCCAGAAGCGGATATGCTGGCCGTGCTTTCCCGGGCTGCTTCGGCCGTGGGTCTGGAGATGGTTTATACCCCAGCCCCGCGGCCGGACCGACTAGATGGGTGCTACGTGGAGGACAAGAAGGCTAAGCCTTCGAAGCCTCCCGTCCCATTCTTCCCGGAAGTGCACAGTAGGCTCACGCAGTCTTGGAGGGCACCTTTCTCTGCCCGATCTGCTTGCGCCTCCGCCCTCACCACCCTTGATGGTGGAGCAGCCAGGGGGTACGAGGCAATTCCCCAGATTGAGCGCGCCATTGCGGTCAATTTATGTCCGCGTGGTGCCTCTTCCTGGAGGGGTCAGCCTCGTCTCCCATCCAAAGCGTGTAGGTTATCTGCCTCCCTTGGAGCTAGAGCCTACACAGCCGCAGGCCAGGCTGCCTCCGCCTTGCACGCTATGGCCACCTACCAGCGCTACCAAGCGCAGGCGCTGGCCCAGCTGCACGAGGGTGGTTCCGACCCAGGCCTGCTCTGCGTACCACCAAGTCGGCTGCGTGTGCCCTGGGAAGGTCGATGGCCACATTAGTGGTCCAGAAACGCCACCTCTGGCTAAACCTGGCAGATATGCGCGATGTTGACAAAGTTCGCTTTCTTAACTCGCCCATATCCCAGGCTGGCCTGTTCGGCGACACCGTCGGTGAATTCACCCAGGAGTTCACGGCGGTGAAGGAGCAGTCGGATGCGATGGGCAAAGTCATCTATCGGCGGGACCGTAAGACCGCTCCCCCCGCCGTACCATCCACCTCCACTGCTCCTCGCCGAGGGCGCCCGCCTGCGGCTTCAAGACCTGCTCCGACACCCCCGCTTGCGCCTCCGGCCAAGCGGCAGCGCCGAGCATCCTGCAGGCACCCAGCGCCCCCGCCCCAGGGCGCCACTAAGTCCGGTAAACGGACCGCGAAGCGTCCATGAGACGGGCCATCCGGAGAAGAGGGAACTTGCTCTTTCCCTGGCGGAGGGCCGGGCCACACAAATAACAGTAATGGCGTTTTTCAACGCCACTCAAATTCCAAAGAAAGAGCATTTTTCCCCTTCCCCGGATGTGACTGCCCGAACACTGCCAGCTTGGGTTGCTATGCCTTCCAGCTCGCAGGATCGGTGCATTTCGCCAGTGGCTCACGGAGCGCAAGAGAACGGTCTCCTTTCTCTTCCCCTCCCGACCACACCTCCGGAGTATGGGTGCGAGACGAGAGTGAACCTCTCGCCTCCTGCTCTCCCGCGGGACCCCAGTGCTTCCCGGTTGAGCCCTGTGTCCGCCCCTGTCTTGCGAGAGGAGATTGCTGTCCTCCTGGCGAAGGATGCAATCGAGCCGGTCCCTCCAGCCGAGATGAAGAGCGGGTTTTACAGCCCGTACTTCATCGTACCCAAAAAGAGCGGTGGGCTACGGCCAATCCTAGACCTGCGCGTTTTGCCTTCACAAGCTGCGGTTCAGAATGCTCACGCAGAAACGCATCATCCGATGTGTTCGTCCTCAGGATTGGTTTGCAGCAATAGACCTGAAGGACGCGTATTTCCATGTCTCCATACTTCCACGCCACCGGCAGTTTCTGTGGTTTGCGTTCGAAGGTCGAGCATGGCAGTACAAAGTCCTCCCCTTCGGGCTCTCTCTGTCTCCGCGGGTTTTCACCAAGCTCGTGGAGGGTGCCTTAGCGCCCCTTCGACTCGCAGGCATACGCATACTCAATTATCTCGACGACTGGCTGATTTCAGCCAGCTCGCGGGATCAATTGATTATGCACAGAGACAAGGTGCTCCGGCACCTCGACCTGTTGGGGTTTCAGGTCAACCGAGAAAAGAGCAAGCTCGCAGAGCTTCTTTTTTCTCGGGTTGGAGCTGGACTCGGTCACCATGACTGATGCTGAACTGTCTGAGGGAGTTTGACAGGAAAAAGGTGGTCCCCCTGAAATTATTTCAGAGGCTCCTGGGGCATATGGCATCCGCAGCCGCGGCCACGCCGCTCGGATTGCTCCATATGAGACCACTTCAGCATTGGCTTCACGATCGAGTCCCCAGACGCGCATGGCACGCGGGCACACACCGAGTGACTGTCACTGCGCCGTGTCGCCGCACCCTCACCCGCTGGACGGACCCCTCTTTCCTACGGGCCGGAGTGCCCCTGGGACAGGCGTCCAGGCATGTCGTCGTCTCGACGGATGGTTCCAGGACGGGATGGAGGGCCGTGTGTTGCGGGCATGCTGCTGCGGACCTATGGAAGGGAACCCAGCGGCATTGGCATATCAATTGCCTAGAGCTGTTGGCAGTGTTGCCCGCTCTGCGCCGTCAGGACGGACAGCACGGCGACGGTGGCGTATATCAACCGCATGGAGGGTATGCGCTCCCGCCGCATGTCTCAGCTCGCTCGCCGTCTGCTCCTCTGGAGTCATACGCGGCTGAAATCGCTGCGTGCCATTCATATTCCGGGCGAGCTCAACCGTGCAGCCGATGGGCTCTCACGGCAGCTCCTAGTCTCGGGAGAATGGAGACTCCACCCCGAGTCTGTCCAGCTGATATGGGCGCACTTCGGGGAAGCCCAGGTCGACCTGTTTGCTTCCCCCGAAAACGCTCATTGCCAGTGGTTCTTTTCCCTGACCGAGGGCTCCCTCGGCACGGATGCACTGGCCCACAGCTGGCCTCGGGGCATGCGCAAATATGCGTTCCCCCCAGTGAGCCTACTCGCGCAGCTACTGTGCAAGGTCAGGGAGGACGAGGAGCAGGTCTTGCTAGTTGCGCCTCTCTGGCCCAACCGGACCTGGATTTCAGAGCTCTCCCTCCTCGCGATAGCCCCCCCTGGCAGATCCCTTTGAGAGAGGACCTCCTCTCTCAGGGACAGGGCACCATCTGGCACCCTCGTCCAGATCTGTGGAACCTCCACGTGTGGTCCATAGACGCAATGAGGAACTTAGGTAACCTACCGATGGCGGTGGTTAATACCATCACTCAGGCTAGAGCACCCTCTACGAGGCATGCCTACGCCCTGAAGTGGAGTCTATTCACTGAGTGGTGTGCTTCTCGCCAAGAAGACCCCCGTTCTTGCCAGATCAGCGTTGTGCTTTCTTTCCTTCAGGATAGGTTGGAGCGGAGGCTGTCGCCCTCCACACTGAAGGTTTACGTGGCCGCCATTTCCGCTCATCATGACGCGATGGATGGCGGCACCGTGGGAAGGCATAACCTCATCATCCGGTTCCTCAAAGGTGCGAGGCGAGTATTTCCACCCCGCCCCCCTCTCATGCCCTCTTGGGATCTCGCGGTAGTGCTTACGAGCCTACGTGGAGATCCCTTCGAACCACTTGACTCAGTATCCTTGAGATTTCTGTCCCTGAAGACAGCTCTGCTGGTCGCGTTGGCTTCGATTAAGAGGGTAGGGGACCTGGAGGCATTTTCGGTCAGTGACTCGTGCCTGGAATTCAGGCCGGCCTACTCTCACGTTGTCCTGAGACCCCGGCCTGGGTATGTGCCCAAGGTTCCTACCACACCGTTTAAGGACCAGGTAGTGAGCCTGCAAGCGCTGCCCGCGGAGGAGGCAGACCCAGCCTTTTCTTTGCTGTGTCCTGTCCGCGCTTTGCGGACTTATGTGGACCGTACTCAGAGTTTTAGATCCTCTGAGCAGCTCTTTGTCTGTTATGGTGGTCGGCAGAAGGGAAGTGCCGTATCTAAACAGAGGTTGGCCCACTGGATAGTGGATGCCATCTCCCTCGCTTACCAGAGCCAGGGCGAGCCGTGTCCCCCAGGAGTTAGAGCACACTCCACTCGGAGCGTTGCCTCCTCTTGGGCGTTAACACGCGGCGCCTCTCTAACAGATATCTGTAGAGCTGCGGGCTGGGCGACACCTAATACATTTGCTAGATTTTACAATCTTCGAGTGGAACCGGTGTCCTCAAGGGTGTTGGGAAACCCCGGTCATGAGGAAAATCGGTAGGTGTTGTAAACGCTTGCTGCGCCTCTCTCTCTAACCCAGAGATACGTGCGCCTTTTCTACTTTGCCAGTAGAGTTCCCCACTTGGCGAACCCTGCTGAGTTCCTCCGATGCCCACTGGTCATCCCGCGTTCTGGGTATAGGTGCCTGCTATGTGCGATCCCCGCAGGCGATCCCATACGCTCACTCAGCCACGATGTAGTCCCCCCTCCTAGGCGGGCTCGTGTCTTCCCTCCCCGCTAACCATCTTCTCATATGTGCACTCCCCCTTCTCAGGGCTAGTCCATATGTTCTATTGTCACCAGGTCTCCCCCTCCGGGCAGCAGGTGGCCTCCACAGTGTCCTCCCTATCGGGACTGAACGCTTTCCCAACGTACTGTTGTATTTAAAATTCCTAGAAACTAACTAGGTGTATTTTACGACTCCCCGAAAAATATATCTTAACCAGAAAGGTAAGTAAGGGCCAGGGGACACGTTGGAGGACTGTGTCTCCAGCGATGCAGGTGCGCTCGTGCTGCAACGTGGCGCGCCCTTCACTGGAGACATGGTAAAGTTCTTTCGTTGTAGCGCTTTCCATAAATTTCCCCATAGTGGAAGTTTTTCCACATAGCATTGAAGTTCCCCTCTCGAAGGGGAACGCTCTGGTTACTAAAGTAACCCTCGTTCCCCGAGGGGGGGAACGGAAATGCTATATTCCTTCGCCACAATGATTGTCCCTTAGCTGTCGGGAGTGAAAGCCTCTTCAGCTAGAAAAGGATGCCGTTGCTGAGCACATGCTGGGCTTTTATGCCAAGTTAATTGTCATTGACGACAGCTGTGCACGCTGACGCCGCCAACTCATTGGCATTTCATTGGCCCGTTTTTATACTCTTTCAGATGATTGGATTCTGACGAAATCCCCATAGTGGAAGTTTTTCTACATAGCATTTCCGTTCCCCCCCTCGGGGAACGAGGGTTACTTTAGTAACCAGAGCGTTTCCAGTGTCTTTTCACTTTTCAGCTTTTGATGAGAGTTTTTAAGACTTAATGAAAACTAATGTTTTATTTATTTATTTCAGACCTAATTGAAGATAATGAGGGGAGTAAAGAGGAGGAACATCATGTCAAAATTGAGGAAAAAACTCATTTACAGACTGATGGTATTTTGAAAAGGAGAGACAAGAATTGTTTCACCTGCACTCAGTGTGGAAAGAGTTTTGGAAGAAAATACGATCTTAAGATTCACATGATGATCCACACTGGAGAGAAACCATTCACATGCACTCAGTGTAGAAAGAGTTTCAGCATATCATCATCCCTCAATCTACACATGAGGATCCACACTGGAGAGAAACCTTTCACATGCACTCAGTGTGAGAAGAGTTTTAGCAGCTTATCACATTTTAATCTACACATGATGAACCATTCTGGAGAGAAACCATTCACATGCACTCAGTGTGGGAAGAGTTTCAGCCAATCATCACACCTTAATAGACACACAAGGATCCACGCTGGAAAGAAACCATTCACATGCACTCAGTGTGGCAAGAGTTTCAGCCAATCATCATCTCTTAATCTACACATGAGGGTCCACACTGGAGAGAAACCATTCACATGCACTCAGTGTGGGAAGAGTTTCTCCCAATCATCATCCCTTAATCAACACATGAGGAACCACACTGGAGAGAAACCCTTCACATGCACTCAGTGTGGCAAGAGTTTCAGCAGCTCATCACACCTTAATCAACACATGAGGATCCACACTGGAGAGAAACCTTTCACATGCACTCAGTGTGGCAAGAGTTTCAGCAGCTCATCAAACCTTAATCAACACATGAGGATCCACACTGGAGAGAAACCATTCACATGCACTCAGTGTGAGAACAGTTTCAGCCAATCATCATCCCTTAATCAACACATGATGAGCCACACTGGAGAGAAACCATACACTTGCACTCAGTGTGGGAAGAGTTTCAGCCGATCATCAAACCTTAATCAACACATGATGATCCACACTGGAGAGAAACCATTTACATGCACTCAGTGTGGGAAGAGTTTCAGCCAATCATCAAACCTTAATCTACACATGATGAGCCACACTGGAGAAAAAACATTCACTTGCACTTAAGCTGTGGTCACACTGGACTTTTCTCCCCATAGACTTCCATTCATACGCACGCGAATGCGTCAGACCGGAAACGCAAGTTCGTGTGTCAAGTTTTGCAGTTCACTGCGTTGCAAAGTTCAAGCTTGGTGAACTCTAACCTGCGAAATTACATCAGTGACCAATCGTAGATCAAAACATGAACTCTCTGGACAGAAATTAAAAATATGGACCAATCGCTCACTTTTTAATGTCTAATCATCTTGTTTAATCCCGCCCCTTTTCGCAGCACCGTACAACAGAATTTCGCATACTTAAACTCTAGTGTGAACGCAGCTTCGGTGTGGGATGAGTTTCAGCAACTCCTCAGACCTTAATAAACACATAAAGACCCACACTGGAGAGAAACCATTCACATGCACTCAGTGTAGGAAGAGTTTCAACCGATCAGCAAACCTTAATAAACACATGAAGATCCACACTGGTGTGAAAGAGTTTATGTGCTTGAGTGTGAGAAGACTTTTATTACAGCTCCAAAATTGAAACTGCACCAGACGATTCACACTGGAGAGACAGTACAAGTGTTCACACTGTGACAAGAGGTTTAATCAGTTAACACATCTGAAAACACAAAAGAGGATTCACACTGGAGAGAAACCGTACAGATCTGATCAGTGTCTACAAAGTTTCGCTCATTCGGCGCAGCTTAAGAAACACATGGACAAAAAGTTGCACACATGACATGAATGCAGCATAACATTTTCTCATGTGCACAGGATGTTTCATGTCTGAATAATATCTGAAAAGGCTGAGTGACGGTATACTGTTTTCCAACACTCCTACACTGCAGTAGGTGGGGTTGTAAATGTGTTGCGCTCCTCGCGTTTACCATAAACCCAATGATGGTGGCTGAGAGAAGAACAGTTTTATAAACATCTGGCAAACAGCACCTCTGCAGCTTAAAATCTCTTTGCAAATGATTTTACAGGTGCGGATACATCTGTATTCTACTCTCCAGTGTATTCATGTAGCTAGTGTTGTTTTGGATGATGTTCTCTGTCTTGACTGCCTGAATGAGAAACAAATCACTGGGAAGACACCGCACATCAAAGAAGGTGGAGCTCCAGGACAGTTAGTTTACAGTAGTAGTATCTTTTATTAGTAAAGTTTCTTTACCTTTAGGTTCAAGATTCTTTCTAGTTTACTACATTTACTTTTTTAAATAGAATACAAACTTGATGAATATTTTATGATTTAGGCAGAGCAACAGGTATTAAGTTTTACAATATTAATACACTCTGATGATCCCAAGACTCCAGATTGGAGTATGTGGTAAATCCTGATTAGATGCTTGCATTACTCATCAATGGGTATATAAAAGTTGTTGTGCTAGCTATCCCAGGATGTTGTGGCTACTCAGGAGTCCTCATGTCAAGATCTGCCATCTCATTGACCCTTTAACCTTATGGTTTTGCATTACTTGTATCATGTAGTTAAAGTGTTGCTGTGATTATATCCCAAGTACTTTATCTTCATTATTATCCCTAGACATTTGTTGGTTGCTTTGATTGATTGATCTATGAGTTACATTTAATAATAAATAAGTTGCATTTAGGCTATTTTGTTGGCTCATCTCTCATGTTGCGATTCAAACAAGCGGGTCATAACACTTTGTAAAATGTGTCCGGTTGTATTCGAGATCTTGTCCTTTCAGTCATGACCACCCAGGTTTAAAAAAGTGCACTAAAATACACTTTATTTAAGTATACTTTTCATTAATGTACTAAAAGTGCTCTATTTTCAACACACTAATTTTGCGCTTAAAATGTATTAAATGTACTAAAAAACTACATGTACTAAAAAAATAGTATAAAGTATATTTTAAGTGCACTCAACTGTGCTTTTTTGAGACACCATGAAATTAAACTAAAATGTGCTTTTAACATACTATATCTGTATTTAAACAAATATATATTTAGTTACAACTACAAATACTCTCATTTTAAACATTGATAAATATATTTATAATTAATCAAAAGTATAATAGTAATATTAAAAGAATATACAAATTGTGAGAAATGTGCTAAATTCTGTATTAAAAGTGCTCTATTTTCACGTCTTTCACAATTTGTATATTTTTATATAATGCTATTATACTTTAATTTATTATTAAATATATTTATAAATGTTTAACATTAGGGTTCAAGTGTATTTGTAGTTGTAACAAAATATGTTTTTTTTAAATAAAGATATAGTATGTTAAAAGCACATTTAGTTCAATTTCATGGTGTCTCAAAATAGCACATTAAATAGTTGAATAGCATACAATTAAAACCATCTTTCATGCACATTTAAATATATTAAAAGGAAAAAAAAACACTCAATTTATTTACAATATAACAATAACATACAAACCAAAATATGCAATAACTTATTTTTTACCTCACTTTGTGAAGTTTCACAAACTAATTTTGAGAGTAGCACGTGATATGATTGACCACAGCTGGTCTCTCATCTACAATCATTAGTTAGCCAATCAGATTAATCCAAACTCACTATACAGCTCCTCCAAAAGCTACTTACAGACAAACCAACCTCCTATCTACTCCAGCTACAATACCACCAACATTACCATCAACAACAACAACAGCGATGGCGAACACACAATCAGCAACAGCGCAGCCTCGGACAGGAAAGAAAGTTTTCTCTCTCTGAATCACCAGTCCTGTCTCAACAACACCCAGCTCAGCCTGCAAATCGGCTTAAGATCGAGGCTCTAGCAAGAGGCTAAAGGCCTATCTGCTCCACTCCAGCCAGAACTCAACGCCCCAATTTACTTTAAACGCCACCTACCTCCTCCAGCATCATCACACGTCTCTCATCTCCAACAACTGACAGTCATCGAACTCCGCTCAGCATCTGGATTAGATGAGAATGTATCTTTATCCGATCTTGGCAGTAACGAACCCGGCAGGAGGGGCGTTGCGCTACGAATGCGTCGCGACCAGGTTGTGACACTGCGCGCACATGACAGTTGATAGTGTTGCACAGCAGATGCGCACCTTCGCATGTATTTTGGAATGGAACTTTTTCAGATGGCGCTCTGTGGCGCGGCAGAAGTCGAACAGTGTCCTGAGTCGTGGCTGAGCGCTGCGGGCAGCCACTGACTCGCGGCGCAGGCGTGCGTGCCCTGATAAGAAACCTATGTTTAAGATTCTAAATGCAAGCCGCGACGCTGCGCATCGCCGAACGGCGCTTCTGGCACGGGACTTGCTTTAGGTTCTCCTTCCTTAAGCGCTGGAACGGCTGCTCATTTTATAACAATTTAACTTCATCCCCAGTAGATATCCACCTTTACACAGACGACACCCCCTCCATAGGCTTCGAGGGATATTACCAGAGCGGAGAAATTAATGACCCGCCTCCAAGATTATCGTTCACTGTTACAATGAAGCTGTTGTTCACGGCATTAATAAGGGCGTTATCATTCTTCCGCTCTAATGCTGCTTCTCCATTACTGTATTTGGACGGCACATAAGTTGCGTGTAGGGGGGAAGCACGCTGGATAGCCCGGTGATGCGACCTTAATTATTTTATACTGAAAATTTCTCTCTAAAAGCACTTCCTTGGTCTTACCCATATTTCTTTGCACATTAAACACACGCAGGGCTGGAGCAAGCTGAACTGGCGAACGGCGATCACGCCGCCCTCAACCCGAAAGTGAAATAGAAAGTGACTGGTTCGCGGATGATATATATATATATATATATATATATATATATATATATATATATATATATATATATATATATATATATTTCAGTTTAACTTAATGGTGTGTCAAAATAGCAGTCAAGTACACTTAGTTCATCTTAAGTTTATTTTTAAATGGTACTAAAGATCAACTGTTAGTACATTAAGCACAAAATTAGTCACCAAAAATAGAGTACATTCTGAAAATGTATTAAGTGCACTTAAATAAAATGTATTATAATGTATTATAATAAACCCTCCCGATTTTGTACATTGTTCAGTATGATTATTTTTCATATCGCTCACAGATGACACACATGTGCAAGTCATACATCAAATGAAAGCTCTCATTCAAAGCAATAAGGATCCACCGTTATTTTTATTGATTTACAATTACTTATTGAGCAGTTTTCGAATGAATCATGAGGTATGAACTTCTATTTTGTAAAAATACAAGGGAAATCATTAGGCTCGTTTGAGATGCGCCTCGCCTTGACTGCAATGCAGACGAGAGCAAGCGGCTGCAGTGAGAGGAGGGCTCAAAAAAATACATCAGAAGTCGGACACCTCCCGAATCTCGCTGTTTTACCGTCTGGAAATGTCACCAGTGGTGGAGATCACGTTCGCGTTTTTTATCGCGGACGAATGACCTCATGAGAAAATACTATGGTGATTTATAGTAAATATTATAGTGTTTTTGAGCATGTTTTTTCAGTATTGGGTTATGTTTAAAGTTGTTGTGATACCAGAGCAACTATAGAATTTAAATAGGCTATTTGTTTTGGTTCAAAAACACTATAGTATTCCATAAATTACTGTAGTAGTTTTTTTAATGTGGGAGTGGATGCAACTGAAATATCACTGTTTTTACAAAAAGATGGTCACAATCACAGAAGATGAACAGCTCATTACTTAAAGTTTATTTAAAAATCTGTATAATCAACAGTGGTAAATGTTAAAAGAATGTCAAAATAAACAGCTTACACAGCAAGAAAGCTTTCAAGAAATCTCATTTGGCTACATTATAAATTAAGCAGCTACAGCAAGATGATTTTCACTGACAAGTCATGACAAATGTGTTAGCTTATTTGTTTAGCTAGGAATGTCTAGAATTTGGCATTTTATTGAACAAGTGGTCAATTTCTATAGTCATTTCAGACTTTCTGTAGAGGGCATTAAAAGGTATAAAGGGAAATACAACTGAGGACAAAATTCTTAGCCGTCTTGTGAAGTTTAAAGAAATGGTATTGCATCAAATATGTAAAATGCTGTTTAACAGATTTTGCTTTCAACAGTTTTATAAACCAATTTCTACTAACTAATTTGTTTAGTCTTTGCCATGATGACAGTATTATATTATATATTTTACATAATATTTTACTAGTTTTTTGCAAGATACTAGTATTCAGCCTAAAGTGCAATTTAAAGAGTTAACTATAGATTAATTATGTTAAAGATAAATGAGGAAAGCCATTGGACAACAGTGGTTTGTTCTGCAGACATAAAGAAGTTATAAAGGGGCTAAATATATTGACATGTTTATTAGACCTATAAACTGCTTTTACTCCAGCCAGACTAAAATAAACAGCCTAAGACTTTCTCCAGAATAAAAACTATAGGCTGTAGGAAATACTGGGAAAATGTTCTTGATCTATTAAACAGAACTTTTGACTTCACATACGTGTGTGTGTGTGTGTGTGTGTGTGTGTGTGTGTGTGTGTGTGTGTGTGTGTGTGTGTGTGTGTTGTTTTGTTTACTACACCCCTTTCACTTATGAAACCACACAAAGATGAGGAATAATGGGAAAACAGTCTGATTACCTTTGCATGTACGCATATATGTATGTATTGGATTGCCTTTCATGGAATAACGCTGCATAAAAATTACAATACAAAACTCACACAAACATACAAAAAAGTGAAAATGACAACAAACAGAACTTTAAACTGAGAAATAAAATACAGCACATGCACATCCTAATGATTTATTAGCAACATTTAGTTATATTAGATAGGTCACATATTTTTACGAAGGTGTGTTTTGTTTTTGTTTGCATGTAAATCTAAATAAATAACCACATGTAATGCTCTTTATGACTTTTTTTAATTATCAATGCAAATACAAAAAAGATATACAACAAAGCCAGGATAAATCTTAGTAAAAACTAGATAGAGAATAACGTGTAGTTTGTCAGTCTCATCCAATGAGCATTCGGCTGTGTTGTCAGCCAGTCGTTTCCCATGATGCTTTTAGTGAGCGCAGTCTTTGGAAAGCAACTGTTGCCGACTGCTCAATCCGAGGCTTTCGCCTCGCGATCGCGAGAGTTTTTTGGCGCACGTCAGCGTGACCTCAGAGCCAGGCGGACGCAACTCGGACACGTTTCTAACCGGCATGCCTCTTGCGGTGATCAGCGGTGATCGATTCTGCGCAGATTTTGGCCACATCAAACGAGCCTAAAGACTGCGCTCACTAAAATCATGATGGGAAACGGCTGGCTGACGACACAGCTTAATGCTTATTGGATGAGAATGGCAAATACATCTTCAAGTCCATTACCTAGTTTTATTTTTGTAGATTTACATACAAGCGAAAACAAAATACACATATGTAAAGTCATTAACATGTGACCAATGTCATATAGCCTAAGCACATATTTAAGAAAATAAAATCTTAAAAATATGTTGTTAAAAATATGTAAGTTTACTTAATTTCTGTCTAATATTGAAATCCTGTTGGTTTTAATTTTCACTTGTATATTTGTGTGAACTTGTCATTTTTGTGTAACTTTATTCTATTAAATAAACAAGTCAATCTATTAAAACATCTAGGCCTACATATACATAGCTAACGGGAATGTTTTGGCATTATGCCTCATTTTTGAGTGGTTTCATCTGAGAAATTATGGTTTTTAAAATTATTATAAAACAATGTAGAACGTGAAAATGTGGATATTATGCGTGTACCCAATATCGAATGCAACATTTCAACAAAAAATATTAATTTATTAATTTAAAAAGGTATTTAAATTAGTATAAAATCTTTTTTTACATCTTTGTTAAACTCTATATCTCAACTTTTCATATATGTATTCTGAAATAAATGTATAGCATGTTAAATAATTGACACATTTTATTCAAGGTGTTTACACTTTCTTGTTATCCAATTTGAAAAAAAATATATGAAAGTTCTACAAGTCTCATTTTTAACAAAACTGCTCTACATTTTAGTCTTCTGAAAGCAGTTTTGTACAAAATTCTCAGCCCTGTTACTTTCAGTCCTTGTAAGGAGTAGTATCCTCTGGTATACTGGATTTAAATATTAGGGTTTAACCACATTTATGTAAAACATTTGTATCCATACAGAAGCAATTTGACCAGCAATATATATGTGCCAAGTGAATGAAATAAATCATTTTCATGTACAGTAGTGTGGACTTTGAAATGATAAAGTTGAGGTGTTAAAAAAAGGTGGCAAAAATATTAGGACACTTGAATGATACATTTTCCATGAAGTAAGAGAGCCCATTTCTGTTATTTTGTCTAATTTTTCATATAAATAACTGATTTGTATGTCTTTTTTTCAGATCAAACTTATATTATGCCATTTACTCCTCACTATATCCCTTTACAAAAGCATTACATGAGTTTGTTGTGTGCAATCACATATTAAGATAAAATTTTAATTTATGTTTTTTAAAGATAATTTTGAGTTTTTGGGTAAAATTAAAAAAAACCTGTATCCACCTTCCTCTTAGAAGCTGTTTAAAAACTAATTTTAACTGAAATGAAACAATTTAAGTGCTATATAGCACCTGTAAAGAACATGTAAGGCTGTAATGGTTCTTCGTTGGATGAGGAGATTCCCCCAATGTGTAAAGCGCTTTGAGTGTCTAGAAAAGCGCTGTATAAAATGTAAGGAATTATTATTATTATTATTATTCGTTGCTTTATGTAGCACCATTTTTAAACACATAAGTGCAATGAGGCACTTAAAGTGGTTCCCCAATTATAAGACTTGATTATTTAATTTATAATTCAAATTATTTTTGAATGAACAGTTCCTGTACACACTGAACCAAACAATTTGATCAAAACAACCTGAGGGTAAGTAAATTATGGCAGGACTTCTTGGTCCTAGGTGACATTCATCGTTTACATAGGTTAAACACCATTAGGTTAATCAGTTCCACCATATTAAATTCTTAATTTAATTAGAGATAACAATGTACAATTAGTTCAGCATCTGTGTGCTCATTTGCCCTTAGGGCTTTGGTTATAAAAAGTCATCCTCAAAGCCAACAGTTGCAACAAGATTATTAGTGTTAATACCACTGACTGATCGCCAAGGAACAATAACATTAACTGTCTCCAAAGAAATTGCAAGAAAGAAAAGCACGGTAAGAAGATAAAAATATTGATTGACTATTTGGTTCTAATACTTAGATTTTTGTAATTTAGACTTTTTAATTGTAATTTTTTTTTATAGATGACAAATATGCAGCATATATAATGCAGCAAGTGAGATCTGCAACACAGAAAGAAAGGATTTTGGTAAGCACAATTTTAAATTCTTATAAGATTTATTAATATTTGTTTTCTTTTGTAGACAGTATCCATCATCCAGCCTCTTTGGCACCACGTCCCCCTTCAGCTACAAGTCATTGTACAGTATCTTTAACCAAATGCCCCCCGCCTCCAGTCACGATCCACGATCCTGCACCTTTGTCCCAGTGCCCCCCTTCGAAGATCACTCCTACTAAACCCCCACAAGCACCCAGTCCTCAGTCCCAATCGAAACAGACAGAATGCCAAGAAATCCAACAAGGTATGTTCCATTTCAAAATGCATATGCAACATCTCTATAAAGGTTTTTCTAAATTACTAACTGTTTTCATAGAATTCACACACCGGACCACACTGCTGCTGCTTGACCTCACACAAGCACACATGCATTTATATTATAACAATAAAATAGCTTTTTATAAAAAGCTTGAGCAAGATTTCAAAATAAATGGTTACAGCATGACTAATGAGAAACTGAGAAAAAAACTTGGCAACATGATCACCACATATAAAAGGGCTAAGGACCGGTGCCGAGCTACAGGAGAGGAAAAAATAACCTGGGAGTACTACAAGGTTGGCATTCTTTATGTTTTCAATTACTGCAGAATCATTTAGTTTACTTTTTAAAATATTTTGCATTGATTTGAATTTGTTTTAAATGCTTTCTCACAGCAAATGGAGTTATTTGGTAAATGTGCTGTTGAGAGTGCACCACCTGGCACCATCTGCTCAACTCCTCTGTTCAAAACATCCGTGACATGCAGAGAGAAGAACCGCTGCCTTAGAAGCAGTAGTGCGGCCTGACTTGGACCACCGAAGAAGGCTCAAAGAAAAAAGACGAAGGGTGTTTGAAAAGACAACTCTAACCTGCCTTTCAGAAATAGTTGAACAGCTAAAACAAATCAACAAGTCGCAGGAAATGATAATAGAGTTGTTAAAAAAATAAAGCAAAACTATATAAAATCTACTCCCATGTTTATTTTTTTATTGGTCAGCACACACCATTATAATAGATTAAAGATTTTCTTTCCAAAATAAAACCAATAACATCACTATTATTATTTTTTCCATGACGGGGCAAAAAAATAAAAGAGATATATATACATTTTTTTTTTAAATAACTGTTTAATATTAGGCAATGCAGTGGCGCAGTAGGTAGTGCTGTCGCCTCACAGCAAGAAGGTTGCTGGTTCGAGCCTCAGCTGGGTCAGTTGGCTTTTCTGTGTGGAGTTTGCATGTTCTTCCTGTGTTTGCGTGGGTTTCCTCCGGGTGCTCCGGTTTCCCCCACAGTCCAAACACATGTGGTACAGGTCAATTGAGTAGGCTAAATTGTAAATAGTGTATGAGTGCATATCGTGTTTTCCAGAGATGGGTTGCAGCTGGAAGGGCATCTGCTGCATAGAAAACATGCTGGATAAGTTGGTGGTTCATTCCGCTGTGGCAACCCCAGATTAATAAAGGGACTAAGCTGAAAAGAAAATGAATGTTTAATATTATTCTGTACAATTCCATCTACCAATTCACAAAAAAAAAAAAAATAAATCCTTTGTACAACAGAAAAAGTTTTTTTTTTTTTTTTTTTTTTTTTTTTTTAAGGCAAGGGTTGAAGAGAAAGTAATGTTTACAGTAGGCCACAGATTGAGTCCTTATATTGTGATGCATCACTGTGAATGTGGCCTTCTGGTGGATAAGGTTCATCCATATCATCAGTCTGCTCATCAGCCTCTACACAGTAAAATAAGTAGTGTCAATTTAACACTTAAAGTGTTGATTTTAACACTACTGAAGAGCATATATGGTCCCAATCTAGTTAGTGCTAAAAGTACACCGCGCGTAGTGTTAAATTTGGAGTGTAAAATTGGCACTCTGAAGTGCTGAATAAATACACTGACAATGTAGAATGTTACACTTACTATTGTTACCAAAGTTTTACACTTGGGGCATTTAACACCCACTAGTGTTGTTATTACTCTACAAGTGTCATTAAGAAAGTAGTCCTGTAAAAGTCCATCTATTAGCCCAATGACGAAACTAACAGCATGGTCGAAGGTTAAATGCATGTAAGCCTTTTCCAGTGGTTCTGAAAAGAATTCTGTTATTTATGAGAGTTTATTTATACTCATTTTCTAGCTCCGAACTTTATCTGACTCCATTTTTAAGTGATCGTAATATTTAGACTGTATTTCTAATTATAGGAACGGATCACAATAATCATCTATGACTTAATTTAGAGTTTTGATCTATCTGTTCCCATACTCTTCAATGTATACGTTCATTAGGGACCAAACGCCGCTCAGAGTTCCACGCCCCGGGTTGCGTCTCAGCTCACGGACAGAATGTCGACACTCTGAAATTAGTCAGAGGATACGGGATGAATTAATATTTAATTAGTCTGGTTGCGAACTGCTAACGCATACTAAAAAAAAACATCTCACTTAATCAAAATCCGTAACTTGCTAGTTTCAGTGGTTAAGAAATTAAAAGATCTCTATGTTACCGTGTGCCATACTACGTATAATCTATATGTCCAATAATTCCAAAATTATGCCGATCATAAAGGTAGCGAAATGGCTCCACGTAATCTACTGGATATAAAAGATTTCAGGAGAATTCAGAATGAGTCAAAACTTAACATTTTATTCGTCAGGTAAAATTGTATAATGCCAATGATATAATAAAACAATCATCAAGCCAATTCAGAGATGATACTGTAACAATATAACATCCATTAACTCAAAGATAGATTAAAGAATTAAAGATGCATACCTGACCAGAGAAATACATTGCAGCACACGAGTTACTGCAATGGGGGTCTTGGCTACAAGATTCCAATGAGCCCTATCACACCTTTCCCTTATATACTAAACTCAGAACAAACAACCATAAATTCAAGACAATAGAAACGTCACAGAGGCCCTTGCCTGGTGAATTTGAGAAGTTACCCATTTCTAGAGGGGGGAGCATCTGGCAGAGATTTTATCAAAGTCAAAAACCAAATCAACATATATAAATGAAATACTATAGTGAAATTAAGACCACTTTACCAATCACACAGAGACATTTAAAATGATACCAAACATGAATACAGTGCTATAACATACATCATATTAAAACCTTGAGCATTTTATGTGGAATGTGCTCTGATGGAGGAAGGTAGCTTAAAGGTCAAGAAGGGGGCTTAAGGTGAAATGAGAGGGGAGAACTTTCTTGCATTACCCCCTGGTAAGGTGTAGCCCTGTGTCTTCAGCCTACGTTTGGATTGTCAACAGTGATTTGAATAGAACAGTTGAACAGCTGGTTTCCTTATCTTCTTAGACCCGAGAGTTTGTTGTTTTATTGCATCTCATAAAATTCCATATCAGCTCTCAGGATCTGACATACTGGAGAGGTTTAGTCATCTTACAGTCCCATCAGTGTAACATAAATTTTTACACTGTTCTGTGGTGTATGTCTAACATTATCAAACCTACAATCAAAAGTCTTTAGACAGATGTAAAAACATGTATCTTTATTTAAAACATGGCCAAATAGGACAACACGCCATATGTAAACAGTTTGAGCATAGTCAAATTCATGAGGGGGTTGCACAGAAATATAAAATGCATAAAACAAATTCATTAACATGTCAGAGACAAGAATATGTGGCAGCTATATTTGAATAAAATTACAGTGTGGGACAATAAATGAAAAAAAAAAATTATCAAACCCATAGGACATCTGCACATCAAATGTTTTGTAATAAGTTAGTTCATTGACTGAAAACACCTTGAGAGATGTATTTGGTCTCTGTTCAATCCTGTAAGCAAAAAGGTGCTCATCAAAGCAAACAGTTCTGAGCTGTGATGTGACCAGTAACACACATTCATTTCTGACAATGATGTCTTTGATTTTATAAAACACTGGCAGATCAAGGTCTACCTGACCACAAATAATTAAGGTAGAACGGTATTAAGTTCTATTATACTTCACCCATTTCACTGAAAGAACATTGGTTTCTGGTGGAATGTTCAACTTGGATGCAATCTGATCACTTTCAGTCAAGTCACTTAAAGAGACAGTCTTTCCTGGTCCAAGTACAATTCTGTTCTGGTTGAAAGTTTCCCAGTTATACGCCATAAAATTCTGATGTTTTTTGGCAAGCATCTGCGTGATGTTCTTGAAACATTTAGTTTGGGTCTTGAAGAAATTGTGCTTGGACTCATATCGCATGGACCACATATGAACAATTGGCCCAATGTGTTGTATACACCGAGGGTAATGACACATAAAATGATGTTTAGGCAGGAGATTCTTGCCTGGAAATAAGCATTTGAACAATCTGTGATGTTCCGCAATTAAGTGTTTCAGAAAAATTGTAAGGCCTTCAGTTAAAATGGGAGAAAATACAATGTTCACTATTTGTAGCAAAAGTAGCAACAATTGCCAGTATTTATCATCTTGAGGCACAATGTCAACAAATATTAGTGGCACATTTCGCAGGAGACACCAACACTGTATTGCATTAATGCCTAAATCATTGCTCTGATCTTCAAGTTTTACAGTAGGGGGTCGATTTCTTCTTTCCATGTACCCATAGTTAAACGTATGTAATCTGGCATGCAACTCTTTTGCTGTCAAAAAATTTGAACAGACACACTGTAAAACAAGCTTTAATTCAAACTGAGCAACCCCCTCTAAAACATCATGCATTATGTCAACAGAAAAATTATCAGACACATTGAAGTATTGGAGAGTGTTTAACAAACATGTACGTTTCACACCACAAACATGTGGTAGTGTTGGGTCTGACTGTAAAGCGTTGCAGTGTCGGAAGTGTGTGTCTTTGGTGCGGAAAGTTACATTTTGCTCATCTTCAGAAAACAGTCTGATAATCTTCCTTTTGAGCAAGACAAAACCTACAACTATTCCATGCTCTGAAGGATTCAACGAATCAAAAAAGGCAATGTAAACCAAAATTATCTCCTGTTACTTGGATGATGCTTCCACGCACAAAACCAGCAGGGCCTTCTATTCCTGTGCTTTCCAGAACTTTTAAGTCATTGACTACAGGCTCCAATATTGCATCAAATCCATAAATTTAGATGTTCTGAGAATGGAAATGTGCACATAAATGTATGTTTGTCAGAGATTAATTGAACTGTGGTTGGAAATTTCTCAAAGTAAAATATATAGCGCCTAATTTTGAATTCCCTTCTTTGACCCCAAAGGATTTGCAGTCTCGAAGTCGTCGTAGTAAAGTTGAATTTGAAGTGCATTTTTTTCAGTTGAAAACAGGGGATGAGTCTTTACGTACAATCCATTTTCAATATCAAAGTAAATGCCATCCTCATTACGTAGGCCTGACTTTAACCTGTATGTGGTGTTTGGGTGCTTTAAAATGTTCTGTAGAGTTTGGAGTATTGGAACATAGGCAAATTTTTCAGTCACTGCAACTTGGTCATAAGAGCCAGTAGTCCTGTTTTTCCTGTTGTCAAATCGAACCCCAAGAACTTTCTCCACAGGCTGGACAACTGCCCATTTTTTTTTGTAAAATAAGAGTTTCTTTTAGATATGGAATTAAGCATAGTGAAGGGGTTTTCAATTTCATGAAATGACTGTTCAACTGAACTTCTAATATCTGTTTCTTCTGACAATAAGCAGTTTATAGCTGTCTGTTTAACTTGATCCTGGATTTCTTGAACTACTTCCTCCATAGATGTAACAAAATTATCTACAGTAGTTTGACTGACACCTGCAGCTTGCAATTGTGCTATTACTGATGCACACAAATCAGTAGTGTTTTTGTTAGAAACTAGCAAAAAACTGTCATTTGAACATGTAGCCACATCAGTATCACCTGTTAGCCCAACAACTGCATTACGAACAATGGCACCTTCTTCAACACCTAAAGAAACTTTGTCACTTCCATCGTCAACTTTATTTAAATGTTTTCGAAATCCTGAAAAGGTTCCAAATTCTAAACAGCAATCTGCTTGACCACATTTTAGTCGAAGTGATTTGCCAGGCAAAAGTCCATTAATTACCTTCAGATGACGAACAAGAAGATTTGTGTTTTCTAGGGAGCAAATACAAATGAAACAAATCATTTCTAACTCCAATCACCTCTTAATGCAGAAATCTAGCTCGAAGTTCTGCTACTCTTGGGCTCTCTTTGACTTTTCCAACATCAATCTGGAAAATTGTTGTTTGTACAAAGGTGTACATGTTGTGAAGGACTTTGCTGTAAGATGCACCAAACACAAAGTGAGCCTTGAAAAGTTCATCGAAGGCACGAGACCACCTACTGCCTTGCACGGTATAGCTTTCTTGTCAAGAATGACGAAGTAGCCATGAATGCTGCTCTTTTTTGTACCCATGGCAAGCAGGTATGGCTGTGTGCTCTCTTCTCTTAAGACTGAGAAAAATGAAATTATGTTCAAGGGTATCAAAAGCTTTGTAGAAGTCTAAAAATAATATATAACTTTTTCTCAGAAATCAAGTGGGAGTAATCAAGAATGTCCAAAACTAGTCTGATATTGTCAGTGTTGGGGAGAATACTTTGTAAATGTATTTAGTTACAGAATACAGAATACCTGCTTTAAAATGTATTTTCTAACGTATTCCATTACTTTGCTTAATCCTGGTACTGTATTCTAAATACTTGGAATACTTGCCCTTAAAAACAGCCTTCAAGTCTATTAAATGTCACACTATGCGTTGGTAGCAATTTCTGCAGGAAAACAGAGGGCCTCTAATGCCCATTATTGACTGATAAATAAATAAAACAATATAATTATGTTTATTAAATAATGTTTATTTATCAAAGTGTCAACAAATTCAATTTCTGTTTCTGTAATAAAGATAAAAAGTGCTTGAACGTAGACAGCATTACTGTCTGTAATATACAGTATATGTATATAATATGCATTTTGCTTACCCTTTGTATTTCACAGTCTGCACAGAAAAAGAGATTGCACTGCAGTGTCAGGTTTCGCTCACCCCTCTCATTCTTTAAAGAGAAAAAATGCTTGAACTTGCAAGACGTGAATGCATTTTTTCCTTTACTGCTGCTAGAAAGTTGCTTCGGTTGCGGCTCCAACCCCTCGAGCCCCTGGTCTGAATCCTTCATATTTGTACACTCAAGTTAACCAGGGCTGCCAACTTTGGCTAAGGTGTCCCGCCCACATTTGTGTCAGAAAAGCGAACGTAAATTTAAAAAGCGTAAATGAAACCTCTGAAAGCGCAAACGAAACATCAAGCAGCGAATTCACAAATTGACGGCAAAAAAAGCAGTTTATTTGAAAATCATGGTTGTTGTCCGGTTGTTCGGTGTTTGCGATCGTCCTTTTTGCTGCGTGAGAAAATGGAGGTGTGGCGTGAGAGCGTGAGAACAGGGTCATTTGCGTGAGTCTCACTGAGTTAACGCTGGTGATAGCAGTCAGGAGTGTAGCTTCTGTTTCTATGGTTTCGGCGGCAATTTAGTAATATTATTATGAGCCAGACACGCATCGCCCTAAGTATTCCAATAGTATTAGGAAAGTAACTGTATTCTAAATACCCTGTTTAAAAATAGTAACTGTAACGGAATACAGTTACTCATGAATAGTATTCTAAATACGTACCGCCGGTACATGTATTCCGTTACTCCCCAACACTGGATATTGTTAGCAATGTGTCTATTCCTCAAAAACCCTGATTGGGTTTGATCAATAACTGAGTCTAATATATCTTTGAATCTTTCAGCAAAATGAACTTATAGGAACACTAATACTAAATGATAACTAATCAATGCAAAAATTAACAGCTATTAAAAATGAAATAAAACACAGGACTGCCATAACTATAAATTCATACCTCTACACCACCAGTGGGTGTATTTTACGTGACTTGTCCGCATCACACAGTCTCACAAATTCATTGTTCATAGTTTGCTCCTTTGTTTGTTTGTACTTCTAGATCAGTCACTTTTTGGGCAATAGCCTCTGGAATGTCTTCCCATGTCTGTATAATGCTCAGTACATTTTCCAGTTTCCTAATAGTACAAAGCCTGTCTTTATTTGCACTTTTCTTAATGTCATTTTGTATTGGCACAACAGTATTGTTTGTAGCATTATTGGATTTTGTCTCTTCACCTCATTAAAAAGTCTCTTTGCAAGCAGTAGACAAGCACATTTTTTTGTGGTATGAGAAAGTACAACAGTCACATACACCTCTCACAGTATGGTTTTGATGCAGCTCTTCCAAATAAGCTTTCAACTGCTATTGTTTTTTTCAGGCTTTGCAGAAATGCTATATTTAATTGTTAGTATGAAGTTATTGGTATGGGCTTGCAGTTGTGTATCCATGTCTGGAAAAGTAACATGGTCAACACAAGTAAGAGGACCTAATAAAAAGAGGTGCTTGCACACATGTCCCCTAGTGCCAGATACACAACTGCAGAACTGTTTGGCCACACACTGTACACTGCATGTGAATTATTGTATGTTAATTAGTATGTTTTTAGCATGGATTGGTAAATTGTTAATATGTTTGCTAGTGTGATTAGTCTCAGAAGAAGACGAAAGAAGAAGAAGATTAAGTTTATGTAGTATAACAGTAGTTTGGCTTTCTCAAGCCACCATAACTTTGTAAAAATGCCAACAACTCTATATGATTTTGTTTTTTATAAACAAATTGGGCCATTTAGAACTCTTTAAAAGAAAAATTGTCTGTTTATATTTAGAAAAGTTGTGCAAAAGTGGAACCTGTTAGAAATAAAATATATTATTAATATTATTATTATTATTATACAAAAGTATTCTTTCAAAGGTATCCAAACACGTTTTCCTGTTATTAAAGTAACTGTTGGTCATGACATGGCAGACAAATTGTTTGATTTTCTAAAAGCCTACGATTTATTTAATATATATATATATATATATATATATATATATATATATATATATATATATATATATAAATTTGCACATGCTGTCAATGCCATAATGCAAAAAATATTCTGTGCTGTTTGTAGAGCTTAGCAACATTTTCAAAATGATGAACAGAAATTACAATGTACAAATAAAAATAAATTATAATATAGGAATGTAATAACAAAAAATATTATTCATAGTATTTTCAGTATCATCCATAATACAAATTGTGCAAATAACATGTCCATTAAAGTACTGAAGTTGTGTACTGTGTTCAAGATGCAAACACAGTTTTTAAAATAACATTAAAACACTTGAGTGTTAATTGTATATTTAATTCAATACATTTCAACAAATTGTTCTATATACAGAATTGTTTTCAAAACATTTGGAAAGGTAAGAGCTACATTTTTTGCTGTTATTTAAATGAATGTAATTTAGCAATTATTACTATTAAATTGTTAGTTGAAAACATTTTTTGACTGTGTAATATTAAGATTAATTACACTAAATAACTATATAATTGTTTTTACAGTCCAGAAAAACAATTATTTCTTTAAAAGATATTTTCAAACATATCCTTGCTCTCCACAAATCATTGACTGAGCAGAAATCATTGGAATGTCTTCTACAAGACAGCAACCTCTGGGCAGAACTGTTTACAATTTTGGGTGTACCAAACACATGCACTAATCGCTACAAAGTAAAAAGCACATTTAAACATGAAAATGTTAACATGGTGCAAATGGAGGAAGATGGAGAACAAGAAAGAGCTAAGGGCACTAAGGAGGAGAAAAGTGTTGAAAAACATGAAAATGAACAGTCTTTGGAGAAGACATTAATAAAAGAAGAGCTTGATGACTTAGTAGTGTACACTGCACAACAGGAGGATGAAGTAAGTGATGGGACGATATTATTTATATGTAAAATACACATTTACTTTTATTCATACCACCAGTATGCTGATTTACATAACTACTGAAAGATAAAATAATGCAATTATTGAAATGAATACATTTTATGCCGTTGCATTTGTGCTGTTTATTCTTTTTTTAGGTCATCAACAAAGAAAATGATAGTAATAATTGGAGTGAGATTGATAATGATATCACTGTTGACAATACATCAGAAAATTACAGAAACAGTGGGAGCGACACAGAGAGCGATGTCAATGTTATCAAAGAAGATGAATACCATACACAGAATGTTCCTGCACCACCTTCTGTTTTCTTTATTCCACAAACTGCTTGGAATAATTTAAGGAAGAAGCAGAAAAAATATCACTTCGCACAATTCATCCTGAAAGCAGTTTTGCTTTCACAGGCCACAGGGTGAAAATTAAAGATTGAAAAAGAAACACGCCTGTTTTTAAATGCTCTGGGTACTGCTTGTTCAGTGACTGTCCAGTACAAGTGGATGTGATAGTGCAGAGTGAGAACACTCTGAAAGCACATGTGTCCTTTAGAGGTGACATGTTGATACACAGCAAAACAGAATTACAAAGGCGACCTGTAAGAGCTGATGCTAAAAAGGAAATACATGAGCAATTAAAGACCACGCTATCCAGGGCTCTATATCTAAAAAATATCGAAAACCTTGGGGAATCTGTGGTGAAATCTGGTTTTTGAGATGAGGCACAGTCGCCTGGCGTTCTGAAAACCATTTCATGGAGACAAAGATAGAAGGAGAGGAAGCACAAAAACGAAACTCTCCAGATAATGACAGAAGAAAAAAAAGATGAAGCAGAGATCATTCAGAAGGTTATCCTCAAACCAAAGGGTGTGATGCTTTGGTCAAATAAAAGCATTGCTATTTTTCACCAATGATGCAGAAAGGACACAGTCTACCTTGATGCAACTGGAAGCATTGTAAAAAAGAATCGACAGAACCCGGGTCCTTTTTATGTTTACGAGCTAGTGGTCAGAAACCCAAACAAGGGTTCATCACCCTTCCCAGCAGCAACGTATGTGACCTGTGACCACACCACTTCGTCTGTTCTGTGCTTTCCAGACAGACCATGCAAAACAGTATGGGCAACAAAACATCAGTCCAATCATGATTATCTGTGATAGTGATGGTAACTTTCCCCCATATAATAAATAACTATATTATTTAAAATGTTTTTCATTATGATTTATGGCAATATTATTGTTATTGTTCCCATAGTGCAACGAAGAACTACAAACTGGCCATGCATGTTTTGGAATTTTGACCACAGCTAGTTCTATGTCAGAGTTTGATGAAATGCTCCTTAGCTGCACTGTCATCTTCTCAAGCCCATGCAGCTCGGAAAATGTTGTGAAGCACTTCAAAAACATTCAGACATTGTTGAGTTCAATTGGAAAACTACAAATTGATGACTGCAGCATTGCTCCTGATGTGAACTTTGAGGTACACAGTAAAAATCAAACATGTCTTTAAATAATGTGTTTTCCTAATATGTTGTAATCACATATGTAAACATCTTTTATTTTAGGACACCTTCAGTCAAACGCCTTTTCACAGTCATTTCATGGAGGTCATACGTTCTGCCCCCCTTGACAAAGATGGGGATTATAATGAGTACTGCAGTGCGACATTCATCTCCTCACTGGCTACCTACTTCCTGCTTCATGCAGTTCTCTGGACAAGCTTGTTGCTGGGTCAGTTACACTTTTGTGAGAATCACTTGAATAAATTACTAAAAGATTTACACAGTCATGTTGGTGTACAGCTGTATTAGAAATCTTAACAGTCCATGGTCAGACATGATAAAAAACTGGCCATGAGACTCATTCTGACCAGCCTACAGTATGTGTGCTCGAAGGTAGATATCAAAATCTATTAATAATATTCATATTAAACTATAATGCTACAATTAACTGAAAGTTAATTTCCCAAGGATGTATATGTTTGGTCTAATAAGCTTTATTATGCTCTCATCATCAGGGAAAATGTTCAGTTTGTGTGCTGTGTTTGGTACAAACATGATGGTACATTATAATGGAGAGTTGTCATTAAACAGTGTGTTGTACTTGATCTTCAGGAGATCTAGGCAGACATGGGGAAGGACCTCTACATCCGCTCTTCTCTGCAAAATTTGCCAAGATTTCTAAGAAAAAAAGCCAGGTGTAAAACAAATATATATTAATAGTTCAGATTCAAACACCTCTAAGTGTCGTCTGAAATTTCCATCGAAAATAAACTGTTCTCAGCCTTCTTTGTTGAGATATTTCACTTTAAAGACCATAAAAATGACTTATTATTTGCCATAAAAGTTATATTATTGAACCTACTCACAGGAGCCTGATAAAAATGTTAATTTTAGAAGAAAATCTCAGACGGCATTTAGTGGTTTTTGCATCTGAACCCTTCATATGTTTCCAAGTTTTAATGTATTACTTTTCTCTTAGATGTGGTGCTTATTTTATTTTCATTTTAGAATTTCACACAGGACAAAAAGACGCAAGGAATCATGGAAAAGAGTCAGTGAGACTTGAAGAAAATACGTTTCAAAGGAAAACGACTGACCAGACTTGATGACTTTATTATGATCTACAAAAATACGCACACTGCACTTCTGAGGGAATTTAGTGAACGCATCACTAAAAGAAAGGTAAAACAGTCTACATTATATTGTATTTAAACATGTAAACTTGTTAAATGTTATGCTTCAAAATATGTTAATGTGTAACTTTTTGGGGGAAAGCCAGACCATCATAAATATTTAGTGTAAATAATAGGAATATTGTCTTGAACTTTTCTGGAATTCTATAACACTTATACGAACATTAAAAAATAGGCACTTTTACACAAATTATTATTTAATATTATAGGAACATCGTATCCTGAAGGAGAAGTGGAGGCAGTGTAAACAAAATAGGAGAGGGGTCTATGTGACCTCCATCATCAAGCCATTTAACACAGTGGTAACATGAAGCACATTTAAATAGAAACAAGTTCAGCATTCTTCAAAGATATTTGTAATTTATAATATCTTTTTTGTTAAAATGCAGGCATCTACAGCCTCCAAGACAAACCACAGTCCCATTCAGAAGCAGACACCATCAGACAAAAAAAGCAGAGTCAAGACAAAGGTGCTTTTGAGGTAAAACCATCAACAATTTTCAGTGAGCAAAAGCACCGAAATGATTAACCTTATTGATACTTCTTTTTTTTTTTAAATATACACAATCCATTAATTAGTAAAAAGCAGCTTTACAGTAGTATTGTCAATTTCAGAAGCTTGTTTGACATTTTGGACAGAGACTTGACGGACCAAGTTAATTGAACCAGTTTATTGGATGCATTATGTAACCAGTTCAGCATTCTTCAAATATTAAAAAAAAAATATTTCTATTATTTTCTTTGTAAAATGTAGATGTCTACTGCCCCAAAAACAACCAGCACTCCTACACATAAACGGACAACATCAGTGGCAGCACAGGAGCGGAAGACAGGAAGCCAAGACAAAGATGCTTTGGAGGTAAAACTATCAACTAATTTATGTGCAAATATGACACTGACAACTATGTGTGCTACCAATTAACTTATTATGTAAACCTAATATGGATACAAAAATTCAGTTTCAACATATCAATAAGCATGTCAAATTAAATATTTTATTGTACTTTATTATGTACTACCTTTAATTAAAAAATGCTAAACACATGTTTATCGAAATCTAACTTTATATATCTCATTTACCGCTGTAAAACAGTAAAATATTTCCAAAATAAAAAGGAAAGACTTAATTTTCAGGGGTGAATAAGAGTTAGAGATGACAACTGAGATGCAATAATTGTTAACACAATGAATGCCTAATTGTGATGTTTATCTCATAGAAACGGCAAAAAAGAAAAGAACACAAAAGCAAAAGAGCCATGGACCAATTTGGGGACATTATTCACAAAAGGAGGTAAATAAAGCCAAGAAAATGGTGAAAGAGATACAGCTACAACAAGAACAATTGTTTAGCATTCTTCACCCATACACATGGCTCAGCAGTGATGAAGTGGATGCAGCTTCCTTTTATATTGCTCAAAAGTTTCCTCACGTACATAGGTTTCAGTCCACTTTGCTCTACCAAAGTGTTCATCGAGGGGGTGTGGTTGGGACACCACAGAAACCGTTTGTACAAAAAATGATTGTAAACCACAACCACTGGATAACGGCAAGCAATGTTTTCTGTGGTCCCAACGAGATTTGCATCTATGATAGCCTGGACACAAACATATCCAAGCAGACAGAACAAATATTATCCTGGCTTATCCGCCCACATGCATCCCAGTTCATTATCAGAAACCCTGATGTTCAAATGCAGCAGTCAAACAGCACTTGCGGATTATTTGCTTTGGCCTTTGCTACAGCTTTATGTGATGGAGTCAAACCGGAGGAGTGCAACTTCCAGGAGCGCAATATGAGACAAATGCTTTACAGAGCGTTGAAGAACAAAACGGCACACACTAAACTCATTCTCTCTGAAGAGAACAGACAGGTGAAGCGTGTATGGGAGAATCCGTCATATCCTGATCATCCAGACAGATTTAATGTGTGTCAGGTGTTGTGCAGAGAGAGTGTGTGTGGACGCTGTTACTGGGAGATTGACTGGAGTGGAGATGGTGTTTATATATCAGTGTCATATAAGAGCATCAGGAAGAAGGGAGCAGGTGATGAGTGTGTGTTTGGATCTAATGCTCAGTCCTGGAGTTTAAGCTGCTTTTCCTCCAGTTCCTCATTCTGGCACAATCACACAAACACTGTTCTCCCAGTAGAGTGGCTCAGCAGTAGAATAGGAGTGTTTGTGGATCACAGTGCAGGAACTCTGATCTTCTACAACATCTATAGAGACACAATGAGCCTCATCCACTCAGTCCAGACCACATTCACTGAGCCGCTCTATGCTGGGTTTGGGTTTAATATCGGATCATCAGTGAAACTGAGCTGAAGACTGACAGACTGACAAGAGATTTACCCATAATCCTCTGCAGGAGCAGACAGCAGCAGTGAGCTGTGTGTGTGTGTGTGTGTGTGTGTGTGTGTGTGTGTGTGTGTGTGTGTGTGTGTGTGTGTGTGTGTGTGTGTGTGTGTGTGTGTGTGCGTGTGCATGTTCACTGTTGTGTGTGTGCACACAGCAATAATTTAGATGCTGAATTTCGGTACTGAATTAAATATAAACCATTTCCCACTAACATTTAAACAGCTCTGATTTGCAGTAGAATTCACCAGTGCTCAACAAAAGTGAGTGTGATTGGTCGTGAAGCTCATCAGTTCACTGCACTCCTCCACTGTTTACCAAACACAGACGAGCGACGCGCTGATAATGACTCCACCCCAGATAGCAAGAACATTTGGGCGAAATGTGGCGTAGGTATGGCATGGCTGAACAGATATGGGCCAGATTATTACCATATATGTTTTGCCATACATCCAGAATAGGCGGGAATGTTCTTCTGGTTCACAGCTCCTTTTGCAGTATGTGGGCCAGAAAACAAAAAACACATCAGATCCTAGTAAGGCTCAGCTATGGCTGACATCGGTAAACATCGACTTCTGGCTGACTTTGGGATTGCATTTGGAAAACACGTGAAACTGAACACAGGTGTATCGTTAGCAGACATCTGCCACGCCACACTTCAGTTGCCAAGACTTCTGTGCAAGTTTGACATTCTTCCCCTCTTCATTTGCTTCAGGTAAGTGATAATTTGGCATTTAAAGTGAGTTTACTTAAATATTCAATATTAAATATAAAAGTTAGAACTCATTGAGTGATTAGTTATTTATTTAATTAAGAAATGCATCGAGTTGAATAGTATTTTCCTCTTTAAACGTGGTGTTTACATAACGTTAGCGCTCCAACAGTTTGCTGTTTAAATTAATGTTAGCATTAAAGTTATAGCCAATTTCCAATTATGACAGAATACGGTTTATTTATTATAGATCAATATCAATTTGTGTAAATGTTCAGTCACATTTCAGTGTGGTTTAGTAAGGTTTAAAATAAAAGCGGTCCCATTAGGCCTAACATGACAGTAGAAGCCAATAGAAAAATTGTCTAATAATTGTAAAATAAACTAACAATATGGGTATAACGTTTCTGTTCAATATAGAGCCGAAACTCAACAACAAACATTTATGAATTAACAAATTTTTGTTCTCTAATGGTTATTTGATATAATTAAATGTAATGTAACTGATTTCAACCTGGTTTGACCAGCGTGGCACTGTGACGGAGACAGTTTTCAACTCTTCTGGGTTTAGTTTAAAAGAAGAAGAGACCTTTACTCTTAATAACAAACTGGACAACAAAAATGACAGCACTTAGAAAGCATTTAATCATAGCGATGTGATAATGGCACGATGCAATCTGAAATCGTCACTTCGACCACAGTATGTTCATTTATATTTAATTTATACAATAGATTAAGAGTGTCGTATTTCACGTAGGTTGTCATTTGTCGAGTTTGTCAAGCTCCCTGGCGGTTGTCATTTGTCGTGATTGACGACCTTCTCATCAATGAGCCATTATCAGACAGGAGGTTTTTGGATATCAGAAATAAAGACTTTATTCTCACATAATAAAGCCTGAGAAAGTGCAGAGCAGAGCACAAAGCATTGCATCCCCCCTTTCCCCACACTTTCTCCACACTTTCTGAAGTCTCTGTGGTTTTACAATACAATTTATAATGGTTCTTTGACACACCCCTTGGTGTCTCTTTTAAACTTCTGACCATCATTGGAGATGTCTTACTCAGGTGGCTCTGTTATTTTTGGTTTTCTGCCAGCTGGCTAATGTCACCAGAGATGTCACAGGTCTCAGCAACTGCTTTGACACCAGAGCATAGATGCAAAAGAACTAATTGGTTACATACATTGTCATGATAGCATAACTTCATAATATGTTACTCTCCTGAATGCTTTTCACACATATAACTTCATAAGCTTATTTAACATATATAATCAGTACTTTACATATTCAGAATCAGTCAGCTCAGAATCAGTTATTTCATAGTGTTGCTTCTGTGCAGGATTCTCCTGTTACACACAGACATACCTCAGTATTTTTACCCATGCACTGCTCAAATATAAATGTAAAAATAATATTATTGCATGTGTAAGTAGTTTGGTTTTTAAAGATTAGCCTATGTTAGCTTTTGATCAGTTTAACAGTTAAAAGGATAGTTCACACAAAAGTTATAATTGTCATTATTTATTCTTCCTTCACTTGTTCCAAACCTGTTTCATTTCTTTATTCTGTTGAATGCAAAATAATGTATTTTGAAGAAACCTGAAAACCTGTCACAATTGACTTCAGCAGTATTTGTTTTTCCCACTATGTAAGTCAATGGTTACAGGTTTTCAGCTTTCTTCAAAATAGCATCTTTTGTGTTTAGCTGAGGAAAGAAACTCATAAAGGTTTGTAACTATGTGAACTTTATTACATATTCAGCTATAACAGTGCTAATGCGAAACACAAAGGCAACATAAGTGTTTGGCAAATTGGGATTATTTTTATTTATTTATGTATTTTATTTATCATTTAATTTAGTCAATACACTATAAAAATGCCTTTCTTATTTTTTTCCTTTTTTCTAGTCCAAATATCAAAAAAAAAAAGTCCTGCCACTTTATTTAAAAAATCTGTACACATAGCCCAATGTGTCAACCCTAAGAGTGTCAAAAAGAGATCCAGGCAATATGGGCTGAAAATTTAAGTCAAGTGCAGGCCAGAAGATAATGACCTAGTAACTAGTGCTTGGGTTAATGTTCACAAAGCTGGAACACTTTAGATTTGCAGAAAATTTTAAACTGATTTTAAACTTAACTCGGATATTTATCATTAATAATGTATTGCAATTGTTTAAATAATGTGTAATCGGTGAAAAACAAGTTTTTTTTCAAGAGTTTGAAAATGGTCAGTATTTGAAAATATATAATATTTGAATGACTATTAAAAAATGTAACAGATTACATGTATTTGCTTTCACCACACAGTTTAGCATTTTGATTTGTATTGTAATTTTGCAGCTGTACCTCCAGGTTGTATTACTGATCATATTATTTAAATTCTTCTTCACTGCAGGTGCTGTCAGACAGAATCCCCTCACTTCCCTCATTGAGCGTAAAACAAAAATATTTCTATGAAATTCAGTCTATGTCCAGTCTCTAAAGAACTTTCCACTGCTTTTAACTCAACCAGCAACTTGTTCAAGCACGTGAACAGAAGGAATTCTACGACAATACTCGTCACCAAGGAGGACACCAGCACCCAGAAACACGGAGGCCCAACTCCGACTGAACAGGCTAAATTGGACTTTTATGCAGGATCGGGAGTGAAGATAACTTCTGAATGTGAAGAAAAGTGTAGCTGCTTATGGGGCTGTTCACATATTTCATCTTTAGTGCATGTGGGATCACATTGGGATTGCATATTGTGCGCGCTCACATTTCCCAAGCTCACCCAGTTGAAAACCACGAGTCACACGGCAAGAACTGACCGATCACCTTCAGGCTTTGTATGGAATGTACATTTCTGTAGACTAATTACCTCAGACAAACACAGAACATCCAAACACTGCAGTGCTTTTGCATACTATGGATGTCAGTGGTTACAGGTATCCAGTTTTCTTCTAAATGTCTAAATGACTTCTTTTGTTTTTAAAAAAAAAAAAGACAAACAGGTTTGGAGCAAGTGAATGATGAGAGAATTTTAAGTTTTGAGTGAACTCTTTATGTCTTTTGAATATGTCAAGCTGCTGTGATCAACCCATTGTAATGTTTTTCAGTGAATATTAAATTACAGAAAGAGCTGCAGTTTATTCCGTATTTTTATAGGTATATTTTATATGTTTTAAAGGTAACTTCAAAGTAAAGTAATTAGTAATCTAATTTTTACATGAAGTAATCCATTACTAATCTATTTACTTTTTAGCTCTGTAATCTATTACTTTTTAAAGTAACTTACCAAACACTGTATATTTATATACACAGTCAAAAGTTTGGGGTCAGTTTTTTTTTCTTTCATGTTTTTTAATAAAATTATTCTGTTCATCAAGGCAGCATTTATTAAATGTAAAAAATTAAATCTTAAATTGTTAAATATTTATTTAAATTGTAAATAACTGCTTTCTTATTGTCTGTAGTTTCAAATGAAATGATTACTCCAATCATTACTGCTTTTGTTACTATTACTACCATTGATAATAATAATAATAACAATAATAATAATTAATATTAGAGTGATTTCTGAAGGATCATGTGACTCTGAGGACTGGAGAAATAAAGCTAAAAATTCATCTTTAAAATCACTGGAATAAAGGATTTATTTAAATGATAAACTACTTTACAACAGTTATTTTATAGTGCAATAACATTTCACAATTTGTACTGCGTTTTAATGAAATAAATGCAGCCTTGGTGAGCAGGAGCTTATTTTAAAACATTTACCAATCATACTCACCCCAAACTTTTGACCAATATATATATTTAAAAAAAACCTATGTACATTTATATGTATTTATGTATGTATTATTTCATCTTTGCATCAAATATATAACTTATATTCAACAATTATTTCTATTTTTATTTCTATTTTGTATTGTTCTGTTTGGTGTATGTTGTTAAAATGTTTTCTAACACTTTATTTGTCCACATTTTGTTCAATAATTGTTTTATCTGAATGTAATTTGCATTGATTAAAGATTAAACTATTTGATTTTAATATCTGTTGTGTGATTTACTCAGTATATGTGGTCAGCCACATAAGGGCCACAGAACTCAGCCTTACTAATCTTGAATACAAGGCCATATCTGGGCCACATAAAAATGTATTACTTGGCTGAAGCTTGGTGGAGTTGTGGCACTACTTTGGTTCAGTTCTGGCTAAAAAAGTGTGGGCCAGTTCTGGGCCGGGGAACACTAACTGATCTGGGCCACATCTTAGCTGTTGATTTGGGCTAGATCAGGGCCAAAGGAAATTTGTTGACTGGGAAATCTCTCAAAATTTCAGCAGAGCATCATTAAGCAACTCCACAAACAGCAGCTTTACTTATTAACAACCTGTTTGGCCTTACTTCTGCCACACTCTACAAAATTCCATATAGTGATCTTATTTAGAACTAAGTCATTTTTTACAATAACAATAAAAACACACCACTTTTTGTGTTTTAAGCTGTCACCATTGAGGAGAACAGTAGTTGCTTTACTTGGGCTCTGACTCGATTACTAATGTTAGTTTCTCTTTGTTTGCCAGATAGTGTATTGTAGCAAATATTGAATAAAGAGGGTAATTGTGCTCTGGATAATTGATTCTGTGGTGATTTAGTCACTGGTCAAATCAGCAAAATTGGTTTTGACCTATTAAGTCTGAATAGTGTTTTATCACAAAAGTAGCACTGTATCAAGAAAACTCAGTAATACTTTTATCAGCTCATAAAATATATTGAACATCTGAAACACTCAAAACACACAGACATAATGAATCAGCGTATGCTTCTCAACTATGGTGAGTTTTTTTTTTTTCTACAGTGCATGCTGGGAACTATGGATGAATGTTAGCAGACACTGCAGCCAAAAAAATAGAAAATCTATAACCACTGTTGAGATAGATACACTGATTATTGATGTTTGTGTCTCTAAAGTGATTCAGATGCTCAATGTGTTTTAAAAACTTATAAAACCACAGCTGAGGTCCATTCACTTGAAAAACACTGAATTTTGTATCTTACATGATAAACCATCATTTATACATGATTTACAAAGTCTAACATAAGCTCTTATACAGGAACTCTTATCAAGAGTAAAAATCAATACAGGACCAGTCAACCTGATCATAATTGCTCGCTTTATACTTGTTATAGCAAGCAAAGAAAAGTCATCATCAAAAATTAAGTCAAAGAGCCCAAGTAAATCTACCACTTTTCTCCATGATGGTGACATCGGGGGAAAAAACATGTTGTTTTTTTGTAAAATGTAAATACCTAAAACAGTTAATTCTCAATAAATCTCATATGGACTTCTGTGAACATCTGACAGAAATAAAGTCAATCAGGTAATCAATGAGCAAAGCTGTGCTGCTATCTCTTCTGTTTCTGCTTATTAACAGCAGGTGTTCATCATCAGTGCTCAATCATCACTTAATTAACCCCATCATTGTCTCATTATCTTTAACTCTGCTGCTGAGTAAATTTTACTCAATTTAGAGAGGGACCAAATGTTCTCTGAACTGAGTAAATTTTACTCAGAGGATTTTGCTGTGTTCTCCACCAATCAGATTGGCACTTTTGTTCACGTGCACGGAGCTGCTGAAGTTACAGTAAACAGCATTTGGAGGCGTTTAAACGCAACACTGTCAATGTGAGCGCACATTGAAGAAGATGCCCAGAGGCATGATGAATGTGGAGCTGCTTATTGCACTGGTGAACAATAATATTTCTTCATCGCTAGAGCTGAAGCTGCTGCTAGAACCATCCATAACAACAAGCGTGTCAACTTTGTCTTCTTTCTCTGTGTTACAAGCAGGTGTCAGGAGCTTAAAGTTGTGTAGCGCCGTCTAACGTCAAGGAGTGATTTTGCATATTTCCTGCTCGACGCCTTGTGAAAATCGATTGGGTTTGAATCCGGGAAAACGTCTTGGAAAACGCTGACGACATACCTGCCAACACTCCCGTTTTTTCCCGGAGTCTCCGTATTCAGACCCGTCTCCGTATTGGTCTGTCTCCTGGTAAACTCCCGGAATTCCCCCGCCCCCCGCTCCTCAGCATTTTGGTTACAGTCCGGGCTGAAACTTGGCGCTCTGTGCTCCTCCGGTGACGGTCGCGCGCTACAGTTCGCGCAGCCCCCATCTCCCTAAACCTCTCACTCCTCTCGCCTCCCGCTCTTCAGTTTTGCGCTAGTGTTGCCAATTTAGCGACAAGCTTTCAAAAAGCGACTAGCGACAAATCTAGCGCCTTTTTTGTGTGTTACTGGAGATTTTTATATACTGTCGTTGCCATTACTGGTACCGTCCCTACTCTTCTAACGAGCCCCTGCAGCCTGAGAGCAGAGCACCTCTCTGCGTACCGACGGCAAATGATTTAGAACAGGGTGGGCAGTGTGAAGGTATTTCCCTTGTACAGATAACCGATCTGCTTCTCCTTTATTTTAACAATTTAATTTGACCGTTTATTCTTGTTGCACAATCAGAGATGTTTTAAGTGAGAGTTTCAGAACTTGTCTGAGTATATTACGTCTGAGAGATTACTGCAAATTCCCTACTCATCTACAATGATATACTGTATTCAAACAGCAATGCATTTAGTTAAATTGACAAGCTTACATAAAGCGTAGTGCAAATATATAATACCCCATTTATTTCCCATAGGCTGTTAAACAAACAGAAATGGTAGAACGCGATGACGTCAGTAATATGCAAATTAGCGTATGACGTAATAATACGCTCATACTTTTTTCTGTTTTAAAGGTGCAGTATGTAAGTTTGACACCCAGTGGTTGAACTAGGTATTGCACTCCTGGATCATAATAAAAGTACGCTAGGATGCCAGATTGTGTACAGGAGCGTGTGATTTAAACTGTGTTCTAAATAAAAGCAACGACACGCGATAGAGGGAATATTTTCCATATTAAAAGGAGTTTTTGTCCTAACCAACACCTCGAATTGATATATTAGAAATGGCTTCTATTTCTCACTGCTGAACAACAGAAACCTATGACAGCTAGATCACCTCAGGTAAGCCTTGTGTGCTTTATTCTGTGCTAAATGCTAACAATGCGAGTTTGAATGCATTTTACATGGCATTTGTTGCCATATACTGAAAGCAGAAAGTTCACCTCAGATCTTGAAAATACAATAAACCGTCTTGAACTTTAGAACTAAACACATATGAGTGATTCAGCATCTACATTGATGTTAAAGTGGGTTAACATGTATTAAATAGATTCTAAACCTTACCGTTTGGTGAGCAAGTGCATATTCTGTGCTTCTGAAAGGCTGTATTTACATTTCTGCCGTGTCTCGTCTGGTGCAAACAGCCAAATAGCTGATCACTGCCTCTCTCGTCACAGCGTGTTGTTAGGACACGCGGTTACAATGTAACCTGCTCACCTAATGTTTGCGTTCATAATATTTATGTAATTTGCTAATTAATAACCTCATGTGGAACTGCATCTGTCTCCCATACTGTTCTTTTTGGTCACGGACGCATGCTTTCAGAGTCTTTCTGAATGAATGAATGAAATCCGCTGTTTTCCAACAAGGCAACCCAGGGTGCTGACATATAATTGGCTAAACTGGCATCGTGCATATGAAATTTATCTAAACAAAGACAGAGTTCCGGCACGGAAAACCCATTTTCAAAGCAGAATATCTGACTTCAGCATTGTTTTTCAGTTAAACAAGTATGTTCACTTGGGATGTTTCTTAAATATCTGCACACATATTATGGTATTTTTATGCTTTAGAAGAGTCAAAAACTTACATACAGCACCTTTAATACATGCACCTTATGGTATTGTCATTAGACAAAAGCAAAAATTCAGGAGGCATCCATAAACATTGATGCATTAAAACAGAATTGGCAATAACAGATGACACGCTTAAAGCCTGGGCCAAAGAAATCCAGGAATAGGCTGATACAGGTAGGCATTTTTAGGTTACCTTTTGTAGGTATTCTATTTATTGTTTTAACTAGTGCTGGGCAAATGTTAATCATGATATATATAATCCTTTTCTCAAATATGTGGATACATGTGTTTATTTTAAGGCATAATACCACACATATTATAAAACTTATTTTTGATGCAAATAATCACGATAAATCTTTTGCCCTGCAGTAGTTTTAACCCTTTCATTGACATAATTTAGCTAACTGACAGTAATGATGTGTAGATTTTTTATGTTTATTATTGAAATTACATTCCATACCTTTCATGTAATCATAATGTGCATATGTATGTCTTATCAACAATTTAGCAACAAGTGAGGCGAATACAGGCAGTGACCAGGGGCTCCAAAAGACGATTGAGTCGCTTTATGTGAGCGATCAGGGCAGAGAAAGCAAGACTTTTACCGTCAATCAGGTAATATAACTTTAGATATTGTGTTTTGTCTGATTGATTCTGATCTGATTGATTGATCTGATTGTCCCGAATATTGAAATCCGACTTCTTAAAACATGCATTATCAGGTAATAAACTTTTATGCTTTGCAAAATTCTCATTCATAAATGTAGGTTTTTTAAACCCCTCCCCCCATTCTAGTTTACACTTTATTAATGAACTTGCTATTATGACTTCATCACTTAGTTCTTTATTATTTAACAAAGACACAAAAGTAGCTACTTTTATACTTTATTTACCCTATAGCCCTTTCACAACCCTTTTAAGGTTTATATTGTATATTGTAAATTTGTTTATTTTTATTTTATTATTAATGTGATTTTATTTATCTACTTATATATTTATTTTTAACGTCAAATACAATTCTCATTCCCAAATGCTGCTTTTTTTTCTATATTTGTGTCTGCCTATTGTTGTAATTGTATTACTTCATGATGGTTTATGCATGCAAGGTCTACTTTTTTTACTATTTTACCTACTTTACTATTTTTTGAACATTTAATAAAAAAATAAAAATGAGATACAGCATATAGTCCCAAATCTTATTTTTGAAAATGTTGGTGGTATAGAGTTTCTTTTAAAATGTGACTTTAAGATTAATAAACTCATATTAGGCTTAAAAAAAATGTTTTCAGTTTTTATTTGCCCACCTAACATTGCTGGTTAATAACAGTCATATATATATATATATATATATATATATATATATATATATATACTATATCTATATATATATATACATATATACATATATACATATATATATATATACATATACATATATATATATATACATATACATATACATATATATATATATATATATATATACATATAAGAACAATCGGAATGTTTAATGAAATAACTTATTACTCTTAAATTATTTACCTTAACAATAAACCTAAAACTATAACCTACACACACACACACAGCACACAATATAATAATATAATATATCAGTGCACATGAGCAGTACAATATGTATTGCATATAAATAATATTTAGAATGAACAGATAGCTGAAGTGCTTCAGTAGTCTGCTGAGTACTGGAATTAGAATGTAAGCTAACAAATCACTCCTGTTCTCATTCACAAAAGAGACACTGGGTTTCCCATACACCGATTTATTTGTAGTAATGTGGGAGTTTTCACATGAGCGTATCTTTAAAGGCAGCCAGTTGTCTACAGAAAGTTTAATTGTCTTCATAAAGAAAACTTGTTTCTTTTCTCAAATTAGTCTATCAAAATAAATGTGTAGTGTTCTGAAAACAAAGTCTTCATTTGTTTCCCACAACACATCAAGATTTAATCAAGTCAAAATCTCATAATCTGACACAAATCTGATCTGTCGTAACTGGAAAATGGCATTGTGTCGTCTGAACAGGGCTTTAGGGAGTCTGCATCAGTCGGTCGCTGTCATTGCCTTATAGCGAGTTCACACCGCACGAGTTTAGCTGGACTTTCATTCGCCAACAAGTTTTGTGAAACTGCAGACAAAAGCCCAAAACTGGAGGCAAATCTGTGTTTGTTCACACGAGTGACAATCAGTCAGTGACAATCAGTGTTCCCTGCATCTCCCCAAACATTTTCTCCTCCCTAATCTTTATAATTTTCTTTTCAGTGCCGACCATTTGATTGAAGTGTGCAATGTGCACAAATATGGTTATCGGTTCATAATAAGGTTGAGACTCATATAGAGTTATTTTGCTTTCTTGCAGCCCGGTAGAAACTCTCAAAACCTGGTACTGCGCTGTGACCCCTGATCTACACTACAAAAAACATCTTCACCCCTTTTCAGTTATTGAGTTTAAATCTTCAGGTGGGGCCTCATTTTTGCTCTCCATTGTGAAGCTTCATGTGAGTGCTGAGGCTTCTTTTATATTTAAAGCCTTTTCCACACTCACTGCATCTAAAACGATCCTCTCCTGAGTGAGTCTTCATGTGTCGCTTAATGTAGTCTTTGCGTGTGAGACTCTTTCCACACTGATCACATGTGAACACTATGGTTCCAGTGTGACCATTCATGTGGTTCATGAGGCTAGCTTTGGTTGTGAACCTCTTTCCACATTGATCACATGCAAACGGCTTCTCTCCGGTGTGAGTTCTTATGTGGTGTTTGAGTGTGCTTTTATATGTGAAACTTTACCACACTCTGTGCATGTGTAAGGTTTCTCTCCAGTGTGAATCCTCATGTGGATGTCAAGGTCTTGTTTTTTGAGCAAAACTTTTCCCACACTGTGTGCAAGTAAAAATTCTCCCTCCATTGTGAGTTCTCATGTGGGCTTCAAGTTTGTTATTTTGCTTAAAACTCTTTCCACACTGACGGCAAGAGTAAGGCTTCTCCCCAGTGTGAATTCTCATGTGCACTGCCAAGTTTCCTGTAGTAGAGAAGCTTTTTCCACACTGTTGGCATGTGTACGGCCTCTCTCCAGTGTGAATTCTCATGTGGACTTCAAGTTTGCTCTTTTGCTTAAAACTCTTTCCACACTGAGGGCAAGAGTAAGGCTTCTCCCCAGTGTGAATTCTCATGTGGACTGCCAAGTTTCCTGATTGATAAAAGCTTTTTCCACACTGTTGGCATGTGTACGGCCTCTCTCCAGTGTGAATTCTCATGTGGACTTTAAGGGCGCCATTTTGCTTAAAACTCTTTTCACACTGATGGCAAGAGTAAGGCTCCTCCCCAGTGTGAACTCTTATGTGAACATCAAGGTTTGGCTTTTGACTGAAACTCTTCCCACACTGTTTACAGCTGAAATTACTCCTAGATTTAGATTTCCGAGGTCTTCCGCGTGATGAAGTCTTTTTAGTCAGTGTGGGTTTTTCATCAGTCGTTATGTCTTGGTATTTTTCTTCTGTTTCATTTTGTTGACAAGTCTCTTCTTTCAGCACCATCAGGTCTTAAAAAAAAAAAAAAAAAAAAAAAAAAAAAAAAAAAAAAACTTTAGTTAACTTTAGTATGAAGACACAAAGCGAGAAGCATGAAATGGATGTTTCACCCACAAATGAAAATGACCTTATCATTTACTCTCCATCATGTGGTTTTAAACATTTCCTTTATTCTGGAACACAAAGTAAGCCAGTGTTTTTTCACAACATCTTTTGTGTTCAACAGAATCAAGAAACTCATCAAGGTTTGAAACCACACGAGGGAGCGTAAATGATGAGGCTATTTTCATTTCTGCATCAACTATCCCTTTAAAGGGTTCCTATTATGAACCTTTTTTTACAAGATGTAAAATAAGTCTTTGGTGTTCCCAGAATTTGCCTGAGGCTTTAGCTCAAAATCAGATCATAAACCTTGCAGAATATTTAATTTTGGGGGTCAGAGGAAAACCAAGCTCTTGTTGTGCCTGTGGCTTTAAATGTAAATGATCAAATGCACTCGCTCTAGATTACTCGTGTTGTGTTCCCTCATGTGTATCTTCCACTGGATTTTAAACAGTTTTAACTTGCTTGGAAGACCCGATTGAGACAAATCCTGCATGTTCATAGCAAGTACGCAAAATTGACACTAATATTTGTGAGTTTGCATTATTGTATATAGTTTATGCAAATGTTTCCCAGTACTGGGTTGCAGCTGGAAGGGCATCCGCTGTTTAAAACATATGCTGGATAAGTTGGTGGTTCATTCCGCTGTGGCGACCCCTGGTGAATAAAGGGACTAAGCCGAAGGAAAATGAATGAATGAACTTAGACAAATGCTTAATGCCACGTTTTCTGTAAATTGAAGGGATGAGGAGATGGCGAGATGACACTTTGCTACTTGTTTTCATTCATTTGTACTTTTGTCTTTGTTTTCTTGCCTTTCTGCATGTCCTGAGGCTTAGCTGAAGACCTACGTAGTGACATTTTATATACCCGACAAGATGCAGAAATGTCATCTAAAAAGACATCTTTTAAAAACCTTACATATACCTTACATATACAGTAGGAACGATATATCAGACAATGTTGATGGTTTTAAAACCTTGACTTTTCCAAACTGTGGTATACCTTGAAAACGGTTATCATCCCATGCCTAAGCAGCATAACACGGTTTTTAGGATCTAAAAGTTAATTCTTTAAATAAAGTCTCAAGCAAAAATATTTCATTGGCGACATCTGCTGGTACGTAAAGAATATGGTCAATACTGATGAACTTTACACTCAAATTTTCGCATATGATCAGCATGCTGTAATCCATTTCTTAAGCATTCAGTGCAATACTAAATGTTATTGTTCCACTATAATTGGTTCGTTTTGTTTCATCATCATATAGTTTAGAATACTGTACAATGTTTTATAATAATTAATTATTTTAGTGTCCATTTCATTCGGCATATTTAAAATTGGGGTCATCCACGGTTTTTGACATACTTTAAACCAGCGCTTCTGCAGGTTTATCAAGTTAAATGTAAGAATTTAAAAGACATTTTTAAGACCATTATGAATAATATTTTAGACTTATAAAGGGCTAAAGGCTAAGGAATTTTTCAAATGGCCCAGATTTTGTATTTGTCGTATCAAAAAAAAAAAAAAAAAAAAAAAAAAAAGTTATAATTTAATACATTTAATAATACAAAAAAATTTTTGAATATATATATATTTGTAGCAAAATATTTAAAATAGTGTGTAAAAAAAAAAGAAGCAAGCTTTACTTTTTCTAACATAAACTTTCTTTAAAATAAAAAATGAACAAATGTTTTAAAAGTTTTAAAAACTAGAATAAACTAAATCTATGCACAACAATCTGTCCAGGGTGATGTCTTCAGCAGTAAATACATGAAGCACATTTAATTCACATTATGTTATTGTAAGGAAAATAATTAAACCATTATGATAAATAGAGTTAAAATGACCTTTTTGAATAAAAGTTTTAAGTTTTATTGAGATGGATTGTTGGTGATTGTATGGGTTTTGGCCAGATTGGGTAGCAGAACATGAACAAAGGAAAATGAAGGCTAGTTTAAAACAAGATTTAAGACCTAACACAATATTTCAGTAAACTTAAGACTATTTAAGACCCCGCGGAAACCCTGTTTAAACACAATAGCCCTGGTAATTAGTTATTATAATAATGATGTAATTCTAACTCAGATACTATCTGTGAGAACGAGTAACACTACTAGAAACAAGTTTAAACCCATAAAGAAGTTGATGAAAAAAGGGAATTGCGATCAACGTGACATATGTAAATGGAAAGTAGTAAGCCAACACTATCACCGTAATAGCAGATATCTTCTATGAGAATACTGTAGGTCAAATATCATCAGCTCAGTTAAACTTTTATAAATTTAAAGTTTTTTTTATTTTATTTTATATAGCGCCAGTGCTCAAGGACGCTTTACAAAAACAGTAGGAGAATAAGAAAAGTAATAACCCTAAGAAGGTAGAGAACATGGGAGACTAATAATACATAAAAAGAATGACAAAAGACATGAGAACAAGTAACAAAACAGAAACTCATTCCTGTCTTTCAATGAGTGCTTATGTGTATAGGAGAACTAGGCAGCACACTCAGGCCTGCAAGATGGATTTAATTTAGTATTCTTATTATTAAAATATATCTGAATGAGGATCAAATGACTGAGTTGGTCTTTGAGAATGAAAATTAACCTGTTTGTTCCTGCAGATCTTCCTGTTTGACTCTGAATGTTTCTTCAATCTTCACATCTTCACTCTCCTCTTTAATAAACGCCATCTTTATAACAGTGTGGAGATCAGTCGCTTCAGCAGGAGTTGTTCTCTGTGTTTGGACACTTTATCCTGTTTAAAATGAACAAAACAATAAAAATGTCCTGTTTAAATAATAACTAGCTTCAACACTTGCTTCAATAGTTTCTTTATATGAGATAATCAACTAAAAGGAATCAGGTTAAAGTTTTCATTAAAGCACTTATTACACACATTTCTGTTGCTTTATTCAAACAATAGTCCTCATTACAGTGAGTAAAATAGTACTACGTTGTATAAATGGTTAAAATAATATTGTTAACAGCAGGTACATATTTCAGCATCGGGTGAAAAAACCTGCAACTTTAATCAATCGATTTATATCTGTGTAAAAGCTTGAAAACAAACCTTTCTCCAGTTGAATCACAGCGCGAAAGCGGCGCGGCCTTATGACGTCACGCCAAAATAAAAGTCTTTTTTGTTTAGCTATTTTTGCCACTACTGTTGCAGTCATGACTTATTGATAACATTTTCCCTCGTTTGTAAACTCCATTATAAATGAATCCATTATATAAATTTAAACTGTCCAATTTAGATCGTAAATATCTAGTTGTTTAGAATTAAACTGGGACCCAATCTTTGGAACCCCAAAAATGGCAACATAAGGGGATGCATCTATATTTACCTGCAACAAGACATAATTGTAAAATAATTAATCCAATAATTTTGTAACATAGGGCATAAAGAACATATGACTTAAATTACACTGTGGTGCATGACATCTGTCATGTTATACCTTTTAGAATGTTGGGGTTTTCTGCCTTAAACATTTAGTCTTAGTGAATTAAAAAATGTTTCAAAATTGTCTTAAAAATGTTTAGATTCAAGGTTTTAATCAACTTCAAATACTGAATATTTGGGTATGTGAGATAGATAGCAGATATGTTGTGTAAAGTGAAAAACGAGGGAGAAATAAATCAAGTCATGACTGCAACAGTAAGGGACAAGAAAAAGCTAAACAAAAAAAAAAGACTTTTATTTGGCGTGGCGTGTGACATCATAAGGCTGCGCCGCTTTCGCGCTGTGATTCAACTGGATAAAAGTTTGTTTTAAAGCTTTTACATGAATATAAAGCGATTGATTAGTATGCCAACCGCTAATAAAACTCATAAGAAGAAGAAGAACCGATTGATTAGAGTTTCAGGTTTTTCATCCCATGCTAAATTTTGTACCTGCTGTTGACAATATTATTTTAACTCTTTATACAACGGAGTACTATTTTACTCACAGTAATGAGGACTATTGTTTGAATAAAGTAACAGAAATGTGTGTAATAAGTGTTTTAATGAAGGTTGATTCATTAAATCATTCCACTATCTTCATCTCCGGAGGGCATATTGCCCCCGAGAGACAGCACAGCGGAACCCACAACTCACCACCTCGGAGCTCACGTCTCTCTCCTGCACGCTTCTTTTAAAGAGTCTCGTCATAAGCGGTCCACAGGTGAATCCACTCAGGAGAAATCACATGGTCCTGCGATCTCAACATTCCACATTATTTTATAGCCTACTAAACTGTAACAAAACAAAGTCACTTTATTTGTGCCTCAGATTCACTGTAAAAAATAAATAAGCAATACATATAAATGCATGTATTTATAAAATAAAGATGTCACTCTGTAAAAAGGTGTTTATTTAAAATAAACTGCCTAAATTCAGACAGACTTTGATTTTAACTTACACTGGGAAAAATGTTTTAGAAAAAGCCATAATAAAAAAGCAAACAGCAGTTTACACTGGAAAATAAAACCCGTTTACATTATTAAAAAACAGTGAAACAACAATTGAAAAAAACTTTTTTATATTACATGAATTGAAATCCTGTATTGAAGGCATTTTGGTCAGTTTTAATGCATTAATGTAGGCTATTTAAAGCTGGACCGACTGACGCAATAGACATGATGTATGTCGCGTTTGGTTAATTTAATATGCACGCGAAAACTTACTTGAAAACCATATATTGCTGGATTCTTTTATGGGCACGAGAGATAAAGTGCTTATGAAGTGCTTCGTCGGCCTCTGGTCGTTAACTGATGCAGATCCGACGTTTGATGAGCTGGGACAATAGAACACACGACCGAATTGTCATGCCTATGTTTGGCCGACCATATATAGATGTTAGAATTAAAGGGGCCGACGTGTTGAGCTTCGGCCGACGTCAGCCCAACGTATGTGTGCTGTCTGGGACAGGCAGTTCAGAGGATGCAAAATGAGTTGAAAAACGTCCCAAATCATCTAGTATTTCGTACTAGATCATAGAATCACCTGAGAAACCACAAAAGCAGAGATTTGACTTATCTTTAACTGCTTAAGATCATATGCACCAGATCAGCAAGAGACAACAGTTGTTGTGTTACTTGCGCGAGTTTGTTGGTCTTCTGTGACTGGGTTTTCCCTCGCCGGGCTGGCCTGAGGAACCACGTGGTGCTCGAGAAAGGTGGCTTCTCTGTGACGTCTCTGGGATTCCCGCTCGTGAGCGGAGGCTCGTTGTCCTGGGTTACCGGGGTAGCCGACTCTGCCGAGAGTCAGTTTAGCGGAAGTTTCAGCGGTCCGAAACTTAAGAGGTTTGCATAAAGAGTTTGTGGTGACCCAATCGCGTGGTGGCGATTGGGGGTGGAAGCAACAGCGGGCGCAAACCAGCTTGATGCAAAAGGCACAGATTTAAGGGCTGCAGTAGCTTTTAAGTGACCTGCTCTAGTCCATCCCTCATGACGCTATAGTCCAATGAACAGCTGCCATGAAGGGCGGGGCCACGCCCCGTACCAGTGTAATCAGGTTTAATCATTAACCGACTGCAAGAGACTTCACGTGGTAAAATCTCTGGTAAGATTGTAACTATCTGACATCAAATGTTACAAGACGAATACTGTTCGTATTACAAAATTCTCATTTACACCAATGTATTGCAAATAAAAAGAAGCTCGGTTTAACACCAAACACGAAGCATTTCAAACACATACAGATCATTTTATCCTGTTAAGGGCAATACAACACATTATTAACCTGGTTGGTCGGAATAAACATGGCACATAAGGAAACCTATAATGTCATTCAAAACATCAAATTTTGCCTTGGTTCTAACATTTAAAAGAATTGTCTTTCTTAAGTCTATCATTCATTTCCAGAGATCTCTTTGTCTCTGAATTCTGTCCATCTGGCTGCAATTCGAATGTCTCGAGGGCGAACGCATGGCCACAAGATCACATGATCGGTCATTCAAAAGTCTCGTGATGTAGGTCCTGAAAGCTCCCTTGTCTAGATGGTTAACGATTTACGAAATGGCTGAAAGCATCTCTGTCCGTTTATGGCCAGGGTATTGGGGGAAGAGAGTCAAATGAATTGGCGCCCTGTTATGTGATGGTACAAACCCTGGAGCTTCGATGAATGAAAGACAACGTGGCTGCCCCAAGATTCCAAGCCTGATTCGAACTGGTTTTGGATCAGTGAATCACTTCACTTACCAGGCTGTAATTCCACATGTGTTGTACAGAATCCAGAGAGAGAGGAGAGAATATGGAGTAGCCTTCTCACACTCTCACTATTGCATAAAGGAAACTTATGAAAAAATAAAGTGAAAAAAAGAGTCAGTAAGAGAAAATACAGTTCTCTGGAAGGTAAATGTTTGTAAGACCCACTCATTCAGCCTATTACAACCAAGTCTCTGTTTGGAGAGCAGTGTTGGTGCTTGACAGTGCAGGAAGAGTACTTCTGGGGGAGAAGAGCAGTGATGGTTGTACAGAGTCTAGAGAGAGAGGAGAGAATATGGCCACAGGTGGAAACTTGCAGTTGGACATGTTAGAAGTAAATGAGGATGGAAAAATGTTGTTTCACATCCAGTCCAATTCCAGCCTTTTCCCGGCAAAAGATCTCCTCTTTGAGCCATAATCATAGAGTAACTCCTCATCACTCAAAATGTCTTTTGTGGCAATGAAGAGAATGATGTCTCTATCATTATGGACATACAGCCTGGGCCGGATATTGGCTCTTTTTCTGGAGTGACGTATCAGGCGTCCATAATTGAACTTCATGGGATGGCACTGACAACTTTCTTCATGTGCGTCAATGCACATGGCTTCATGTTGTTTGTTCTTATAAAAAAAACAAATGGCCAGCTCTGATGCCGCTGGTCAAAGCAATTGCCATCCCATCTTCATGGCTAACCAGCTGGCCATGGTATTCACAGACAACCTCCCCAACCTGAAAGGGTCTTTTGGTGAAAACACCATCGCCCTTGTCAGGGACGGGCCTGACAGTCAGTCCTTTCCAGCGTTGAGACAAAATCATTTTATGCACAAAGCTGCTGTCCATGACTAAGTCCAACCTGGCAACGGGCTTCCACTGCTTCAGAACCTCTGCCGCCTGTGGGACGTTTGACGTCCACCCTTGTTTGTCCATCCAGCGCTTTATTTTGGACTCTGATGGCTGCTGTCCAGCAAAGTGTTCTAGAAACACAAAACACATCAGTATTTGGCTATTCTCACTCAATTTCACTGTTTGTGTCTTTAATCATTTGTATACTCACCAAGAACATGCTGTTCACGCAGCTTGAGCTGCTCGCTACGCCAGCGGTCATAGCAGTGCCTCTCATGTTCTGAGCCACACAGCTCATTCCTGCGAGCCCTTTTTGGAGGAGGCCCCTCCAGAGTCACTGGACAGAACTGCTCAAGAGTTTTGTAGGCCGTCTGTTCATCTACCATTGTCTCTCGGCAGGAAGCTCTACTGGACCCTTGTCTATAAGATCACAAAAAAATAAATATTGAAGGAAGGAGAGGCAAATTAATCACTGCTGTGGGTTGCAAATTTAATAATAAGGATCATCTCAGTTGTTAGATGCTTACCGTTTTTTCCCAGCAAGCTGATCTAGCACACTTAGAGCCAGAAATGCATCTGAAGACGTTCTACTCATGTAGTTCCTTTCAGGTGTTGCTGGCTTGTGCCCGAACAGACGTGCCACCACATTTCTCTCCACTTCTGACAGGTTTTGTGCTGCTGCCTCAAATGCTTTCTGGGCATCACCATAGGTCACACTGGGGAGACTGTATCTGAAACACAAGGCATCATAAGAATGCAAGAAGTGGACGGATGAACATGTAGAGTTAAAGACAAGTGTAATGTTGCTTACTTGTCTTGTAGTCTTTTTAAGTCATTGGAGGGATTATAAATTGATCTCCCACTACTTGACACAAAAAATAAATCAACTGCCACATCATCACCGGTGCGGTTTTCTTGCAGCATTACTGGCCGCACCTCATTGAAGTACAAGTCAAACCACTAGTTAGAGAAAGGGGAAAAAATAAATAAATATGACTTTGCCACAATATATTTATTGCTGTTATGATTTAAAGTACAATATAAACTTACAAGTTCCTGTTCGTGGGACAACGGTACTTTGTGCTCCTTCACTGCAACACAGACACCATTCTCTATCCGGCTTCTCCTCTCCCAATCCTCAACCTGCAAACAGACAGTTTTGCACATTGATGAAGCATATAGAAACAAAGAAGAGAAGGGAGGGAAAAACAAACACTTACAGTCATGTTTGTCACTACTCTAGGCCGCTGAAGTAGCTTCAGCATGATAACAGCCTCAAGGTAGTAGAGGACGAGCAGCCGTTCATTTTTAGTCAAACAGTCCCCTGTAATGGCTCCTGGACCCTGCAATTTGCATATCACTGCCTGAAAATCTTTGAATGCTGCCTCCAAAACAGCAAGGCAGTCCTTTGGCAAAATTTCTTTGCCATAACCAAACTCAGATTTTTTCCCTGTGACCTCCATGCTCTCTTTTTTGGACATACCACTCTGTATTCCATACAGCACATCCATAAAACTTTCACAGTCCTGGAACAGAGATGGATTGTTGTGGCGAACGTCCGTGGAGGTAATAATGTATTTCATGAACCTTGAAAAGAGATCAAAATTAGGTTGTTACAGTCAGAATATAGCACAGCTGAAATGATTAGTTAACATGTACATGGCAAACTTGTGGTTGTTCCACATTACTGACCTCTTGAGACCCTTCCAGTAGTTGAACACTGTCCATTTTGAGAGCTTTGTATCTGACAAGATGTTAAAGTACTCTCGCACTTTCTCCACCTGCCGAACAAACATCAGGTTTGGCTCTGTGGGGTCCATGTAATGCAAGAACCTGGACACTGTTTCCACCTGAAATGACACATTTCACATTAAAATAAACACACTTTTTGCATGTATACCTTCACTCAATTAATTAACTTACTACTTGTCTGCTGTTTTTATGTCCTGGGTCAGTGTGCAGGTCCTTATTAAATCCTGCTAGAAGGGGGTGGTCAATGGAGTGCTTATTGTATAAGCCTTTTTTGACCATCTCCACCCTCACGGAAGAGGTCCACATCGGTCCACCAGTGCTAAAATAAAAACAATAAACAGCAGGTGATCAAAACGACTGTGTACATTAAAGAGAAATCATATCCACAGTGTACATTTATTTTCTGGGAATGCCGATGTGAAACTGTACCTCTGATAGTACTCTCCAGAGCTCTCGTCAGATGTGGGCTCATTTGGAGGCTCCACTGGACCTTCTGCACCTTCTTCAGAGCTTTGAGGCACAGAAGATGTAGTCGATTGAGCTGGTTCCGGGAGGACCGAAGGCAAGTTATTAATGACCAACCCCTTTGACTGCATCTCCGCAATCATCCTAAAACAAGGAACATAAAATAAGGTCAAATAAACAATAGCAAAAATGCATGTTTATTAATATGTGTAGATGTTTGATTCAAAGTCAGGTCAAATCATAGAAGCACAGCTGAGTTACAAACCTGGCCAGAGGATTAGTAGAGTCCAATATGTCACAAATTTTTTCAAACTCCCAGAAACGTCCTCTGTGACAGAATTCGGACAACTCCTTCTTGGCTTCTAAGACGACAGCCTGGATCTCTGCCTCTGTGCTGTTCCTCATACACACCTTCTTGAGATGCCCAGGAAGAGAGTGAGGGGTCTTTTTGCACACAGGGCAGAGGAAAAACATCCTGCTGTGGAAGGATCTGTGTGGATAATAAGACCAACATGTTATAGAATGAAGAGACTAAGAGCAGCTTTGTGAAGGTTTGGGGTCCACCACAGCCCAGCCCCCACACCAGGTACAGGAACAAAGGATCAAGTACACAAACGAACACAGCAAAGTGTGCCGGACATTGTGTCTAGAGTTAAGACAAAACTTAATTTCATATTAATATAATAATGTTACTAACCATATTATTTAAAAAGTGTATGTAATAATATGACATTTATTATGAGAGAAGATAAAAAGTGTCTCAATTATTTCTTAACCCAAGATAACCCAGCAGTTAGGATTTACAAGTCAATTTCAAATAACAACACAATTAGTGTACATCTGTCCTCTTCAGAGGTTTTCTAAACACTCTTTGACTTGACTTTCACAAAATTAGCTAACTCCACTGACATGACACAAGCTAAACTGAGTTTTAAGAGGTCTGCTGCTTAAGGCATACTGACAAAATCTACTTACTCTTCAGAATCCATTTCAGATGTTGAAAAGTGAGTTCTGTCCACTGGTCAAAAGCAGCAAGCTGTAGCTGAAAGGGATACAACTGTAACTTGACTGAGATGAGATGGGCCTCTTTAACCTGAGCTGGCAGCAGGTCAACGGCCTATCAGGACGAAGCATCCAACAGCAGCCCAATCTGACCATCCCCAGGTGTTAATGACCCAAAAGGAGCAGAAACAACTTTAAAAGTTACAACAGCTACAATAACTGATTTAGGTATATGTTTCAGTGGATTTAAAAATATATTCTCTTAGTTTTGACTTTGAGTAGTTTTATATTTCACCACACAGATGCAGGGAAGTATATTCTAAAGTTTGAAACAGTACACAAACAAGGAAAATCTATTTAATAAGACACAACTTATGTGAAAATATACATATGAAACAGAAAAAAAAAAAAACATCAAAACATAAAGGACAGTACAGGGATAAAATAAATAAAGTTCAATGACAGACAGTTGTTTAGTTTCCTTTCAAAGATAAAACCCAAAGTAAATATATATTTAATTATCTGTAATAATGGATAATAGAGTTTGTGTGTAATTTTATATAGGACAACAATTAAGAGAAAAAACAATAAGCTCGACAATAAAACTGTTTAACCATTTGCTTTGTAAGATTGTGTTGTTAAAGCCTCCTCAGAGAGCATGAGGATATGAACAGTCTTATAGTGAACAGTGATTATATATAATTATATGTGTTAGGGTCTTGAAATTCACCAAATTATAAAAACGACCAAAAAAAGAGACCTATAACACATTTTAGAGTGGATTTATACTTAGTTTGGGGAAATATAAAATAAATAAAATAGAATATATATATACATACATCTCGAGTGGACCTGGGGCCTGTTTCAGAAAGGAGGTTAAGTGAAAACTCAGAGTATTTTAACCCTGAAATAAGAGAAACTCTGGGTTTTCTGTTTCAAAATGGCAGGTTTGTCAAACTGGAGAAAGCAGGGTAAGTCAAGCCTGTTTCTGAAAGAGAGGTAACTTTAACTCCGAGTCAGTTACCGTGGTAACTTACTCTGTGAACCTAACCTGGTCAGTAGCAGGTTTTATTCTCTAAACTCAGAGTTTCTGTCGGTCTCCCCCCCCCTTTTTTTAAAGACGAAGCAGTATTTCTCGCATTAGCCTTACGTTTCCACCCACCTATTTTAATGCTCATTTTGGATATGCGCATAAAAACGATTGATGGAAACATCATGATGCACATATCTTTTGAAAATATGCATAAAAACATCTGCGCATAACTGAGTAGGAGAAACTTTTATTCGATATGAAAAGATGCGCATAAACTGCGTTGAAAACACTTTTACTGAACAAATTCCAGTATGTGCATCAAAAAAAGGTTTGTTATAAGAGATGATGATGAAAATGTGTGTGAATAGACAAACCAGCTGGCTGAGCACACTGTAAAACATCTGAAATGTTGTTTTGGTCATTCTAAAACACGTGAACCGTTTCAGTATTAATGTATATTATTAATGACCTCCAGAGCGTCTGGAGCGTGTCAAGAGCGTCTGTTCTCCACGTCTCATGGCTCCAAACGCCCCCATGTGTTCATTGTGTGTCATTGTCTTCTGAGGTGCACGTACATTTAGCCTATTAAATAAAGAAAAGATTGATGCAGCTTCTTCTACCGCAGTAAATTCTGTTTTTACTGTTGATATTTGGCGCCAATTAATCAGGAATTGACGATTTTGTTCTCTTTGATTCATTGTATGGAAACGCTGCTTTATTCGCACATCTTTTATGCGATATTCCAGTTTTGCAAATAAATTTAATTCACATTTTTGGATGGAAACAGCTATTGCCTACATCTCAGTCACACAAAGAACAAAGTCACGTACGAGAATGGCTTGTCCTGTTTTAAATAATTAGCTTAAATTCACTGACCTTCGACATGTACTGTATTAATGGGATTAGGCTATTATTCGTTCTAAAAACTATTTGTTAGTACTGCTTAACCTCTATCAACCTGTATCAACCTCTACCACTTGATCAATAATAGAGGCAGACACACAGGTGCACTTTTACATCTATTAAAACTGATGAATGTGTATAAAAGTGGGAACGTGTGTACAAATTTTATAAACGTCACACATTACATTACTTTTTTATTATACTTAAATATTTAAATTCTTTAGATGTAAAATTACGCATTAACTTGAGCAGCTATATTTCCCACGCTGTCTTGGTCACTGAGGCAGTGGTGTTGCTTTTTTAAATATATGGTCATATTTGCTATGCATGAGCATATCAAGTTCAGCTGGAAAAAGAGATGCTGGTCTCTTTTTTTCAGATGTTGCTATGGTCACTCGTAATATCTGCGCTCCATTGATAATGCCTTTTTATAGTCACGGTGTGCGCGCTTAACTCTGAGTTGGTCTACTCAAAGTTGATGGATCCAACTCAGATCGGCTATTCTGAAACCGAAAACTCTGACTTTTTAATATGTCGGTAAATCAACTCAGAGTTCAAGTTTAAACTCCGAGTTGGTTGAACCTCCTTACTGAAACAGGCCCCTGGAGTCTTAAAGAATTGGAAACAACTGTTTATAAACAACTGAGTTATTTGCCGCTTTAAGTTAATTGCGTTGTATGCAAGCTGCCAGTTTGGATGTTGATTGTATTCTTAATAGGCCTATATTTATGCTTATATTGTTACATATATGCAAGTACAAAATATATTTCAATAATATACATATAAACATACATACACATGTTATTGTAATATATATTTTGCTCTTACATGAATACTGATCTGAACTCTTAATGGCTGGAGTGGGTAACGTTTCTAACTTATGTTTTGCTGTGAATATATAAATGGTCTCATTAGAAAGTTATTGTTCTAAACCATGATGTTGGTGTTAATAGTCAAATGCAAGCTTTTCCAAATGACTGCCAGAATTCTATATATATATAAAAAAAAAAATTAATTAAAAACGGTTATGTTTTGTTGACCTGCTGACCTGTTGGCCTAGACAATTACTCCTGTGTATTCCATTGTAGGCATGGGTCGGTATAAGATTCTGACGGTATGATAACCTTGGATAAAAATATCACGGTTTCCTGGTATTGTGATTACTGCTCTAAAATATATTCTTTTAAATGTCTGGGTAAAAAACTAAACCTCTTCCCTTTTGAGCACAATATATTTTATTTTGAGAAACTTTTAAAATATTTTGGAGCAGTAAACATTTCAGGCTGAATAATGAAAATCAATTATTGACTTCTGCTGTCTTCATTAGTTTCAAAAACACAGACTTCTTTACATTTTAAAATGGCATCTTTGGATATATTTTCTGCTGGAGATACTGTTGTTCTGAAAACAAAATAAAAAATTAAACTGACTTATACCCTGTAAGCTGAAGAACAGCAGAACACTTCTGTCCAAAACCCCTTACAAAACTGCACATTATTAATAATGTGTTAAATTTAGTCATTAAAGAATTACAGGGCGAGTAGTTATGAACAATTTCATAATAAAGTTCTTTCATCTTATTATGTATATTGATAGCAGCTCAAATTTTAATAGAAGAAAGTAAATGGTCATTAAATTTACCTGAGCTCGATTTATTAACTAAGATTATTCTAATCCACTGACTGTTACATTTAATAATCTTAATTTATGCTTCTTTAAGCATAAGCTCGAGTCTAATGTATTAGTTTGTGTGAGACAGAATTAATAACCCATTCATAAATCCTCCCACAAATGACAATAAACTCAGAGTCAGAATAAAGGTCACCGTCCTCTTTAACTAATCTAAAATAAAAATGACTCCTCTGTCCCACCAATACTTCATCATGTAGATTAGTTTCTTCAAGCTTACAGGCTTCCAAAGCTCACTTGAGGAAATGGTCAAGTTTAACAGAGTTTATTTCAACCCAAATCCCTGCTGATAATAAAAGAGTAGAGCTCCACATTTAGCAGAGATCAGTTTAGGGATCTGCTGTAAAACCATCATGAATTAGGGTCAGCATTCAAGCAGAGACCCAATGGATTGAGAAAAGCTCATTAGAGTCATCTTTAATGAACATGTAGATGAAGATGCTGTAAAAGCTCATTTGTCTGCTCTGAAAGTCCAGATTTGAGCATTAGAGACTCATGATGTTGAATAATGAACACTTTTCACAAGACTGTTATCACACGTTTAACGGCCGTCAGCAGCTTAAATCCATCAGTGTGGTTGTTTGTTTTTAATGTTTGTGCATTTCTGTGTGTTTATGTATGAATGACATCATCTTTACATCAAACTACAGGACAACCAATGAGCGCTTGTGTGAGGTGTGTGTAATGCAGTGTGTATGTGTTTGTGTGTGTGTGTGTGGGGGGGGGGGGGGGGGGGGTAATCTGGCATTATTCTCTCTTCTGGCTGCATTAAATCGGATGCGTTTTAAATAATGAAAAAAACATAAGAACTGCATGGATTAAAAAAAAATCAATCAAACATCACATTTCATTTATTCATCCCTCATTAATTGAATTAATGTGTTGCTGTTGTGATTTCCAGAAAGTCTCTGAAGCTGATTTGAGTGTGTGAGCGGTTGATGATTTATTTGACAGAAACTCAAACAGGATTCAGACATTTCACATCTTCATCTCTCTCTCTCTCACAAACACACACACACAGATCTCTTTTTCACTCCCACACACACACACACACACACACACACACATGCACGCACGCACACACACAGCAGTGAACACATGCACACACCCACACACAAACAGCAGTGAACGCGCACACACACACACAGCAGTGAACACATGTATGCACGCACACACATACACACACACACACACACTCTCTCTCTGCTACTGACTGCTCCTGCAGAGGATTCTGGGTAAATCTCTCGTCAGTCTTCAGCACAGTTTTACTGATGATCCAAGATAATAAACAGTAGAAATCAGAAATGCACATTTAGCAGAGATCAGTTTAGGGATCTACTGTAAAACCATCATGAATTAGGGTCAGCATTCAAGCAGCGACACAATGGATTCTGAAAAGCTCATTAGAGGAATCTTTAATAAACATGTAGGAGATGAAGATGCTGTAAAAGCTCATTTGTCTGCTCTGAAAGTCCAGATTTGAGCATTAGAGACTCATGATGTTGAATAATGAATGCTTTCACAAGACTGTTATCACACATTTAACGGCCGTCAGCTGCTTAAATCCATCAATGTGGTTGTTTGTTGTTAATGTTTGTGCATTGATGTGTGTTTATGTAGGAATGACATCATCTTTACATCAAACTACAGTAAAACGAATGAGCGCTAGTGTGAGGTGTGTGTAATGCAGCGTGTATGGGGGACAGAACAGTGAATCTGGCATTATTCTCTCCTCTGGCTGCATTAAATATGACGTGTTTCCATTGTTTGTCATGTTCAAATAATGAAATAAACATAAGAACCGCATGAATAAGAAAACAAACATCACACTTCATTCATTCATCCTTCATTTATTCATTGTCTTGATTGTGTTGCTGTTATGATTTCCAGAATGTCTCTGAAGCTGATTTGAGTGTGTGAGCTGTTGATGATATATTTGACAGATTCAGGCATTTCACCTGTTCATCATCTAATAAACATCATCTCTAGTGGATTTGACTTCGACTTTTAATATTTGTGCACAAACAACAGAGAAAAATCAACAATATAAAATAATACACACACAAATGACCTGTTCTTAGTCAATTAAGTTGGTAACACACACACACACACACACACACACACACACACACACACACACACACACACACACACACTCTCGCTCTCTCTCACACACACAAAAACACAGACACACACGCAGATCTCTTTTTCACTTACACACACACTCTGCTACTGACTGCTCCTGCAGAGGATTATGGGTAAATCTCTCCTCAGTCTCTCAGCACAGTTTCACTGATGATCCAGGCCAAACCCTAACCCCAGCACAGAGCGGCTCAGTGAATGTGGTCTGGACTAGGCTTGCCACGATAGACGGTGTTGACGGTGTTACCGGTTTTAAGTCGCAACACCGGTGACATCACTTTTCCACCGTGACACCGTGCCCACATTTTTTTTAAGTATTCCTTTTTTTTTAATTCAATATTTATTTGAATTAAATGGAAAATATAATTCCAAATAATTTACTTAAGACGAGAGCATGCAGTAGGCTGTAGTTAAAATCTGAACATAGCTACAATGCTTCATATTTCCTTTATCATGTGAGAAGAACGACATGAGTCGAATTTACAGAAAGAGAATGGCGGATGATTTAGTGTCAAAATGCAAACCAAAAGCGCCTCATTTAAAAAATCCCGCGACCATCATCTCACAGTGTTTAGTAATAAATAATCTTATTTTTTATTAAACTGAAAGTGATTGCCGCGCCACTGACAAGCCAACTGCAGAGAAACAAAGAAACCTCGCGGCAACCGCAATGAATACTTTTCCTGAAGTTCATCTGTTCTTTTGTGCACTTGATTATTATGAGTTTAATGTTAAAAAAATCAATAATGAAAAGGCCGACAAGAGTGTATCCTGTGTGTGTGCGCGCGTCTTCACTGAAGTCTCCCTCCAAAACCGAAAGTTGCGTTTGTCTGTCTAGCAATATTTCGGCTTTTAATCGAATGAAAAGTTAATTTAGATGAGCCAATATTAAAAACTTGCAGTAAAGTAAATGTGACGTGCGGCCACACATCGAAACTGAGGTTTGATCTCATCTCTCTCTCTCTCTCTCTCTCTCTCTCTCTCTCTCTCTCTCTCTCTCTCTCTCTCTCTCTCTCTCTCTCTCTCTCTCGCTGTCATCCATGATAGACGCCACACAAGTCAAGTCGCCGCCTAATAATTATATGAATTATAATAAAATGAAAACCAAAATCAACAATTCATTGCATTTTTCGTTTGATAAAAATATACGAAAACGAAAAAAATCAAAGGGTGGCTAGTTTGTATTCATGTGTTTTAATATTAATGAAAATATGCTTAGCCTATTTATGCTCAACGGTTATTATAGGCTACGCTGCCAATAGGCAAGCTATTCAAAAAATTATATTTTAGAGTGTACTGAGTTATAATGTATATTTTACAATAAAAACTAAATGTAGCATGTGTCGCTGTCATTTAAAACACGCAATTCATAACACACCAGGGCTGTAGGCCTGTAGTCTATCTATGCAGTGTGTAAACGTAAAGGGAGGTGTTGGCCAAAAGTCATAGCTACTGCGCACCACGTTATTGAACTCCAATATCTCTGAGGGAGATTGTTACCCGATAGCCAATATTGACTTGGGAGATTTTAAAAATAAAAGGCATTTTAAAAAAGGAACAACACGCAAATCAAAAAATAAAACTGGTCCCGTGGAGCACTTGTCACCTTGTCACTGTATGCTGTGTAGTGTGTGGGCCCGTCAACTGCCGCTATTAAGAGAGAAAGAGAGCGCGCGCGCACGTGAGAGCTTAAAGCCGGCATCAATATAACGAAAAGCAAGATCATGTCGTTATAAATATTCCATTAACAATACTTATCGAAATATTTATACATTTATAGTGTTTATTGAGATTGTGTGATCTGTATAGGCTGTCTGATCTTTACAGAAGCTGTAAACTGACACGTGCTCGGTGACCGCACAGTGACGTTCAGCTCTGATGAGGCACTTTTATTTAGCCTGTAGTCTTTAGATTTTTTACATAATGTTCCATTAATTAAAATTTCTTAATTTTTTTTTATTTATAGTTTATATATAAATTGAGTGCTAGCTTGTTTAGCTGTGATCATTATGCAAGGATCATATTTCATATTCGGTTTATTCTTCAGTAACCTATATTCGTTATTAATGTATTTTATAAACGGATTGTTTATAAATACTAAGCTATTAATATATAATACATTAGGCTAATTAATACATAAAGACATTGAAGTCAGGTAGGACAACAAAAGACAACCAAAGTAGGTTCCCCCTGTTGGCAAAGGTAACCAAAAAGTATCTTTGCGTGTACGCAACAAGCTGCGCATCCGAGAGAGTGTTCAATACGATGGGGAACATAGTGAGCCCCAAGATCAGAGATGGTCAACTTGTTGGGTTTCCTGGGAAAGACCATGTAGACTGCACTGTTAATAAAAAAATGCAGTGTTTTTGTTTATTTAATTTTTTTTAAAGACTGCCGACCTGTCATTTTTGTAGCCTAATGTAATTTGGAAGTTTTTTTTTATATTTGTTTCTTGTTCATTCGTTTAATCTTTTTTAAACTTTGTGCTATTTAATTACTTATCTTTCTATTTTATTTTCTTATTCGTTTTAAAAACATTCTAACATAAGTAATAAACGTTCTACGGTTGTTATTTGTTTGGTTCCAATTTCCACAGTTTTTTTCAGCCTGTAGCATTGTTGTTGTTTTTTTCGTTGTGTTAATAAAAGTTCTGTGTTTATTAACAGTGATTTTTTTGTAGTTTGACGCCGAATTGCCAATTCCCGAAAAACCGAAAGTGAAAGTATAATAGGCACGCATTTATAGGATATTTAAAAGCAGAAAAAAAGAGGAAACGCCCACCCCCACGGTGATACCGGTATTACCGGTGTTGTCACATGTCGATTAACCGGTGGGGAAATTTCCTCATCGTCACAACCCTAGTCTGGACTGAGTGGATGAGGCTCATTGTGTCTCTATAGATGTTGTAGAAGATCAGAGTTCCTGCACTGTGATCCACAAACACTCCTATTACACTGCTGATCCGCTCTACTGGGAGACGAGTGTGTGTTTTATTGTGTGTGAATGAGAAACTGGAGGAAGAGCAGAACAAACACTAGGACTGAGCATTATACCCAAACCAACACTCAACACCTCCCTTCCTCTTGATGCTCTTATATGACACTGATATACACACACCCTCTCCACTCCAGTCAATCTCCCAGTAACAGCGTCCACACACACTCTCTCTGCACAACACCTGAGGATCATCATCAAATCTGTCTGGATGATCAGGATACGGCTGTTTCTCTCTCACACACTTAACCTCTCTGTTCTCCTCAGACAAAATGAGAAGAGTGTGTGCTGTGTTTAGATCCAGTGTGAGGAAACAGACATCTGAACACAAGAAGAGACACATTTATAACATGTGTGTGTGTTTGTGTGTGCGAGAAAGTTTGTGTCTGTGTGTGAGAGAAAGAGAGAGAGTGTGTGTGTGTCTGTGTTTGTGAGAGAAAGATTGTGTGTGTGTGAGAGAGAGAGAGAGAGAGTGTGAGAGAGAGAGAGTGTGTGTGTGTGTGTGTGTGTGTGTGTGTGTGTGTGTGTGTGTGTGAGAGAGAGACATGTGATATGTATACAGGCAGTGCAGAATTATTAGGCAAATGAGTATTTTGACCACATCATCCTCTTTATGCATGTTGTCTTACTCCAAGCTGTATACGCTTGAAAGCCTACTACCAATTAAGCATATTAGGTGATGTACATCTCTGTAATGAGAAGGGGTGTGGTCTAATGACATCAACACCCTATATCAGGTGTGCAGAATTATTAGGCAACTTCCTTTCCTTTGGCAAAATGGGTCAAAAGAAGGACTTGACAGGCTCCGAAAAGTCAAAAATAGTGAGATATCTTGCAGAGGGATGCAGCACTCTTAAAATTGGCAAGCTTCTGAAGCGTGATCATCCAACAATAAAGCGTTTCATTCAAAATAGTCAACAGGGTCGCAAGAAGCGTGTGAAAAAACCAAGGAGGAAAATAAACTGAGAACTGAACCATTAAGTGAGAAAAGTCAAGCGTGCAGCTGCCAAGATGTCACTTGCCACCAGTTTTGCCATATTTCAGAGCTGCAACATCACTGGAGTGCCCAAAAGCACAAGGTGTGCAATACTCAGAGACATGGTCAAGGTAAGAAAGGCTGAAAAACGACCACCACTGAACAAGACACACAAGCTGAAACGTCAAGACTGGGCCAAGAAATATCTCAAGACTGATTTTTCTAAGGTTTTATGGACTGATGAAATGAGAGCGAGTCTTGATGGGGCCATGGCTGGATCGGTAAAGGGCAGAGAGCTCCAGTCCGATTCAGACACCAGCAAGGTGGAGGTGGAGTACTGGTTTGGGCTGGTATCATCAAAGATGAGCTTGTGGGGCCTTTTCGGGTTGAGGATGGAGTCAAGCTCAACTCCCAGTCCTACTGCCAGTTTCTGGAAGACACCTTCTTCAAGCAGTGGTACAGGAAGAAGTCTGCATCCTTCAAGAAAAACATGATTTTCAGGCAGGACAATGCTCCATCACATGCGTCCAAGTACTCCACAGCGTGGCTGGCAAGAAAGGGTCTAAAAGAAGAAAAACTAATGACATGGCCTCCTTGTTCACCTGACCTGAACCCCATAGAGAACCTGTGGTCCATCATCAAATGTGAGATTTACAAGGAGGGAAAACAGTACACCTCTCTGAACAGTGTCTGGGAGGCTGTGGTTGCTGCTGCACGCAATGTTGATGGTGAACAGATCAAAACACTGACAGAATCCATGGATGGCAGGCTTTTGAGTGTCCTTGCAAAGAAAGGTGGCTATATTGGTCACTGATTTGTTTTTGTTTTGTTTTTGAATGTCAGAAATGTATATTTGTGAATGTTGAGATGTTATATTGGTTTCATTGGTGACAATAAATTATTGAAATGGGGATATATTTGTCTACAGTAAACTTTCTTTTAATTGAATCTCTGACTCCTGCTCTTCTTCATCTGATAGACTGGTCATTTTTGGGTTAAAACTGTTGTTTCCCCTACAAAGTGTATTTATGCATGCACACTATAATCTGCTGTTTTACTTCACTGAACTTCATATAAAAGACAGAAACTTTTTTGAACAGGCCTATCTAAAAGGTTAATGCTGCCAACTGATGATCAACAGTAAAAATGACACATTTTTACCTCTTCCCAACAGGGAAAACACCAACAATCTAGAATGCATAATCAGTGTTTCCTCTAGGATTTTTTCCAGCTGTGGCGGCAGGTCTTTTTCACATCACATTCATGTAAAGCATTCCTCTGTTCGTGCACAAAACGTCTTGCACGCCCTCAAATTTACACACTCAAGTGAAGATCTTCTTGTGCGCTCTCAAATAAATGCTGCTGAAGTGCTTTTTTGTGCGTTTTGCGACATTAATGCGTCCTAAGTAAAGTGAAACGGCTATAGACTCCAGCAAGATAAAGTCATTGTATGCAGAGCAATAGACCTTTATCAATAAAGTATACTTATGGAAACGGTGTTCATCTTAACTGAAAGCTACGCCGTGTTTGCTGGCCTCACGCATCACGCACCTGTCAGTCAGTCAGCATGTCACCTTAAAGGGTCGAACAAATAGCACACAGCACTACTACGGTTACAGAAAAGTTTGCGCTGTTATAATTCACTTACCTTTTAATACGTTTTGGTGCGATTATAACCCGCTATAAAAAAAAAACACCACTAAATGTTTTGAATGAGAATCTGTAATGTAGCCGTGGCGGGATGAATTTTGGTGTGGCGCCCCGCCACGGAAGAATGAATGTAGCGGAAACCATGATGATTATTTGGTGTCATGGCTTTGCGGTTAAAAATGTGGTTATAATGGAAGTCAATAGGTCAAAAACAACCAAGAACATAATGAAAGGGTATAGGGCTGCACGATTAATCGTATTATTATCACGATAATGATATTTGTGGCTCACGATCAATAATTAAATATAGTCACAATTTTACAGTATATACAGCATCGATCTCATGCCATGAAAAGAAAATGCAATTAAAAGTTTCAGATCAATTAACTGAATTTTAAAAAAGACTAGCCTATTTTATGCATTGAATAAAGTGCATGGTCTAATTTAAAATAAAGGAAATTAAGTATCTATTTCATTATTTAGTTTTACAGTTTTAATAGGTATATATGCTTTTTTAAAATAACATTCATTTAACAAATATTTTAGCACATCGAAAGTAATTAAATTATCTTGTCTTTTGATTAAAAAATTTATGCAAAGGATCAGGAATTGATCGAGCGCGCAAAAAAAAAAAAACGCAATCATCCAACACATGCGTCGCTCTCATGCCACGTTTTCAAGGATAAATTCATGTCTGAGTGCTGCTTAGAAAAGAATAAAATCATTAAAAAGCACATTAAAGACTATACACAAAATAAAACATTCACAAAGGTGTATCTTCTGGAAAAACACCAATTGCTTTCGGTTTTAAAAGAATCAAGCAGACTTAAAAAAAAATCTAATTTGCAGAAAAGAAATGACAAAAAATTTGCAAAAGAAAAAGATTAAACATATCAGGACTGTTAAAAGAACATTCTACTTTATATATTCTTTCGACTCCAATACAACAGCTAAGATTATGAATGATGGAGTGTAAAGCCGTCTCTCCACGCTTCAGCAGCACGTCCCGCTGTTTATAATTGAGGCGGAGAGAATGCGCAGTTTAGTTTCACCTCAAGATATTGAAATAAAAACTAACACAGAACTGCTCATCACGTTAAAAAAGTTAAACTAAAATGCACAACTGTTGTTAGTTGCACCCGCGGGAAGCACAAAGAACCTAATACAATATTCTTTTAATTCGATATTCGTACAGTCCAACCGCAGATGCTTTGTCATATTGGTCGCGACACTCTGCTTTATAACTTATTAGTTTATTACAATAATTACACTTAGCTTTACCATCGTTCTTCACCATATGTAGCCACTCTTTTGAGCACATCTTGCGGTCCATCTCTAAACAAATGTTTAGAATATTTTTGAAGCTGCTCTCCAGCCGCCAAGTTCCTGGCAGAGTACCAGGTGAAAAAATGTGCATGCAGAAATTGGATAAGAGGAATCAAAATGTAAATTATATAACAAGTTTCAGATTCTTAGTATCTAATCCCTGCACAGTTTTATTACAAGTTGTGTTTTTTTTATAGTTGTGGCTGTAATCATAATTTTCAGCAAATTATTGTTATAATAAAATAAATGAAGTAGCCTACCCAGTATAAAATAACAGTAGAAAACCTAACTTTATAGCTACAGCTCGGCAGAGTCAGCACGGGTATAAAAACAGGTGGTTTTATTCCTGATGAGAATATTTATTGTTGTCAGACTTCACTTTCACATAAATACACCTGAATGAATCAAACAAAACTCACAGCTAATCAGAACATCTGAAGAGATGCTAAATGCACAGGCTAATACGGAACTGTCAGTCAAAATCTGAGGTAAATCTTAAATGAAGCAAGACAAGACTGCCTGACTCCCTTGCGTGTGTGGTTACAATAGCAACTCAACGTTCTCCTCAGAATTTCCAACAAGCTTAATTTAATAGGAAATTAAAGCCGGTGACAAACATGAAGTACAATTTTGGTGCAGCGATGAGACGAATGTGTTGAGTGACTGACAGGAGGCGTAGCTATGCAGGACCACAGTGTGTGTAAACTACTTTCAGAAAGGAGAGACAGAAAGCGCTTACTGCTGTGGGGCTGTCTCTGATTAAAAAAAAAAACCTCTTAAAGAAAAGAGGTAAAGAAAGCCCAGCAGATATTGCTTTATTGATCCTGTGGGAAAGCAATAATGAACCGGTTTAAATATTTCTGCACAATGTGTTGAAAAACTACATTTTGACAAAACTTAAACCCAAAAGATTCATGGCTTTGGAAAAAACATTCGGGGCTGAAGCCCCAGAAGCCCAACAACCCCCCGCGCCGCCCCTAATCAGGAATAAACACCAACCTATTTGTTGTTCAGAGTCTTCATTTTTAATTTTGCAGGGTTCTGGATCACTCATGTTCTCGCTGTCCTTCAATAAACTCTTCACTGAAGCCTGATGGAAATATCCCAGTGTTTATAGCTGAACTGGAGGAGGAGCTTCACTGGAGGAGGAGACAATTATTCTAATTACATGCTGTTTGCATATATTTATATTTTAATGCCATATCAGCAGCACTGGCTATATTCATGCCAACACTTGTATTAAATATTCAATATATAATTGACAATCATAACTGTTTCTGAAACATCATTAATTGTTTCTTTTAAAACACACAAATAATAACAACACTGATAAACTCTTAGAAGCTCTTTCAGTCTGATCAATGATAAAAAATTCCTCCAGAAAACACATTTTAAACATTTGCCTTAAAATATTTCCTGAATAAAAACATTCTCTAATATCATTTAAAAATACACATTCTATTAAAATATGTTTTACCATCAAAATATTCTCACACAAGTTACACATAGGTTTTTCTTCCCGGTTTAATAAATGTGTGCAAGTCTTGAGTGGCTGATTCTACATCTCGTGATAGAGGTAAAGTTGGTTTTATATTCGCACATTCGTTCATTTAGAAGTCCCTATATTGTTTACCATGTTACTTTGAATATTCAATCGGAATTAGAATGCAAGTATGACTTCAAAACAACATTAACACTATCTAATTGACTGTGAACAATGTTGTACTTTGATAGTCATTGACTGCTAAATAGAGGTAAAGTTGGTTTTATATTCGCACATTCGTTCATTCAGAAGTCTCTATATTGTTTACCATGTTACTTTGAATATTCGGTCGGAATTAACATGCAAGTATGACTTCAAAACAACATTAACACTATCTAATTGACTGTAAACAATGTTGTACTTTGATAGTCATTGGCTGCTTATATGATTTCCCTATTTAGAATTTGCAAAGAATACTTTTCTGAAATGATATTATTAAGGAAAATGTCCGAATATCCTAATATAAAACCAACTTTACCTCTATGACTGCTAATATGATTTACCTATTTAGAATTAGCAAAATTAAATTATTAAGGAGAATGTCTGAATATCCGAATATAAAACCAACTTTACCTCCATCATCTAGTGTGTGCAGCGTGATCATGTCTCTGAATGCTTACATTTATCTGCTTTTGGCCAGATTTGGTAGCAATACATAAAAAGGGAGATTCAAGACCTGTTTAAAAAGGATTTAAGACCTACAACACAATATTTCAGTAAATTTAAGACTTTTTAAGGCCTAAAATTTGAATTTTGCGATTGAAGACTTTTTAAGACCCTGCAGAAACCCTGTAGATAACCCGCGAGTAACGCATTACAGAAGTGTTTACAGCGTAGCATCGAGCTAAAAACAAGAGAGTATATTAGCAATGAGCACGTGTTAAAGCAGTTCAACCCGCAAGATAATTGCAGCAAATCTCCGAACGCTACAAAGGTCAGATATAAAAAAAACTTACTTTGAATAGACGCACAACACCCGTAACATAAGTGGAATTAAATGAATTTAACAGCAATGCTCTGCACTCTCCACTCTCACTCCACTCTCCGCTTCAGACTGAGCGCCAAGGGCAGGATTTTTGCCTGCACGCTGATCAGCGAAAGATGATTGGCTGCCTGTAGGCGCTCGGCGAAAGCTGATTGGCTGCCTGTAGGCGCTCGGCGAAAGCTGATTGGGTGCCTGTTTCTCAATCAGTCTCTTAACAACAGAGGGAAACATTTGTGGACAGAAGATTAATTTTTCTTCTTTTTCAATCTCTTCATATATAGTGTAAAGTGGAAAACGAGGGAGAAATGTATCAATAAGTCATGACTGCAACAGGAAGTGGCCAAAAAAAGCTAAACAAAAGACTTTTATTCTGGCGTAGCGTGTGACGTCACAACATAGCTGCGCCGCTCCAGCGCTGTGCTTCAACTGGAGAAAGGTTTGTTTGAAACTTTTACACAGATATAAACCGATTTAATTAAAGTTTCAGGTTTTTCATCAGATGCTAAATGATGTACCTGCTGTTGAAAATATCATTTTAATTTAAATATTATGTTTATTTTTTTATACAACGTTGTACCATTTTACTCACAGTAATGAGGGCTATTGTTTGAATAAAGTAGCAGAAATGTGTGTAATGAGTGTTTTAATGAAGGTTTAGTTTATTAAATAGCATAATGTCATTCCATTCTAAGTATTCATCACTATATATAAGAAATGGAGTAACGTTACTAGTTTTAATCAGCTCATTGTTTCTTGCTCAGACTTACTCTTTTACCTGATTTCTTTGTGTTAATGACTCTCATATAAAGAAACTGTTGAAGCAAGTGTTGAAGAGAAGTTATTTTGTTTCTGTTCATTGTTTTATTTATTTTAAACTGAACATTTTTATTGTTTTGTTCATTTTAAACAGGATAAAGTGTCCAAACACAGAGACAAACTCCTGCTGAAGCGACTGATCTCCACACTGTTATAAAGATGGCGTTTATTAAAAAGGAGAGTGAAGATGTGAAGATTGAAGAAACATTCAGAGTCAAACAGGAAGATCTGCAGGAACAAACAGGTTAATTTTCATTCTCAAAGACCAACTCGGTCATTTGATCCTCATTCAGATATATTTTAATAATAAGAATACTAAATTAAATCCATCTTGCAGCTCTGAGTGTGCTGCCTAGTTCTCCTAAATGCACATAAGCACTCATTGAAAGACAGAAATGAGTTTCTTTCTTGTTACTTGTTCTCAGGTCTTTTGTCATTCTTTTTATGTATTATTAGTCTCCCATTTTCTCTACATTTGCAAGGTTATTGCTTTTCTTGTTCTCCTACTGTTTTTGTAAAGTGTCCTTGAGCACTGGCGCTATATAAACTAAATAAAAACGATAAATTATAAAGTTTAACTGAGCTGACGATATTTAACCTACAGTATTCTCATAGAAGATATCTGCTATTACAGTGATAGTGTTGGCTTAGTACTTTCCATTTGCATATGTCACGTTGATCACAATTCCCTTTTTTCATCAACTTCTTTATGGGTTTAAACTTGTTTCTAGTAGTTGTTACTAGTTCTCACAGATAGTAACTGAGTTACAATTACATCATTATTATAATAACTAATTACCTGGGCTATTGTGTTTAAAGTATGTAAAAAAAAAACGTGGATGCCCCCAATTTTAAATATGCTGAATGAAATGGACACTTAAGTAATTAATTGTTATAAAACATTGTACAGTATTCTAAACTATATGATGATGTTGTGGGACAACGTGAGACAAAATGAACAAATTATAGTGGAACAATTGCACTGACTACAATTTCTTAAGCAGCAAAGGTAATTTTTAGACTAATTTGTTGGCCAACAAACTAGTCTAAAAATGACTTTTGCTGCTTAAGAAATGGATTACAGCATGCTGATGATATGCACAAATTTAAATGTGTAAAGTTCATCAGAAATTCTCTGAATATTGACCATTTTCTTCATGTACCAGCAGGCGCCGCCATTGGAATCTTTTTTCTTGAGACTTTTTTTATAGAATACATTTTTTAGATCCTAAAAACAGTGTTATGCTGCTTAGGCATGGGAAAAGTCAAGGTTTTAAAACCGCCAAAATTTTCTGCTATACCGTTCCTACGGTATATGTAAGTTTTTTTTTAACGTTTTTTTTTAGGACAACAGTATCTCCAGCAGAAAAGATATCAAAAGATGCCGTTTTAAATTGTAAAGAAATCTGTGTTTTTTGAAACTAATGAGGACCGCAGAAGTCAATGATTCATTTAAATGATTTAGCCTGACAGGTTTACTGCTCCAAATATTGTAAAAGTTTCTCAAAAGAAAATATATTGTGCTCAAAGAGGAAAAAGTGTTTGTTTTTACCCAGACATTTAAAAAGAATATATTTTAGAGCAGTAATCACAGTACCGTGAAATCGTGATATTTTTATTCAAGGTTATCATACAGTCAGAATCTTATACTGGCCCATGCCTAATGCTGCTTGATGTTGCAAAGTCATATTTTCTAATTTTATTATTTTTCTTTGTATGTATAGTCATGAACACACCTTTTTGTAGAGCAAGTAGCTGTTTATTATTATGGTCATTTCTCCAATAGGGAACTGAAGTTCTAAAACAATAACATATGAGATCAGGGGTCTGTTCTTCGTACCTGGATTACTCAATTAGCTGAATTTGGTTATTGACGATTTGACACAATCCAGGATTGTTTCGTTCTTCAAAACTGATCCGAGAGTTGTTGTCATAGCAACAGTTCTGGTAGCTCAAACTTGTTCGGGAGCAGGTTTATTTCATATAAACAGGATTAGATCGGGTCAGTTCAAGCAAAGGTAATACTGAAAGTATGTACCGCATGCTGATATTTTCTTACAGTAGTAACTTATAGATTATATACACTTGGTAAAATAGTTTTAAAAAGTTTATATATACACATTTATAACTTACAATAATTTATATTATTTAATATTAAATAATTCATAATATTTATGTTTACATACATATACGTTTAAAATGTATATAAATAAAACTTATGCAATCTGCTGTCCGAAAAACCAGTACAAAAATTGGGTGGTTCTCCCCAAGGGGATCAAAGAGAACATTTATTATAATGGATTTATTTTTAGATACAAATGCAAACTATTTTAAGGTACTGATCCAGCTTTAGTACAATTTCTGTATGATAATAGACAAACAAATATTCAACTGTTTTTGGTTGTTTTTTTTTTTTAATGGAAAAATAATTTATGCAGTCATGAACATGTTTTGACCGCTAATATGCCGGTGATTTGACGCTTTGCAAAAGTTGCAGATGCCTTTACCAATATCAAAATGCTTTTTTGATGCAAAATTAATTTAAATTCCTTACGCCGATTAAGAAATTAAAATAGGCCCAGGCTACTATAATAAAGAAAATCTGATCTAAAATGTAAAAGTAAATAAATTGCTAAATGCTCTTGACAGATGAAAGTGTAAACTCTGCAGCTCACATCAAATGTGGAGTTATTGTGTATCATATTTGACAAACCATTTACTACGAATTTTATATAATTTAACTCACATGGATAATTGAATATTAATCAGATGATGTCATTACGCTGCTGTGCCGTCAGCCAATCGTTGCATTGCTGATCATGATTTCGAGGATCGATAGATCTGTCTTTCCCAACACACGCATCGATCTCAGATCAGTTCATCCAGACATTTTAATCCGATTCGCGAACTTGTTTGAAGAACCAAATTAGCCAGAGATCAGTTATCAAGAACAAAAGATCCAGGATCTGCCAAATCATATTAGATCATTTAAGCGAGGTACGAAGAACGGACCCCCAGGTCACTACTATGACATGATTGACAATTTTTGTATGTCGCTGTTTGTCATTGTGCTCTGTTTATCTTGAGAGCTGATGCTGAGTAGTTTTTTAGGGCTTTTCACACTTGAAATTGTTAACCCTGGGTCATTCTAACACGGGATAAACAGAATCCTGGGTTATGTGTAATCACGTTCCACACTGCTCATGCTATACCTGGGGTTAAAATATAATCCTGGGTGTTCATTAACAGACGTTTCACATTGGCAAATCCCGGGTTAACATTATTATTCGTATATTTATGTTGTCGGTGTCCCTGATTGGACAAACAGCAAGCAACCTTTTTAGATGACATTTCTGGATCTTGTCGGGTATAAAATGTCACCACGTAGGTCTTCAGCTAAACCTCAGGACATGCACAAAGGCAAGAAAACAAAGACAAAAGTACAAATTAATGAAAACAAGTAGCAAAGTATGTCAGAATCAGAATCAGTTTTATTGCCAAGTGTGCTTCACACACACAAGGAATTTGTTTTGGCTACAGAAGCGTCCAGTGTATATAAAGTGACAAGTGACAACACAAATTAAATATAAGAAAAGAAAAGGCGATAAATATTAAACATTAAACAGAGATGCAGTAAGTAAAAAAAAAATATCTGGATGTTGAATTGTATGTACAGATATGTTGTAAATATACAGGTTGTAAGGTGCTGTGTACCAATGCGAATGAAGAAAGTATTGCATTGTATATCGTTATAGGGTGCTGTGTACAAGTGCGTATGAGAAAGTATTGCACATTTATTGCACAGTAGGGGAATATTTACTGTTCATGAGGTAGATGGCCTCAGGAAAGAAGCTTTTTCTGTGTCTGACTGTTTTTGTGCTTGGTGCTCTGTAGCGCCGACCAGACGGTAACAGTTCGAACAGGTAATGTGCTGGGTGCGAGGCATCCAGAGTGATTTTGCGAGCCCTTTTACTCACTCTGAAAAAGTACAGTTCTGGTGGTGGATGAGGAGATTCCCCCCAATGTGTAAAGCGCTTTGAGTGCCCAGAAAAGCGCTATATAAATGTAAGGAATTATTATTATTATAATTAGTTCTTGAAGTGGTAGGAAGGGTAGTGCCAGTGATTCGTTCAGCAGTCCGGACTATTCGCTGTAGTCTACGGAGGTCAGTTTTGGCAGCTGAGCTGAACCAGACGATTGATGGAAGTGCAGAGGATGGATTGGATGACAGCTGAGTAGAACTGTCGAGCAGCTCCTGTGGCAGGTTGGTTGAACTTCCTCAGCTGACGAAGGAAGTACAGTCTCTGCTGGGCTTTCTTCACAATAGAGTCTATGTGAGTGTCCCACTTCAGATCCTGAGAGATGGTGGTGCCCAGGAACCTGAATGACACTACTGCAGCCACAGTGCTGTTCATGATGGTGAGTGGGGGGAGTCCAGTGGGGGTTTCTCCTAAAGTCCACTATCATCTCCACTGTTTTGAGTGTATTCAGCTCCAGGTTGTTGTATCTGCACCATAAAGCCAGTCGCTCCACTTCCTGTCTGTATGCAGACTCGTCGCCGTTCCGGATGAGGCCGATAACAGTAGTGTCATCAGCAAACTTCAAGAGCTTAATGGAGGGGTCTTTTGCGGTGCAGTCGTTGGTGTACAGGGAGAAGAGCAGTGGGGAGAGAACACATCCCTGGGGGG